>VZTX01021909.1:518881-698636 GCA_013400915.1 Pardalotus punctatus | reverse complement strand
AGCCGGCGGTGATCATTTGAAGGCGGTGAGGGAGAGCGAAGGAGAGGAAGGGCTGGTCCGCTCTGCTGTGTGTGGGCTTCGGGATTTTTTATTTTATTTTTTTTTTCTTCTTCTTTTCCTACTTCCATCCTCTCCCCGCCACTGGAAGTCCTCCCGTATCTAAATGGAATTAGTGGAGACCGAAGCCCCTTGTGTAAGGAACAGACATGACCCATGGGCGCAGCTTCCTTCACAGTGAGTATCTATCTCCCCCTTCCCACCCCCCACCCCCGACCGAGCTCCACCGCCGCACTCGGGCTCCTGCCCTGCGCTGCCTCCACACCTGGCGGAACGGGACGCCCAGACTCCCGCGGCGTGGGGGCGAACTCCCCCCACACGCACACCGCATCCTCTCCTCCACCACGCTGCGGTGCACCGGAGGGGCGCCGGTGTCTGCCAGAGCCGTGGGGCGGCGGGACGCGCTCCCGTGGGCTGGAGGCTTTCACTTGGGCGCGACGCCTCTGGTGGCTTTTGACGTGCCAGGAGAGAGGGGAGGGGGACGGCTCGTCGCCGTGGGGGCCCGGCCGTGGCTTGAATCGGCCGCCGAAGGTGCGGGGTCTTGGGGCAGCGTCGAGAGCCGCGGCGGGGGCGGGGGCGGCCACACCGGGCACGGATCCCGGAGAGCTGCGGGGCGGGGGCGGTGCCTTCGGCTGGACCCACCAGGATTAGCAAGGAGGCACCGAAATGTATCACCAACTCTTCCAAGACCCCAGGGGCCTCAAGCTGCGAGGTGGGACCCCCTCTCCCGCCTCTGTTTTGCAGAGGGTCCACTGTTCTGAGGGGGCTTGACTGGCCACAGTTTCTCCCAGCACTTCTCTGTGCGCCCACACCTGTGCAATAGCGCTGTGGCCAGGTATTGCTTGTCCAACAACTCTTCGTCAGGCTAAGCCACGTCTGTGCCAAATCACAGCCTCCTAAAAGCCTGGCCAAGAGATAAATCACTTAATGTACAGCTTGTAATAAAAAAAAATGCACAGATCCAAAAAGATGGAAAGATGCATAATCAGAGTGGCACTAGAAAGCACGATTATAATTACACCCATGATTAGGAGGGAAAGTGGGAGGAGGAAGACGGTGAGAATGCAACAAGAAATTTTGTGGAAACTTCTTAAAAATAATTCCCAAACCGAGATAATAGCAATATTGTCCCTATGCTGCCAGTACTTCCCAAGTGACAGTTTTCAATGAGTGAAGATTCCATGGTCGGTCTCTTTGGGGTCTTTCTTTTTTCCCTCTCTGTAAAGCACTGTTCTTTTTCTGTGGCTTGAGAAAGAAAAAGGCAAGGGATCATAGAATAAAATGGACTGCCTTGTCTGCTTAAATAAAATGTATTGTGTTGGCTTTTCCCAAGAGGACCACAATTTTAGTTACTTTCTGGCAACATGCATATTTTGGTGCTGCTGTTAATAACACTAAATCAAGAGGCTTTCTCTTTTTTTTTTCGGGTTTTTTTTAATATGGGAGAATTTTTTCACTTTATCTGTCCAAATGTTAGATATTATATATCCAGAATAAAACCAAAACCCCAAAACACTTAGTTTTTTAGTTTTTGCTTGTCTATTAGACTTTATTATCAAGATTATTTTGACTCCCTATTAATAATAAATACTGATATAATGACATGTAAGTATAGCTCCATTCTTTGGAAAAAACAGCTCTGTGATTTGGAAACCAGTTTTCTAGCAGTCACAACTGGAACTGAAAACACCTGTGGTTTTTTGTCGTCTTGGTGGTAATATATGTCTGGCTGGGACCAACTCTCTTCTCTGAACTCCACTTTTTTCCATATAGAAAATGAGGGGAGAGCTATTAGGTACAGATGCTTGAAATGAACCTGTAAGAATTGGATATGAATTGTTATTAATTGCCTAAAAGGAAACATTTCTCACATGGGGTTTGTTTGGCTGTCATGCATCCTATTCTAGCTGCCATAAATTTGTGGGCAGAAGGAACACCGGCAGCTCTTTCTGTATTCTATCACCAACCCACCTTACACTATTGGAAAATTAGGTATTGACTGGCAAAGATTACAGACATAGATGCATTATGATCACTGCATGAAACACAGCTAAATTAAATGAGCAGCTTAGTAAAGGGGTGATTCCTGCCTTGCCTTCAGATTTTGACACAGTCGGCAGGCAGAGTCCCAACTAGCACGTGTTTCCAGAATTCATCCCTGGGGAGAGTAAGGGCATGAATGGCTGGGTAGCATTCAGATCTGAGCAGATGTAGTGTTCTCACTGAATGCCCACGACAGAGAAGAGTTTTTAACTATCAGCGCTGCCAACATCCGTCTCTAGGGGCTGTGAGCCTGACCAAGAAATAGTGAATATGCTGCCAAGCCTTCATTTTCCCAGAATTTCAATCTTACCCTGCTTATTAAGGCAGCCATCATCCATGCCTCAAACCCTCTGTCACATGGGAAAGGTCAAAGACATAGAAATAGGGTTCTCAATGCCATCAGAATACTGGAAATGTGGACTCTGCCTTCCTTTGGGGTGAAAATTACACACAAATCACAGTATAAAAGGTGAAAATGATGAAAGTACCTTCTTTGAAAGGATCATAGTTACTAGCCCATGATAGATTTTGGTGTCTCTTGGGGATAATAAGAAGAAAGTACACCATTCAATTGCATTTGTTAAAGACCAAAATTGACTATGATCAATTCTTCATCATAGTCAACCACAAAATGGTAGCTCACTGATCCAAAATGCTCTGAATAAACACACAACTTCATTTCCACTTTAAGTTCAATGGAGCCTGGGCACTGTCTTTGTGCCTAATGCCAAAGTAGCTGGGGCAAAGCCCTGAGCACTCCAAGAACTGATGGATGTGCTCTCTTCTCCTCTCGCTGTTCCACTTTATCTGATAGCCAAAGAAGAGATGAGTGATGGTAAGAAAATCAGTGCATGATTTCTTCATCAGGTAGCTAGCTAGTCACTTTGATCTCCCAAATTAATCTCATTATGACTGTACTAAGGGTGTAACTCTTAGCTTTTTCTAGTTAAAATGTTATCTTTGGAAATTCCCAGAAACCCAGTAATTATTTTCAGGTCAAAGTCCATCTCACAAAGGTTGCATTTGTTTCCAACAGGCATAGTTGTCCTATCATGGTTGGAGACAGTAGATACCTATTTGTAAAATGGGCTGCAGATTCACTGCAGCAAAAAGCAACACCCTCTCAACAAATCAAACAAACTAGATTAATGAGATTGTTAAGCACACAAAATAATTTATTTCACTAGAGATTTCCAAATGCTTTGATGGATGTGAAGAACCCAACCCCTCACTTCTTTCCTACTCCCACTACTCATTTTCAAATTTTATTATGCCATAGTGCGAGACATTAGTGTGTACAGTGGCACCGAAATTTAGTCTCCCTCTGTTAAAAGCAGCCACTTTTCTATTACTGACACAAGCTATGATTATATAAATAAATACTGATAAAAATGTTTTTCTCCAGTATTGAAGAAAAAGGAAAAAATAGGAGGAGAACATAGTGCCTGTGGATTTTGTTTTAAACTCAAAACATCTCCTCATTCTTTGCATTTGCAAAGATAAGTACTTACAAGAACAGGCCATTAAGAAACTTGTTTATACAATATGTGCAATTAATAGGTGCAAGTAAACATGAAACTTTGTCTTTACCATAATTGCGTTTCATTTGTATTCTTGTGAGATAGATGTGTACAATTGACTTGATTGCAGGGGCTATCACTCGGTGATATTTAATGCATATTTCTCTTTCAGTTGTAGCAAGTCTAATCATCCTACATTTGTCTGGGGCAACCAAAAAAGGAACAGGTATGTAAATTGCAGACATTTTTGTCAGACAATATATCAGAGACCAAAGTATGGCTTTGAGTTGCTAGTTTAATTTTTGAAATTTTTAGTAGCTCATTTACTTCCAGTGTCTACCCTTTGTCCATTTGTTTGGAGTATTCCATTTGTACCTTTACACATAAAAAATCCAGGGGTACTCATCAGGCTTAGCCTGACTCTAACTAAAGACTGTAAAATACTCCCACTTCCAAATTGGGAAGTCCAGTTCGGACGCTCAGCTACCTACACTTAAAATCCTTTTTCTTGTTGAAGTAGGATAAAAAACCTGAAATTGAGTATCATTGGGTGTATTTGTGCAGGGGGAGTATAGAAAGAGATTCTCAAAAGCCTTGGATGCTCAATGTGAAGAGAGCCAAGCAAGGAATGCTGCTAAGTGCAGTGTGTGTCTGAACCTGTGTCTGAATCCACAGTCCCTGCAGGCCAGAATTCATTTTAGTAAATTAGGCTCCATGTTGTACTCTGCCTGGATACAGACCAGGGAGAAAAAGAAATACTTGCAGAGTATAAGTCAGATCTCAGATGGTTAACACCATCCTTGGAAGGTGTTTTTTCCTCTCCATTGATTGTAAGAGGGAGCCTCAAACACTTTACTCACCAAGGGCTTAAGTTATATGGGACAGTCCTTTGATATTAGATATCCTTCAGAGAAAAATCAGCCTAGAACCTACTACCCTTCCTTTTAATAGCAGTCTAGGTATATTTTCTCCTGAAGAATCTGTCTCATTTTAGCCTACTTATTAAAGCATGATGCTCAGGAAGGTATCCCTCATTTTCTTCAGCTTGAGCTGGCCCAAACCTTTGTCTCCTGTCTCTCTGCCAGAGTGCAGAAAGAAATGCAAGAGGCTAGGGCTAGGAAGAAAACAAACAGGAAGGTCTGACTCTGCTCTCTGATGATTCACTTAGGAGAAGGAAAGTTCTGGGCTGTGATTCCTGGCCTCAGAGCTGTTTATTAATTTTACAGCAAACAGCGAGATAAAAATAATCTATGAACCAGATTCCAGGAATTCCCCTGTCTACCTCTGTCCGGTAAATATAGATTAAATATGCTGCAGATTTAAAACAACTTGTATATATGATCATAATTCTCTGGGTTATTTCCTTGATTTTATCACTAATATATTCCTGTATTACAGAGTGAAGCTTGCTGAGAGAGCACATGCTTGAGCTTTTAGAGATGTATGAGTGGGAAATTCATGCCTTCCAATTCTCAAGCGCATGCTTTCCCTAGAAGGTTATATTTTAAAAGCAATACAAATTTATTTTCCCCTAGACATCCAAGCCTCTACTCTGTTTGAAAAAAATATTTTGAGTAAGAATTATATGTTTGTACCCTTAAAGAACAGCCCTGTTTTCCCCTAGATCAATAATCATACTCATTCTCAACAGAGAAAAGTTTGAGGCCACTGACAGAAAGGGACTGTTGTATTTATCCTGTAAAAGAGTTCTAAGTGTCATGTGGACATAATTTGTGAGCTAGTTATATAATGCTTAATGTCACTGTTTCACAGAAAAGCAAACTACTTCCGAAGGACAGAAACCAGTGCAGTGTGGAACTTGGACAAAATATGCAGAAGGAGGCATCTTCACTTCTCCAAATTACCCCAACAAGTATCCTCCGGACAGAGAGTGTGTCTACATTATAGAAGGTGACCAAAAGAAGAATCTGTATATTTCACCAACTGTATTAACAAAAAATAAGTTCTATTTTATTATGTGTGAAAAGTAGGTGAAGTCATGGTTATAAATATTTTCAAGACACAAGATTTAGAGAACCTCTTGATTTCTATCTTGATAAAACTCATAAATTAGTTCAGGTGTTAAGTATGCATGACTCAGTAAAAAACAGAACAATTTATTTGAGGATATTGAGAGAATGAATAGAAGCTAAAATGATGTAACATGACATATGAAAGAATATTTTAAAATGAGTAGTAAAAGTGAACACAGGAAGCAAAAATGCTTTTGACTTTCATGCAGATAGTTAAACTTGCCATAACTGAATCAGGGATGACAAGCACAGCTAGACAAAGTACAGTAAAAGAAGTCTTACAGACAGTATCTGTATAGTGAGTGTAAAAAATATTTTCCATCCCACTGTTCCTAAGAAATGAAAATTAAAAAAAAACCCAACCTACAAAATAAGACTAGAAAAGAGTAAACATTAGCATGAAATGTTAGCTCTGTGACTTAGGTTTTAAAGAGCAGACAATTGCAGGCACAGAAGTGATGTAGGGAAGACTAAGAGTGTATTACAAACAAATTATGTGGTTTCTTTTCATTAGTCTTAGTACAATGGTTGTTGGAGGGATTGTTGTAATAATGCATCTGTGGAAAGTAATAGAGATTAGATACTATCAGAGCTCAGAAAAGATGAACCAGGTACTGTATAGTAAGTCCCTGGAATCAATAAGTTTCCTTCATGCATTGTGAATACATGTAGAATAAAACAATGATGCTCTTCTATCCATGCTTCATTTACAGAATTATTAGTTAATTAGTGGTGGATCCAGGAATTATAGCTATTTTACTAAAGATGAGGTAGTACTAAGATATATTTCCAAAGATATATAGCAGATTTAAATTGAAGTAGCTGTTCAAGACCCACACACTATACACTTTTAGAAAGGCAAAAATCGCAGCAAAATGACTGAATTCCACTTTGGTGCCAGATAAATTGATTGAAGTCAGAAAAGGTGATTATAAATAATGTAGCCAAACAAGCTCTTAAAAGAAAATTTATGCTAGTCAGTCTTCATATATGTCTGAAACTTAAGCAGATGGATGGTAAATATTTAAATTCCTTCATAGGTTAGTAATTCGTTTAAAATAAAAATAATTTTTTAAAGAAGATAAAGGTATAGGTTCAAAATGTACAACTTAGCATTATTTGTTTTCTGGCCACACTTATGTCGCTAGATTCAGGTCTTTTGCATATATTGATCAAATTATCTAACACTCCTGTGAGACTGGGAAGAAATAAGCCTGTTTTATCTTCAAAGATCTGAAACACAGGATGTTTTATCATTAAAGAGAGAGAGTGTAGAAAAAACTCCACCAGTTTTGTAAAATTTAGGCCCATATCTCAGGTCATGCGATGTTCCTCCTCACAGTAAGAAAGTAGCTGGAAGTCCAATATTGTAAAGACTTTTGTCTTTATTATAGTAATTAAGTACTTACAAAAATATAGTTAATATGCTGAAAGATGGCAAAATACACTGTTGAAATAACGTGATTTAAAATACCTAAAAATGGCAATGCCTAAGAACAATTTAAGAAGGAAAGATTTAATCAACCAGCTTTCATGACGAAGATGAAATTCCACATTGGCAAGTTTAGAGCAATGTACAGGAAAAAGAGTAAACTCAACAGCCATCTTATTTTTTTTTTTGGAAAATTCAGTGTTGGTCAAGCCACTTGAAGACAAGTTTTTTTATAGCACTGGTATTTTCTTCTTCCCATCCAGCCTAATCAAAAGTTTGGCTTGCAGCTGGACATTTTAAAACCCACAATGAAAGTAGATCTATCAGTACATAATTTGATGAGGACTGTGGACATTGCACAACATTTTAAGCTCTAATCTCCCCATGTCTATTTCTGTCTTCTAAAAAAATCAGGAATAGTCATGTCTGTCTGGAAAATGTCAGAGAAATAAGCAGAGATATTGTAAGATGTCTGAGCAATAATATTTTAAAATGTGGCAGATTTCAGAAAAAGTCAAGAGAAGTACTGAAGGTCACCAAAAACTTTTTTGCAATTAGAATAACATATTTGTCCATATTTATTCTTTTTGCAACATATAAAAATGGAGAAAATGATAAATAAGGCTAGCAAGTATAAAATTTCCCCAAATCTTTTATGTTCTGTGGAACTCATTGACATAAGATACTGAGGTTAAAGGATTGCAGAAAAAAAAATTCTGATAGAAATATTTTTGAGATCAGATAATCTATGGAAATTGTGGATAATCCTGATAAATGGAGGATATAAATATTGTAGAGTAAGACAGAAACATCTCCATATGCATTTTATTTCTATATTTATTATTGAAATTCCAATATACTTCAATAGCTTCTGAATCCAGTGGAATGCCAACTACCAAACTAGAGGGACTGTTGATATGATCCATAATAGCATCCGCCCATTGCTATCTCCCCGTTGTATATCGCAGGGAGTTCAGCATACCAGGACTGTATATACCATACTGAAAGCTGTATGATGTGAGTATAAATACATATATGAATCACTAAGTTCTTTCCTGGCTGCTTGCATTCAATCCTTCATTCTTTTGCTCTGAAATGCAGTCAGTGCAAATCCTGATTGCTTCCTTGACACACAGTTCCTAGTGACTTTAGTGGTCTTTACTGAGGATTTCAGCTTGTAGTTGTTGTAAAACAATTGAATTTCATCTCATGGTACAATTTTTTTTACTCTACATTGTAGCTCAGCTTATATGTATGCATGCCTTTTATCGTATCAAAATTTGGTGAAGTTAAGGAGCTGGCAAAAGTTTCCATGATCACAGACTGCGAATTTTTAAAAGAGTTGACGATTTCTGACTGCAGAGGTTTCTATTGTAGCAGTCAAAGACATAAGTAAATCAAACAGCTGGAAGTTTCTTAGAATATTTTTCTTTTTCTCTCTTTTTTTAAATTCTGTTACAGTAGTTATGATAACGAACTCTTGGAACAACTAGGAATTTTAAAGCCCAGGTTGAATGCCTTTCTGAAAGAAATCCTTTAGATCTTCTAGAAATCATGGACTCTGTACAAAAATTGTTATGCTATAGAAGAGTGTCACAAATGAAAGAGTGTCTGGGAGGAGGGGGATACAACTCCACGAGGAGCTTCTGATGAATCCCATCTGCCTTTCAAAATGCAATGAGAATTCATTATTTTTGTTTGTTTTTTTTTTTTTTCCTTTTCTTTTTTCTTTCAGTCTTATTTGGCATATAGAAAATGCAGAAAATAGTGGAGTGTTTGGCCAAATTTCACACTTATTTTGCATATTCATGACTCTAACCTGACAAAATCCACAGCTGCCCAGAACAATCATAGCAGTGACAGCATTAGCCTTTGCCAGACGGCAGAACATTTGGCATGCATGCTACAAAGGGAAATTTGCACAGGAGATTTTGTAGGAGGAAAGGCTTTTATTTGTATTAAAATATTTGGGGAGTAGGACAGTCATACTTTACACACTGTAATTTGAGAATTGGTTTGGCAATCCTGTAAGTGAAATACTTGTAAAATTTCAGCCATTCTTCAGCTTGTAATAATTAAGTACTTAATTATAAATTTAGTTATGGACTAGACTTGCTTTACAGAGCTATGAAATAAATCTTCCACTTTACATTTTTGTGAACATGGAGAGTTAGCGCTCTTGAAGGTCTCTCATGTTCTCACAAAAGACCATTAAGCTCTTTCATTCTAGATATTTCACAGGTGTTAGAAAATATCATGCTATGACTGAATGAAAAACCTCTGCTCAAAGTCTTTTTGTATTTCACAGTGATTCTTGAGTTCATAAAGTTTTCATCAAAACAATGAAAGAATCCTCTTTTAAAACAAAGATATATTATAAATAATAGCAGGACAACCAGAAAGAATGAGGATTATTGAAAACTATTGGTAGGGTAGGAGCTCATAGAGATGGGAGTAGGTGTTGAGTGCAGTTTCTCATTTCCATGCAGTGTGGCAAATTGAAACAGATTTTTTCACTTAACTTCAGCTGTCACTTACACAGACTTAGAGGCTGATCAGAATTAAAATCTTAATTGTGTGGTTTTGCTGCAACTGTTCTACTGCAAGCTGGAACCCAATGACTTTTTTTTTCACTGGATGTAATATCTCAAGACAGCACTTGAGTAAGATAATTAGATGAAAAATATGACAAGACATGCAAGCATTAAGTAGGCCTTTCCATGGTATTAAACACTTTTGAAGAAAGATAATTGGAAATTAAATATGGAACTTTTGAAATTTGAAACAAAATAATTTTTATGAGCCAATATATTATTCAGTATATTTTATTTGGCATTGACAGCAACTTTCCCTGACATCATAGCTACAGAATAAGTTCTGAAGATGTGAATGGGCTTTACCTGCAAATAAGGATACCAGAAATGACCACTACTTCCATCCTTTTCTGATTAGACGGCGAGATGCCAATCCAGTCCGGAAGATTTTCATATTCTGGAATTTTTTTTGTTTTATTTTTCTGTAGGTACCCACACATTGTTATTAGTGACTTTTCCCAGTTGATTTCTGGAAGTTTCACTGTGGCCTCATCTGCACACATTTTGTTGCAAAAGTTGTGGTACAAGATGGGTATTTAAACATTAGCTGCTTGTCCTACCTTTCATTTAGCAAAGAAACTCCTTATTAAAGCCAGACTATAAGTGTGAAATTATACCATTTTTACTAAAAGGAATTTAAAGTTGAGAATTTGAGTTATGTGTTTTCATCCCTTATGGTCATTTCTAGGAGGTTTTGATTAATTTTGTGTCTTACGTAGATTATTGCAAATAAAACATTTAATCATTAACTAAATATGAAGCATAGGATGAAGCACAGAGGTGCATTTGAAAGCACATGATGAAAAGTTCATGGATGTATGTGTTGCATCCCGGAGTTACACACAGTTACAGAAACATGAACTCTTCCTCCTGGCATGGCCAAAATGATGCCAGAATGTGACTCTAACATTTGAGGAGTGTGAACAGGCAGTCGTCCAGCACTCAAACTCAATCCCCAGCCTTGTTTTATCCCCAGTGGAGAAGTGGTGCTCATGATTATTCAATGCTCCATTCTTAGAGTGAAGTAGCCTCTACTCATGGGACCCTTGGTGAAAAGCAAAAACTCTTGAGCTGTCCTTGAGCTGATGTGATTCTCTCTGATCCTTTTGCAAGATCTGAGCTTCACTAGGAAAACCTCATCTTGACTTTGTTGAAAAATAAAGAAAAGCAGAATAGTGTAATCTACAGCAATATTGTGGTCATAAAACTGGTCTGCAGTGTGAGATTCAGGGAGCTAAATGGAGGTTTTGGTTGTAGAAATTTTGCTTTTTCTCAGGTCATGCATTCACCCAGCCAATAGATCTCATGTGTAACTCTGTAGGCCTGATTCTTATTTGCCCACAATCTTTCCTTTTGTATTATACCAAGGCTGTATTTGGCTCTAGCACTCCTTTTCAACAGCAAAAATCATGTCAAAAGACTGAACTACAACTCTGTGGCGGCCCTGTGGCCATTTTTAATATGTTACTTGAGTCTTGGATACAGAGAAGACCTGTCAAGGGTTTAACTATGGGTCAGCACTTGTAACCATCTTCTTGGCATGAAATAAGGCAGCAGAAAAGAAAGTTTGTAAAGGGCAAATAGGTTATGATAATGGCATAAGCCATTTTTGAAGCAGATATCACTTTGTGGCTGTGAGAAGCAGAGCAGACACACTACTATGCTGCTGTGTGACACTAACGGTAGTAGGAGAATTGATCTTCATATCTACTTTGTGACATTAAAACTTTACAATAAAGCTCTAGGCAGGTTAATAGCATAACATTAGAGTTGTGCAAGAATAAGATTTTCAAGTCATGATAAGCATTCTTAAGATTACCTAAAATGTTTTCAGGATGGAATTTCTGATACCTGACTCTGTGGTCCTTAGGTGAATGATGGACAGTTCTCAACAAATCTTGTTAAATGGAATGAAAGCATGCAGAATATGATTCCAGACTGAAAGTTGCTGATTGCTCTCTTCTGTCCTAGTATTGCTTAGTTGAGTTTAAATCAATATTTTTTATAAAAGTGTAAATACAAGGACAGAAAAATCTTTTACTATAATCTAAAAATATTTACTTTGATCTTCAAACCTCACCAAGGATAACTTCATTATGATCTCCATGACAAACTTTATTATCTTTACTTTTGTACACTTTTTTTGTACTTTCAAAGTGGTTTCTTTTCCATAGGCTGTGAATTTTGTGCAATTATGTGTAAAACATAAAGTTTTGCATTTGCTATTGAATTTGTATGGGCACAAAGATCACAAATTTCCTGTAAATTGGTATAAATAATAAGTCAATAGTAAGTACTTCCCTGAATGTGAATTTCTTCAAATTGAGAACAGTAGAAAAGGTTTCTTTCTTATGTTAAATTGTTTCTATAAATGCCAATCATCCAATTATCTTAACATTGTAAGTAAAGCTTTAAAATAATCTTTTTTGTCAAATAATGTGTTTTTCTAACATACTTCTTAAATGCTTCTTATAAAATGAGGCTGTATTTATTTACATGACAGTTGTAAAAGGGTCTGACTATGTGTTCTTAAGATTTCAAAATTTACCTAATGTCTTCTTACTCAGTTAATTTTAAATAGTCTCTCTTCTAACATTAGTAAGGAGCTCATACCAAAAGCTTCAATTTAAAACATTTCAAAATCCAAACAAAATATAGGTTCTGGTCACACTGTTTTCTTATTACTTTTGAGGAAAGAAATGTAGACGCTGACTGCTGAAGTGGCACCAGTTTGCATGCTACGCTTATGTGCTCAGTTTGATCTTGCATACTTTAATGTGAAAAGAATGGCAACTCTGGCAAAGCTCACAGCAATACAAACCAGTTTTGATACGTGTGAAGTGTAGGGCACGATCCCATGAGAGGCACAGAGGGCAATGACACAACAAATCCTTGTCTTAGCAGAAGGCTTTGTCAGTGAAAGGCTCTAACGCACCATGCTCTAGACGTGTAAGGCACAGTTTTTGCTATGGACAGGATTAAGCGTAGAAAACTGTGCACCTCTAGGAGGCTGCCTCTGATAAAATGTATAGATCAAATCATGATACTTTTCCTCCTTTTAAGAAAATACTATATTTCTACCAGTTACTTGTTTTGCTTTATATAGGAGGTACCAGGGAATATTTGTTTTAGAGATCATTCTGACTGTCTCTAGACTTAGTACTTATCATTAAAGATGGATATTTTTTCATGTCTAATTAAGACCACTACAAAGTTCCTTCAAGGTTTTCAGTATATCATTTGCTCTTCAGTATATAATTTGCTCTTCAGTTATCCACCTTACCTAGTACATTCTTAAGCAAGAATTCACTGCATTTGTTCTTATGTTTCCAATGAGATGAAAAGTTATTCTGAGTATAAACAATTACACTCCAGTTTGTCGTTGACTGCAATACATATAGGAAAATAATCTGTCCTTACTGTAGCACAGTTCTGATCAGCTTTTTTTAAATCATCTTTGTCAGCACTAGATATAACAAAGTATTCCTATTAACAGCCCCCACCCCAAATATAAAAGAAAATATATTTTTCTAAATATGTAAGTTCCTTAGAAAGATTTTGTGTTTGAAGAAATTTTTCCTGACTACATTTTTCTTTTCATCATAGATATCTCTCTTACCTTTACTAAGCACTTCTGTCGAGTACTTTTTTAAAGGAAAATAATAGACAGGTAAACTGACAGTGAAAAATCTATAAAAAATACAGGTGTACTAAGTTTCAAACAAGTTTTTAAGCAAAATGTTAAGATGCATACAAAATTGATATCTTTCTTTTTCTTCAGTTTTGTTTTAGTTTTGAAGGGTCTTGGATTAGAAAATAATAAGATAATTTTCTTTTTGTCTCTAGCTGCTCCTAGACAATGCATTGAACTACACTTTGATGAAAAATATTCCATAGAGCCTTCTTGGGAGTGTAAATTTGACCATATCGAAGTACGAGATGGACCTTTTGGCTTTTCCCCAATCATTGGGCGTTTCTGTGGACAGCAAAATCCACCTATGATAAAATCCAGTGGCAGATTCCTGTGGATTAAATTTTTTGCTGATGGTGAACTGGAATCTATTGGGTTTTCTGCTCGGTATAATTTTACACCTGGTAAGTAAAAACCATCACACTTTTTAATAGAAAAAGCTTATCATAGTAACTTTCTAATGATGTATATAATCGTGCTGTTGAATAATATCTTTAGCTGGAACTTTGTTTGTTATCAAGGAAGGTATTAATAGATAGGAAATTGATAGAAGTTGTATGTATCTTTTGCATAACAAGTAAAGCTTATTCAAGGGAAAAATTTTTAGAATCTGCAGTTTCTAAAAGTATTGTTTTCAACTGGATTCTATTACAGAAAATAATTAAAAATGTTTCATGGGAAGTTACGTGTTTTATACTTGACTGTTACACTGTACAGTTTTTCTTTCAAAAATATCATTGATAAAGTATTCTAATAAAAAAACCCGTAATTATCTCAGAAAATTCCATCACTGCTTTTCCACTTCACCAATCATTTCCCCAGCTGAGGAGCAGAATAGTTCTCCTTCCTCAATAAAGGAAACTATTACAAGTATTACCAGAGGACATGGGAGGTTCAAAGAGTAACATGTATTAAATATTTTTCTACAAAAGCTGTAAATCTTAATTGTAATGGCACAAGTATTCCTTGTCACTGTTTAAATTTAATTCATTCAAGTAAAACCAAATTCATTTTTATACTTTCCAATTAATTCCCTTGCTCCCCCAATTATTAACAAAAGGTTGTTGATTTTAAATTTCTTCTTTGGCTGCAGCTTCACTATTGCACTGCACTGCATTGCACTGCTGGATGTGACGTAGTCCTGTGACTTCTTATGTATTGAGTGATGAGTCATACTTTATTATAGCTCACTCTGAAGCACTGTAATTATTATGTAATTTTGTCAATTCTGTCACTATTGTTTCAGATAAATGGTTGTATTAGGTTGAACCATATTCTCCAGAATATCTCCTAAAATTAGCAGCCCTGAAATTCTTCCTTAATTATTCCAGTAGCATCATAGAAGATGCCAGGACTATATGCTGTATGTTGTTCTTTCTGGTTTTCTTTCATTAATCCAAGGAAAATAGTTATAAAATTAACTAGCATAGTTAAATTTTCTTTCAAGTAAGGATACTGTTTTGCAGCGGGTAAACATTTAGAAGTTTCAAACAGCAACAGAAGAGAGAATTTCTGTAGCAATATATCTGATAGCCAAATATTTGTGTCTAGTGCAAATTCAAAGACAGTGAGAAAAATTTTGTTATAATCATACATATCCACTCTGAAAAGTGAGTTAAATTTTTATCTCTCATTTTCCATGTGTCTGGGGGATTTTGCCATTTCCTCACCCTGTGCCAGAAGTTCTTTGATTTAGATTTCTTGACCTTTTTTTTTTTTCTAAAGGGTTGTGCATTATGGTTGAAAAGATATTCATAGCACAATCTGCAGCTTATTCTGTCTAAAAAACTCTCAAGTAAAAGACAATTTCATGGATCATGTTTTATCCTCATTCCTTTTCTAGTGATGTAAGGAGAATTTCTACACAGAGATCAATGCTGGTAAATTGCTACAGCAGCATAAATTATTCTGGACTTCAGATAGAATAGCTGTATCTTTTTTCTTCCTTATTGCTTTCTTTTTTTCCTGCTCCATAAATTTCAATAGAAACCTCTGCAAATAATAGGGAGTTTCTAGGAATATTGGGCAAAATAAGAATATGATTAATCTGACAAGTGCAAAACAGCACTGCAGCCTCCTTGATCACTGGTAAGAGGAAGCAGTTCACATTCCACATTGTTACTTGGACAGTCTTTTATTATGCAGATATGGATAAGGCATGACATTTTGAGATCTATTATTCAAATGTGTGCACTGGAAGGGGTCACTGCCAACCCATAAAACAGAATGATGGCTTTCAAGATTGTATGAGAGAGTAGCACAGAGAGGACTCCACTCCAGACTATAACAGAGTAGCAGAGAGAGGACTCCTATCCTGAAATTATCACCCAAAACACCTAGAGCCAACTTAGGTTGTGACAACTTATAGAATTAAATTATGAACAAAGGAGAGATCAGAAGAAAATTTTCAGCTAACCTCTCTTTAAAGACATGAAGAAAATGATCCAAAACAAAGACTCATTTGGAAGCTATTTCTGTCTAGAGCAGCTGAATGCTCAGGGGAGATGCAGTTTTTGTTGCCACTCATCTCACTTGTCCAAAGCAGGACACTCTGGCTGACAGCAGCCTGCAGAGGAGGCTTTTTGGCTTTCCTCATCCCAGTGACAAGTGCAACACAGACGTCTCTTGTACCAGCAATCTCTGAGGGTCCCCACCTACCCCTGGCATGTCTCTCATCTGCCTCTTTTGCATTTGAGATCTCAATGGAGGATAAAGAGATGTGATATTAAATGTGTGAGTGTGTGACAAGAGTAAAAAAAAAAAAGGTAAATTTGACTAAATTGAAGCTCCAACCATTTGTTGTTATTTGAATGCTACCTGGAGAAACAGGGAAAGAAATTATTTGCTGTATCTCCAGGGGGTATAAAAACAGCTAACTGGATGAAGTTGAAAAAAGATCAATTAGGGTATCATGAAAAATGTAGCAATGAAGATCTATTAGTTTGTGCAAATGGAAAGAATCCTGCACCTAAGGCATTTTAAAACTAGTTTGGATTAAGTCCTATGAAAAGAAATTATATAGAAAAATCCTAAGGGGCAGACTAATAATTTGCAAGTACTAGAACTTTTCTGTTCAATAATATCTTTGACTTCTTGGTATTGAAATGGCTGGAAATTCATCCACCAATGCAAAAGTCCAGTAGGGCAGGGGTTTCAGAAAGAAATTTCACTCTTTTGCCATAAATTCTTTCACATTTAAATAAACCTTTTTTGGAGGTCTTTTCAGCCCTCCAGAAGGTGAGATTTTGCAGAAGTAAAATCTTTAACAACAAAATCAGAGCTACACACAAAACCAACAAAAACACACCCTGGTAACTACTGAAAATTTTGCAAAAAAAGTTCCTTATTAAGAGGATAATTTAGGCTTTCATTTTTCTCATTTATAAATTGAAGGGCTAAGAGGCATGGATGAATGAAGTTGTACATATGGTATAAAAATAGACTATTTTGAATGTGAAAACTCTGAGTTAAGGGAAGAAGTATCCATCTTTTGCATTATTGCAACTAATATAAGTAATAAACAGATGCAATTTGATATAAAGTAAATTTTCAACCATTTTGTATACATGAGTTTATAAGCAAATGAAAATTTACTTACTTTTTATATAGTATTTAAATTTTATTTTTTATTTTTAAATTCTGATTAGCTGTGTTCATTTCAAAACAGAACTATCTGAACATATGAAACCTTCATAAATGTATACAAATATATTTATTAGGTTGTTTATTTAAAAAAAAAATCTGATGTATGAGAGAAATACATACCAGGCTACAATATTTTCAGGTTGCTCTGGCTCATTTTGAATGCAGTTGTGACTGACTAGGGAAAGACCCATGTGAGAAGTCAAAGGATAATTCATTCTTGCTCTTCTTTTTCTATTCTTTTGGTGATTAGAAGGCCTACAGCTGAAATTTCATTTCACGGGTCTGGGTCCTTTGATTCAATCTATTACACTCATTTTTCCTAAAAGGTTTTGTCTCAAGACCATCTTTGAAAGTGGAGTTGAATCACTGTTTTTGTGGAAAAATTCAAGTACTACTTCAGATTATTGACAACTCTTCTTTAAAAAAAGTAATTTTTAAATACAGACAAGGGTTCCAACAGAGAGATGCTATGTTTATTTGAGCTTTCTTGTTCAGCTAGAATAATCAGATTTCTGTTTATCCTGGCCCCTGATTTTGCAAGACAGTGGCTTAAGATAGCACATCATTACTTTTAGTTCCTTCACTTAGTAGAAGCCATCTGTGTTTTTATTTAGCCTCATTAATATAAACATCAGTCAGTAATGTTTTCTATTCAGCTGCCTGATCATGGAAAAAGAAAAAATATTTATACTCCTATGTCCCAAAAGGTGGAATATGAAACACTTTCTAACCAGAGTAACAGTACTTTTACATTCCCATTGCAGTGAATGTCACAGTAATAGAATAATTACATCATACATCTTGAGGGAGTAAAAATAAAATAAAAAAGCCCAAATTCTTCCTGGTTGGGGAATTTGCATATTTTAGAACTCATGAAAAATTTAATGTGAATTTATTAAATTCAACCACATTTCTAAAGAATGTAGATGAAATACTATCAAATCATTTTGCCATCAAATGTCCATGTCCTGCCATGAGTGTATTTAGGGAAGGGATATTTCACAGGTATCTGGGACAGCTGAATATCCATGTGAGCTTGCTTGGTGGTTGGATTTATTTGTTTATTTTCCTGTTCTCTTTTGAACCTGGTTTGATTACTTCTAAGTTAGTATCAGCAATGACAATCACTTTTTACCAACTTGAAATTCAGTTAAGTTTTTTGAGAAACAATAAACAATGTCAGAGTCATTCAGCTTTGAACAAGAAAAATTTTTTCCTTTGGGATCAGTTGGGTTAAAAGTGTGAAAAATTACTCATTATAACTATTCACTTAAACTTTTGAGGCAGAACCACATGATGTCAAAAGACCCCAGAAAGTGTGAATCTGTTTTATTTATCGAGATATCTAGGCCCCAGCACTTCAAATTGTTATAAGCAGCTTCCTTGATTTATGAACTTTTAGTGTGTTCACACAAGTGCACTTCATAAAAGTCAAGCACTTCATTGCTGTTTACAAGGCAGTAGGGCATGTGGTCTTGGGAAAGGGAAAGAATTTCTCTCATGTAGGATGATGTATTACATTGAAAATCCTGATCACTTACGTAAAAATTGTCTTTTCAATGGAATTTGTTTTGTGTTGTGCTGTTCTACAGATTCTGTCACCTTACATGAACTGTAGGTCTAGGCCCACAGTATTTCACTATCGTAAATATGAGAATGTAATGCAAGGTTTATATTAAATTTCAAATGAAAAATAATTCCTTGTGTGGAGCAAATGAGTATCTAAAATGTCTCATGGGGTTCTCAGATCCCATATTACATCTTGTCATCACATAGGTATATTTTTCTTTCCACAATACCCAAAAGGCAAATACAGAACTTCCTAGTTTAGAAACCCCTGCATGCTGGGAATATCATATTACCAACAGAAGGAACTTGAACACTTAAGTTCCTACTCTGTTGAACTTTGATGTAAAAACAAGAGCAAAAGAAATATAAGATACAGTTTCAAGTATTTCTAGCACTGGAGTAAAGAAAAATGATGGCTTAACTAGGGGTACTAACTGCTTCCCTTGCCATCAGGACTATCCCTCTTCTCTACAAAAATTTCTTCCCTGTAGTCATTCCATAATAATCCAGACACAGACTTTTAGGGAAGGTTTACAAGAATATTCTACAACTGCATGGGTACGAGTAATTCTGTTACACCTCCACAGGAAACACCTTTCTTGATCTGTGACCTCCCTATTAAAGGTGATTATGATGTTGCAATGATGAATGCTATTTTCAGAGGAATCTCATTTCTCTGACAAAAAGTCTGTGTTTTCAGAGCACCTGGGAGAGATCATTAAGAAGCTTAGAGGTATATTCAAAATTACTCCTAGAAAATCAACATTTTTAGATTAAGCTGCATTTTTACAATACCTTTGTCATTCTATAAATAGTTTGTATTATTACTTGTTACAGAACAATTAAATCTAAATCTTAGAAGCAGCAGAGGATTTCCCTTAAATATGGTCTTTTTCTTATCCTCTTTTCCCTAAGGATAAACTTTTGGCTTTATATAAATACTATGCTGAGTTAGCTTAACCTTAGGTCTGATAAAAGGGATTACCCTTTGCTTTAAACACTTGTAAAATGAGGAAATAACCAGTGGGCCCTGGACATTTGTTTTTCCTATTAATTCTTAATTTCTCTGTAGTGTTTATGAAGCA
Source organism: Pardalotus punctatus (assembly GCA_013400915.1). NCBI lineage: Eukaryota > Metazoa > Chordata > Aves > Passeriformes > Pardalotidae > Pardalotus > Pardalotus punctatus. Next base: position 678,967 of record VZTX01021909.1, on the reverse strand, counting down.
CTTGGAAATGGCAGATCAGGGAGGATAATATGGAATTTGTACTGAACAGAAGCCTGGGTAGTCGACTTCCATGAGTGTTTGGAAACAACTTATTTACAATGAGAATTTTCACTACCCACATTCAGAACAGCACCTCCAAAACCTGTTGTTAAGTGTTACTTGGTAGTTCTCATCCAAATATCATAGCACTTACTTCTTCAGGGGAAAAATTGGAAACTTCTTGTCTCATATGTAATGAATAAGGAGTTTTTGAATACTCCTCAAAGGTTTTCCAGGTCATCTGACTTTCTCATCTGGCAGATTTTCTAATAGCTCATACTGGGATGCACTCCTGGGTGGTTGTGTTGTGGTGTCATCCTGACAGCACTGTTTTCTGTAATAGTTTCACTTCATGACTTTGGAAGTGTGGATGTCTGGAGAGATTCTGCTGACATTGAAGCAATTATTTTTCTTTACTTGTACTTTTCTTAAGTGGTTCAATTTTCATCTTTGTGCGTTGTATCTACAGGTTTAGAAGGTGTTACTGGTATGGGTAATAAATCCTATCAATCGCCCCAGTGCTTTTGTCTAATCAGTCTGACTGTGGCCCATCTGTTAGGCAGAAAAACTATTTTTTAGTGTAGCCACTGAGTTGTGACAGGTTTGATTCTTCAGCTGTCAGTATATGTTTGGTAAAACCCCTGTTTATATAATTTGTTTTCAGTCATATTTTGCATAGGTTCAAGTAATTGTGATTGTAGATTTTTTGTCTTATTTTCTGCTCTATTTGATAAAGTATTTCTCGATTCTAAAAACAATAAATAATGATCTTTACTGAGATGTTTAGCTTTCCTTAGCAAATTTTGTACTCTTTGAATAGTGCTTCTAGCTAATTCTCCTTAAAGAAATATACACAAACTCTTGTTAGAAATCACCCTGTTCTTGCCCAATAATTAGTAGCTTTGCACACATAAGTCTTTGGAAAACTCAGCCATGTTTCTGTTTCTAGAAGTGAATATTTCTGTAGTATCCACTGTTGAGTAAATGATGAGATGTGTAAAATAAGAAATATATCCTCTGTCACCCTTTGTTGTGTACACTCATCTATTGTCCAGCACTGGTTCATTTTCTAAGGCCAGTGTTCATATTTTTGTAAAGAGGACTATCCAGAAAGTGTCTTTTGCTTACCAGTAATGAGGTGAATGTTATTAAATATTATTTGTATATTCATAGTTCTAGTACATGTTTGTTGTCATCTTAATATATCTTTTGTCATATTGATGGCTAAGACCAATCTTGATTTGTTTACTGTCTTGCTGGGAAATGGAGACTATGTAATAGTTTCATTTCAGATATCACACTTGAACCTTTTTGATGGTCAGGTCTAAAAATAAGATCATGCTTCATTTAACTTTGACACAAATTTTGTTTCAAATATTTTGTAAATAAAGTTAGCTGGCCCATTGGAGCATCTATGGCTTTGATCCATCTTCTCTTTTTTTCCTATTATGTGATAAGATATCACATAGCTGGAAATCTTTAACATCATACTGCTGTCATGGGTAGAGAAATACTATTAGGTACAGTCCTTTTGCCGTGAGAAACAGATTATGCAATGATTTTTGTGACAAGTAAGTGTCATCTCTATGGCTAAATATGGGCAATGTATGGATTGCTAGACACAAAACTCGTGGAAAATTGAGGCTGTGAATCAAGCTTATGAACATCCTGACTTAGCCCTATTTGTTTTTTCCCTTTTGAATCTTTCTCTCTCTCTCTGTACAATTATAGCCTGTCTTAGGCTACTGACAACATCCTTTTACCACATATACTTCTATCTTTGATATTCACGGACAGGCTACAAACAAACCTCTCGGTAACATTGACTGATGTCACCTATACAAAAAGGTGTGTCCTATTTCAAAAGAATTCAATTTTCAATATGACTGGATTCACGCAAGAGTCACCAGCTTATTATGGGTGTTGTTTAATATTTGTGAATGCTGAGTAGATTAAACGTGGAGTTTTTTCCTCATAATATTAATTCACATTAGATAGAGATTCCTAATCTTTTGTTTGGGAAAATCAACAAGTCATTTTTTGTTCAATTTATGTTCTGTGTGTACATGTTTTCAATTTGCATGGGTTTTATTTTAATTTTGACAAATACAAACGGTAGATCTCCTTATTTTTTTCTCTGCAAAACCCGTTCATTTCATAAAGGCTCTCAGGTCAAATAAGAATAACAGCTACTATAATTTAACACTGTAATCCATCAAAAATCTCTGAAATTACTTTCTGATATACCAAAGGATAATTCCAAAGAACAGTTGCTTAAGCTTACTATACTCAAATGCTGCCCTGACAAGCCACTAAATCTAGTCTCAATTTAGCAAAGAATTTCAGGAAGCCTACATCTAAGCATGTGCCTAAATCCAGGCAATCTCTAGGCTTGCGTACTTAAAAGTCGATATGCTTAAAAACTCTCCTCTACATTTCTACCTATTGAACGAAGTAAAAATGAAATATTTGTTAATTTTGGAGAGCAAAACTACTGTTTCTTCAACTCTTAATGAATTAAAACTAGTTTTCTACCTTCACACAAATGATACAGTAGATCAGTTCAGCATTTGTCTATTTCATCAGTATGAAACTAATATGACCTTATATAGCTTCAACTTACTAACTCCTTGTTTTTCTTTTTTTTTTTCTGTTTTTTTTTTTTTTTTTTTTTTAATATTCTGTTACAATAAGCTGAGTTTTCATTGGAGTTAGAACACCATGATTAATGGTTTTTCTATCTTCGTGTGATATTCTTCCTCTAGATATCCTTGTCCCTAAAAAAACTACACTGGAATTGTATGAAACAAAACTACTTTCTTCAATTATCTTCTGCTTAGAACATAATTAATTAAGATAAGTTTTTTTGGTTCAACTCAGTTTGTCAATCAGATTTACAAGTTGTAAAATGAAGTGATACAAGTTCTGCAATCATTTGCAGTGAGTACTGGTTCCACTCCTTGAATTTAAAATTTGAAACATAAAATAAAGTTTCCAGTGCATTTTACTACATTCGCCCTACTTTAGCTTTTGTTTGTGCATCTATTGTCAAAGAGTCTTTTTAAAATAAAAATGGAACAGTATTTATGGATAGTTTTTTGAAAAAAAAATTATTATATAATAATATTCTTCCTCTGAAAACTCTTCTTGATTATTTCAAATGCACATTGTTTCCATGATCACAGCATAGCCTGCAATTCACTAGGGAGATGAATGCCTACATTATAGCTTCCCCAAATAGGTTTGTAGAGGAGGTTTTAACTTCAATGAGACAAAATGTTTTGGTCAGGAATATACATTGTAAAATGTACTTCCAATTAATTTTTGGATTTGAATATATAGGGTGATGAGACTTACCAAACAATTGAGAATGCCATTGAAAGGAATAAATTCATTGCAAAACTGTGAAAATAAGGAAGCAAATGCTTTTGGTCAACACATCAAAAATACTGCTCCAGAGGTCATTACACATTAGAGATGCAAATAGGTTATTTGAATACTTGGATGTCAAAAGTCTATCTAATATCCAGCAATTTCTGTTAAGAAAGTTTGTTTGAGTCATGAGCAAGATGGTAAAAAGAGAATTGCAAAATATTTTTTGAGAATTCAGAATTAGATAAACTGTTTTTTGTGACACATCCATTGTTAAAATCTTTTACTAGCATGACAGAAGCAGGCAGTGTGAAATGTGTTATTCTAGTCACATATCCGTCCCCTAGATGACACTGGGAAGCCAGAAGATGTTGTGTAACAGGACTTACATACATCATTTGCCAGATGTTATCTGATAGTTGAAGCTCAAGAGACAATGTTATCAAATCTACTGGTTGCAGTATGTGGGTTAACAAAAGATTGTATTATACTCCTCTTGTTTTGGTTCTATTTTTTTCCTTTCTTTTTTTTTCCTGTAGCTCATTTCTCATTTCTCAAGTGTGAAAATTAATATTAAATGAGAATGTAGAAAATACATCCTAAAAGTATTTTATTCCTAGATGTTGATTTCATTATGAGTTTGAGACAGTTGGTTATTAACTGCTACCAGCTATGAAATCTATACTGAAATTCTACAAATCAATTTTATAGGGTTTGTTGTTGTTGTTTTTGTTGTTGTAACAAAATGCGTATTGGCCTAGGATTTTAAAAATCCAGTTTGGTAGTTTGAATGTCTGTAATTTTATGTGCATTCTCCACAAGAATAATTTGTAGCACTAATACAGTTGTTCATATTCTAGAATATTGCATGTCGGTGATATTTCAGTATAAACATATATCAATGATTTGCCAAGTATTTTTAAATGAAAAGTTTAATTTATATTTGACTTTTCTTTTTTTTCTTTTTATCTCTAGAACTTTAAATGAGTCTTTTAAATCAAGCTAGGAAAAATCCTACTGTTTGGCAGCCAAAAACTTGATCTGGTCAAATGAAATTTAATTATTGTTTATTTGTTGGGTAAGCGGCTGACCCCTGCTTAGCAATCCTGAGAGCTGTGACTGGCCATCATGTTTGACCTGCTGCTGCTCCAAGTCAAAACTATCCTGAGACCTCATTCCTTCTAAATATTACCACACCAAGGGTAGAACTAGACAATCTCTAATCAGTACCCACTTTGCTGTTCTTTTCACTGTCTTTTCAGTCAGTTACACAGCAATATGGGGTATTGAATGAAGTAGACATAAGACTTATGAACAATGCCTTTCCAAAGTGTGATTCAATGAATCACAATGTCTTTTTCATGAATGTGATGCAAAAGATCAGTATTTATTCCCTGTATTAGGCTGATGCAGTCCTTCAGTGTAGGACTAAATCAATTGCTAAATTCAGCTCAGATTGTGGGCCTAAACCTGCTTTTTTTGGAATCAATATTAAAATTATTAGTAAATCCAGTGAAAAAAAGATCATTGGTTTAGACTGGTAGGTTTTGAACATGGGAGGAAAAAATGTAAATCTGTTCAATTCCATGTAAACTATAATTTTTAAACCTAAAATCTAAAGTTATGATAATAGAATTAAAAATTTACTAATCTATACTTGATATAATCATTGTTTAGGAATAGCTGAATCTGGAGTTTCTGGGGTAAGTAAAAGCCAGATGCAACAGTTTTACAGACATGAATACAACTCTACTCAAATTCTGGGTTCCAAATCTCCACTTACCCACAGACTAATTTGTCTGTGATGTTCATGACAAGCCAGTCTGAGGTAACTTGGTGAACACAGAGCATGTGGCATAAATGCTACTCAGAGAGGACTGAGGATCCAATAGAAGAATGTTGTTTAAAGAAAAGCTAAAAAGATTGAAGACAGTATCCCTTGGTTTAGAATTATACTCATGTTGATTTTTTCATGTGGTCATGCAGCAAGACACATTAGTGTTGTTTGTGAGAAACAATCTTTGTTCATTAATTTTAGTGGAAATGTTTGGGGCTAGAGTTGGTATGAATTATGTTTGGTTTACATAGTAAAGAACACAGTAGGACTTTTCTCATCAAAATAATAGAAGTCCCAGCTGACCTCACATCTTGTTTCTAACAGTTTATGTCTACTCTAGGTCAGTATGAGGAATTAAGTGTGGTTTGATCTTTTTCTGGTACTTTTAATTGCATTAAATTGGAGAAAAATTGTCAATTTGAAAAAAAGGGAATGTCATTCTCATTAAGTTATAACCAACAGGAAGCAAATTAACTGTAAGGCAAAAAAACCTGTCTGTAAAGCCTAGAATAACAAAAATTCTCTAAATGTTTTCTTCCCATAATCTCAGGAGAAGTTGAATTTCATTGTACTGGAAAAAGAGGGATGGTTGTTGCTTACTTCCAATATATTATTTATATCCTTTAACTATCTGAATGTACGCTGAATAATAAAACATAAAATTCATAAGTTTGTGGTTAATTTAAATGGGTAATTTAAGTAAGGAATTCACAGTTTAACACAGAGTTATCTTCTTTCTGAAATGCTTCCTCAGAGAGAGCGGATCCCCTATGCAGTTAAAAAGATGGACAAGCAAAAGTGTTAGAATATCTCCAAAGATGCTCTGCAGCTAAAGTTCTCGAAACCACATCTTATCATTCTGTACATTTAGAGAAACTGCTGAGGTCAACAGCTCAGTGTTCACTGAAAGGACAGTTTCTAGCCAGAAAACCTCCTAAAAGTAGCAGAAGAAGGAAAGATATGGTGTCGCTGAAATGGATAATGATATGAATTCTAAAATGACAGGACAGAAGAATTACTTTTCCCACAGTGGTTTTTGGGACTTGGTATTGATATGCCTTCCTCAGCAATTTACTGAGCTGTGTGGCTTTTATAATTCCCCTTCTTGTTCACTGAAGGTGTCTGTGGTGGGCATATATAATTACAACTGGAGTTGACAATTGGGTTTAAAAAATGAATTTCATTTTTTCTTTGAATATACACTAGGGTTTTTTTCCAGTTTTTCCTTTAGAAAGAGAACATTCAGGTTCCAGTGGGGATGAAAGCCTAGATTATTTTCCCTTTGATCCTAAACACCAACAGATTTCTACCCTGGATACAGAATACATTTAAAAAACATCCTGTGACACTGACTTTTTGAATCCTGCAATGACTTTGTTATAGGAGAGCATTAGAACATAATTCATCCAATAACTTTCAAAAATCTAGCAGTTGCACAGTAAATTAATGAATGGATTTTTTTCAGTCTGTGGCTATTTCAGTTGTTTCTACTCTAAGAATCTTATTTTCTGGATCATTTTGTCTGTTTCATTTCCTTCTGATGTATGGCCAGATGATTAAGCAAGCAGTTGTTTTTACAAATACAATTCACTTCCCTTTGGCTCTCTCTGACGTGATTCTTCACTTTAGCAAAAGACCACCTGGTGTTTGCTAGGCAGTAAGAGAAAAATTTTTGGAGACATTCTCTTGTTAAAATGGAAAGTGAAATATTCATATATGGAAACTAGAGGAGATATTTAAGTTTCTTATGTGAGCTGCAGTTTTCTTCAAAAAGATGCCATCACTGTTGCCAGAGGTGCCAGTTACAGCAGGACAATATTAGTAGGTGTAAGCACTGTGTTGTATTTATTTTTTAATTGGAAATGTGTCATCATGTGCAGTGAACTACAGGTTATACAGTAGAGTTTGAAACAGCACAAGTAGTATATTCTGTTGACTATAAAAGGTGTAGCTCTCGAAAAGAACACTGCACTGAATGTATTTGCTCTGTTGAATGTTCTGAGGTAAAACTAGGAGAAAACATTTCTCCTATGATAAAACAACAAAGGTTATTTTAAATCCCAACTTATAAGATCCTTCTCTCCTGAGAAACCCACCGTATGGACTGATATAGCATTAATATCTTGAAAAGGATATGCAGGTTCTGCACTCAGTGGTAGCAAGCAATAACTATGTATAAATAAGTTCAATCTCCAGAAGTAATGCTGGTGATCAGTTGTGGCTAAACCTGCTGGCTCATTTTTTCCCTTAGTCCTCTGCCGTGAACTTAAAGTGTTATTTCCTTGGACTGGGCTAGGAGTCATCTATAAAGAAATGATGAGACAAATCCTGAGCCTTTTGTAGAATTGCTCTTAAATTACATGACTAGGAATACTTAGAATTCAACATTATTCAGGAAAAGCACCACAGCATTGTACATCTTTCTTCCCAGCCCAGTTCAGAGACCATTAGTCAATTACAGGAAGCCTCTGGGATGTTATCTTGGGGAGAGGCAGACAAGGTGCTGCCCTTGACTGATAGTCAGTCCGGGCAGTCAAGTCAGCTGCATTGTCACAGCAAGGCTGCATTACTCAGATAAAGTGGACTCCTGAGCTCGTTCAGTCTTGTTTCAGTATTTTTGGGCAACCAGCAGATGAATGTATATGTGGCCCTTGAAATATTCATCATAGGATCATTTTTTCCCCTGCATTTCCACACAAAGTGTGCTGCATAAAGAGAATATAATGCCTAATTGGAGCACTCAGCTGCTAGTGCAAATATTTAACATAATAAAAATTATCTGCCAAATAATTCCACACATATCAAGGCTCCAGGACTTCTTCTTTTCACTCATCAACCTGAATATGACACTGTTGCACATTCTTGCTCTCCTTTGTCACTAGATCACATCCAAGAAGCACTTCTCACTTCCGGAATTTAGGAGCACATATCAAATAGTTCAAACACCACTTGAGGATGAGACCCAGAATCTCATGAGACCTTTTGCTTTCTGAGATAGTTCCCACCCATAGAAAATGTACACTGGAGAAAGACCCTGCTCTAAAGAGTTTACAGAATAGACAACAGAGGCAAGCAGGCTAAAATCTCAAAGCCTGCTATTGTGTGCATGAAAGAAATTTAACTGCAACTTCTGTTATCGTGTGGTCTGTTTCAGTGGAATTCATTCAGGAGCTTCTTGTCTTCTCAGTTTGACCACCCTTCACAAGAAATTATGAAAAGACATGGATTTTATTTTCCTTTTTTTGGCTGTTTTTTTTTTGTTGTTGTTTTCCTGATGATATTGCCTTTTTATTTCCAAATAGATCTCAAAGAAACAAAGAAACATACTTCTGGCGCACAAATGTCCAACTATTGCTAACGCTTCCAGTATGTCTCATTTTACTGAGGTCACCATAACACCACAGTTTGTAAATCACTATATATATCTATTACACTATAAAGATAATTTGATTGTGAGTATGAGCTCAGAGTAGCAAAGTGATAAAAGAGAAAAAAAAAAGTTGCAGAAATCAAACTTCTGGGGGCTGCTTTACATTATTTCAACAATATTTGTCTTCATATGCCTCTGCTGATTTAATGGCAGGTAGATCTTCAAGGTGAAATAGCAAGACTTGTTCACTGTTACATTTGCACTTACCAGCTTTGAGTTCTATCATGACTGTGCTAAGAAGTGAAAAGTTTGAGAAGCACTATTTTAGATTATAAATATTTAGCCTCCAAAAGAGCTGCACTTGCTCACAATATTAAAAGAAAGAATATAGAAAACAAAAAGCAAACACAGCCCATAATATTGCCAACTATAATTAATATATAGCTTTTTCACTGTGTCTAGCAAACTATAGGCTTTCTTTGAAGACCTTTTAATATCATTAGTACAAATATAGATATATATATGGAAGTTTCAAGAAGAGTTCAAATATGAAAAGAATCATTAGAACAAATTTCATTTTAGGCTAATAAGACAATAATTTGTGGATTTTTGCACAGCTATTTAACTTCATGTTGTTTTCCTAACTACTTTTTCTTTACTCTCCGCATCAGAATAGCTAAGTCCCCTTTGAGTATCACACAAAAAATGTTTACTTATAGAAATATTTTTCTATTTTAGAATTATTTTGATGATTCCTTGAGAAAATTTTTATGTTTTTAAAATCTCTTGGCCATCTTCTTCCAGTACTTTTACTCTATCATCAAATAATATGAAGTAATACCTTAGAATAATTGTGCTTTTCTGTATTGAGTTCTGCAAGCTCTGCTTTTATAGAGAGCTATACCTTACCCCTCAAGAGGGTAGGACTGCTTTAGGCTCCCAGAAATCATTATAAAAGAATCTAGCTTAGTAAACTTGAAGATAAATAACTAGTGTCTTGCTGAATAGTGCAATTCTCTTTACTTTTTTTGTGAGTATTTACATGCAAATTCCAGCCTCTGATAAGTTGTCTGTCAGAGTGGCATGTGCATGTGTTGAAATTTCTTAAATATTGATAGAATAGGAAAACTTATTTCTAGTCTAAGACAGACAAATGAAAAGATATTATCTGCAGCTGTCTGAACAGTGAGTAAAAGTGGACAGTTTCCTACTTCTCTTTAGGAAACCTGACTTCAACTTGTTGTGACTACTTTCTGTATGTATCCATTAAAAAGGAGGTTTTTGTATTCACAAACAGCAAAACCCCCCTTACGTTTCAAACATCAACCCTTTGTAGTATATGGTTTGTTCAAATAGTTCAAATAATTCCACTACATCTCATTTATAGGAGAAAAATACCTCAAAAGTTATTCAGCACCAGAATTTTGTATTACTCATTTCCTTCATCTTGACTTTTAACCATACAGCAATTGTTCATGTTCTTTTCTGTATAATTGCACATCAGAAAGTGCAATATATATTAAAAAGAAATTGTGTAATTAAATATACTGCAGTCCAGATATGCTCAGGAGCACAGAAACTCAATCTTCCATTTTTTTAAAAGAGGTATTAAAATGTTGACTTAAATCTTTTGGCTTCCAAGAGTGAGATATCTATTATTTTTTATCAGTGAAAGCAGCAGGTTTGAAGACAGCAGGGTAAGAAAGTGCCCAAATTAACTTTGTATGAAAAACTAAGGAAAGATGAATAAAATATGAGAGGTATAATTGCAAATTTCGAATTTGTAAGAGAGAAAACACTCTAATTTTTCTGTATTACATTACTTTTAAAAGCCTTGTGCAATCTGTCTTTGAAGACAAGTTGAACGGTCTTTATAACTGTGGATTTTTTTATTCAAAATGTGATCTTTTAAAATTGATTTGCAATAATACTTACCAGTGGAACATCTTGTTGCTGGTAATTAGTTTGAACTTTATGCATCTTCCCCATGTCTTACAGAAATTATTCAAGTAATATGATTTTAAGCAATTTCACTTTCTGTGCAAGTGACATGGAATGAGACATTGCATGCATACGTGCATGCATGGGTGGGTAAAGGAGTTTCTGTGTGGATATACCTCAGCTGGGCAATCACATAAAATGCTGCAGTGTACTTGTAAACAAGGTAATTTACATGCTTTTTGAAGACTTAATCCAGTTAATGTACAATGCCTTTTAACTTTACAGTGTTCATTTTTTCTTGAGACTTTTGAGCAATTAGGTGTCCTTACTCCTTACAATTGTCCTCCTGTTTTTGCATTTAAATTCCATGTTAGCCAGCTGCTTAGAAGAGCCAGTCTTTTTGCATAGGAATAGTGGAATGAAAAATAAAGAAATGTAGTATGGTTTCCATGGGAAGTACAGATTCCAGAGCCAGAATCCAGAGCCAGACTCCATTTAGAGTCTCCTGTGAAGACCTAGTGGGGCTTTTTGATCCAGTCCTAAGTATTTCAGATTCCTGCAGGTTGGATGCGTATGTTTCTATGACTCAAAACAAATCACACAAAACCAAGTCTGCATTGTGATAGAGATCGGTCTACCTCAGATAACAGGCCTAGTCTTTTTACTGGTTATTTCAGTATCATCCAGTTCTATTGTTTAGTTTCTACAAAATCAGAGGATCAGAAAATGGCTGGTCTCAGAAGATGCCTCTGGAGGTCCTCTTGTCCAACCCCTTTTTCAGGCAGGGTCACCTAAAGCTGCTTGCCTGGGACCTGCTATTAAATATCCAAGGATAGACACTCCACAACCTCTCAGTCACCTTGCTAGTCCTCAGTTGCCCTCATACTGGAGAACTGTTTCCTGATATTCAGATGGAACCTCCTGAGATTCAGTGTGTGCTCATTACCTCTTACTCTGTCACTGGATACCACTGAAAAGAGCCTGGCTCCACACTCTCTGCACCTTACTGTTAGATTTTGTGTATGTTTATAGGATCACCTCTGACCAGTTGCAGCTCTATCAGCCTTTTCTCATATGCCCCTTTAAAAAAATCATGACCCTTTGCTGAACTGTCTCCAGCAGCTCCATATTGCTTCCTATCTTGCCTCCCATTTTTCTTTCTCCTTGTGGGTGATCCATCTTGTTTTTCACAGAAAGGTTTTCCTGTCTTGAGTGTTTTCCTTACAGGAACGTGATTTCCATCTGTTATTGGAAGATCTAGTCAGTCAGTGTTGATATAACATTAATGTTCTGACTCAGCCAGACTGAGAATAATAATTTGATTGAATTACATGCAGAAGAGCTGCTAAAACCTAATCTATTTAATGATAAACTATTTGAAAAACAAATATTTGCTAGGTAAATACATTTAAACATGGTTGAACTTTAAGCATCTGTGATAATACCTTATTTACAGATTTTGTTTTTATTATTGTAGTGTTGGTATGCTAGCAATATTTAATGAAGGGTTATCACCTTACGTGTCATATACTAAATCGCCCTTTCACTTTTGAAATGTTGAAAAATTGCAAAAATTTATTTTTTAAAACTGACCAGATCTATCATATTTCTAGCATGGTAACAGATTGTACCCTCTCTGTGTGTGTTGTTACCAACCTTACTCTACTGTTAAATGAGAAGATACTTTCAGAGTTGTTTTGTGGGTCAAATTGTATGGTCTGTATGCTCTTTTCTCCTCTGTTCTTATGGTGGTGGAGTGTTTTCAGTGAATAAGAACGACCCTTGCAAATTCAGTAAAAGTAAGAAATGTGATGGTTACAGGACATGCAGTTGGGATGTTAATTTGAACCATAAGTAAAAGTAGATTTCCTGTAGGTATCTCACTTTCAGAGCTAGAGATCATAATCCAAGTACATTAGCTGAAATATTTGATTACATTTACTGTTGTTGGTTTTTGCATCTATCTACTGATCTATAGAACTGCTTAACAATTAATTACAGTTGCCTACTCAGCTATATTTGAAGTTCCTTAAGTTCATGAGTATTTACTCATGATTTATGTTGGGCAAATGTAAAAGAAATTTGGGAAGAACAGTGGCAGCCTGGTTACAGAGGGGCAATTTAAAAAGCAATTTTACAACTCCAGTTTTTGAAGTCAACACATTTTGACTGTTCAGGTTAAAATGGCTGATCTTGCTTATAAAGCACTAGACTTTTTCATTATATTATCTGGTTATGATTCTTACTGTCCTTAATCGACTAAGGCTAGAGAGAAACAGCAGTTTTGGCACATTGCTTGTCAGTTTAATTTTTTTTCATTTGATACATCTCCTTCTTCCAAAATTTCTCTTCTTTTTTTTATTTATAGTTCTTTCTACACTGACAATTCTACATTACAATTCTCAAATGAGAAGATCACTTCCAGGAGTAAATGAGAAAAACAATGCACAACATTCATTCTAAGTAGAAAAGCAGTGCAAGCGATAAAAATTTCCCAGACAAGACCAGTCTAATCTAAGAAATCATTTCTTGAAATGTTTTAGTCTCTCGTATTTCTGGTTTTGGGCAGTATCTTCAAAGACAGCCAGATTTTATGAAATGATGATTTGTTTGTTGGTAGTTGTCTATTGAAGCATAGGTCTAAGACCAAAACCATTTCATCTCTGTATTGCACCTGACTATAAAAACATGGTACCAGCCCTCTCAGATAGTAAATACAATCATGTTTATCTGATGGAAAATAGTGCATGTATTAGACTTATTACCCTGTTAGCGCAAAAACTTCCAATGGTAATTCTTAAGGTATTTTTTTTCCAGTAAGACCAAATAGATGCTTCTGACAAAGCAAGTGTCTCCTCTTGGTCAGTAGGGATGGCAGAGTATTCATAAACACAGAATTAAGTTCAGATTTCTCTGGTTGAGTGTTATACTGCAAAATGCAAAATAGACAAAAAGATTCTGAATGGATCTGTAAATATATCCTCCTTCATTAGGCTGATGTATTAAAATATCATGTGGTTAGCTGTGTGATGTTCTCACTTGCTAATGTATGCAGAAATATTTTTGTACCCTTCTGAAAGAGAGAGACAGAAAAAAGCAGGATTTCATAACAGAAAAAAATAACTTGGTATGACAGTATCAATAATGTTGGCATTAATAATTATTGTGTTGCCACAGTTTTGAAACATTTCTCATTTCCAAGAAGTATATGTATAATTATATAACTATAGTGCATTATAAAATTTGAGCATATTGACATAACATCCTAGATACTGAACAAAACTAATTTTATCTTTCTCTATTTTTAAGATCCAGATTTTAAGGACCTCGGTGTTTTGAAGCCATTGCCAGGTTGGTATGTTGGTTTTGGGTTTTTTTCTAACTTGGAGGCATTTATACTCTGCTGTAGAAAACATTTTTGTTTGCTGTTCAGGTTTCATTTTTTCTGGTGTTTTGTTATTCAGTTTGTGAGTTTGAGATGGGAGGACCTGAAGGAATTGTGGAATCTGTACAAATTGTTAAAGAAGGAAAAGCTTCTGAAACTGAAGCAGTAGACTGTAAATGGTACATCCGAGCGCCACCCCGATCCAAGGTCAGTCTTTCATCCACTTGCTGATTTGCCATTTAATTTAAGAAATTGACTTTTCTAATACATTGTGCCTTTCTTAGTACAGTCAGATCTTGTTTAATAACTTTACAGCTTGAACTGTAAACTATTTTTTCCTTCTGCTGTGGAAGGGTAATTTGTCATCTCAGCCAAAATAACCACCTTTCTTATAAATGATGATTTGAGCAGTGCTAATGTGCTTTTTGTGCCATAAGTCATTTTCTTAAATTCATCTTTAATTTTTCACATATTTTTAAAGAATCAATGTGTTTTCTTAAGTGGGAAGTAATCTTATAATTTTAATTTCCAATGTATTTCAAATACCTAACATAGAGACTACTAAGGGAACACTGCTGGCTCCCTAAGGTCATCATTGTTTCTCATCTGGGAACTGTGAAAATGGACCCAAGGTAAATTCGTGTTCCTCCGTATGAAGCCTTTAGTTCCTTTGGTTTAGAGCCACAGATAAAAAGAATCTTCTCATTTCTTTTCCTCCAGAGCCAGCAAGCCAGGGCTTTGTAAGAAACATGAGAGGGCTGCAATGAATTTAAAAATACTTTTCTTGGATTCCCCTTGATTTTCTCTCTTATCCATAACTTATCAGTTATGATATGCATTAATTGTTGCTGGCTACACTACCACTCCTCCCCTCTTTGCAATAGGAGCAGTTTTATGCCTCCCACCTAGTTCCATTCACTGTGTAAAAGACACCCCACAGTATACTTTTTCTAGCTGTCTTTTATTGGGCATGAAAGGTTTTAGGAGGTAAAATTTATATGTGCACTACTCTCTGCCGTCTTTAAACAGAGAAGGGGTTTTTTTGTATAATCTCAGTAAGGAGACTGTACTGAATATGTAATTGTTTCATCATCAGTGTAACACATGGATGAATGCTGAAGGGTTCTCTTCAGGAGAGATTTCCAGAAGAGAAAAAGTCGTTAGTATCAGCATTTTTCTATTGGGAAAGTTCAGGAGAAGAGCTGGCTCATAAAGACTACAGATAAATTGTTTCCAGAATATATTCTACTCATAACTTTTTTTTTTTTTTTTAAATCTTTGGATAAAATTAATATTGATAGACGTTTTCAATTAAGTAGATGAGCTTCCCACTTTGCTACACTAAGTAGTGATATGAGATGATTGGACTGATGAATGATTATTCCATGTGTTATATGCAATTTATATTCATTCAGGGCAAATCCTAGTATCGATAGCATCTTTGGGAAGAGCAGATGGAGAGCAGCTCTGCTGAGAAGGTCTTGGGGGTGTTGGTGGATGAGGGGCTGGACATGCCCCAGCCATATGCACTCCCAGCCCAGAAAACCAAATGTGTCCTGGGCTGCATCCAAAGCAGCGTGGCCAGCAGGGCAAGGAAGAGGATTCAGCTCCTCTGCTCTGCTTTGGTGAGACCCCACCTGCAGTGCTGAGTCCAGCTCTGGGGTGCTCAGCATAGAAAAGACATGAGCTTGTTGGAGCAGGTCCAGAGAAGGGCCACAAACATAGCAAAAGGAATGGAGAACCTCTCCAGTGAGGAAAGACTAAGAGAGGAAACATTCAGAAGAGAGCGCTCTGGGGAGACCTTACAGCAGCCTCCCAGTACTTAAAAGGAGCCTGTAAGAAAAAAGAGGATGAATACTTTATCAGTAACAGTAAGACAAGAGGGTAAGATTTAGACTAGATGTGAGGAAGACATTTTTACAATGAGGGTGGGAAAACACTGGATCATGTTGCTCAGAGAGGTGGTCGATGACAATCCCTGGAAACATTCAAGGCGGGGCTCTGAGCAACAGGATTTAGTTGCAGAGGTCACTGCTCGTGTCAGGGGAGTTGGACTAGATGACCTTTATAGGTCCCTTTCAACTTAAATTATTCTATGATGTATTTAGGTATTAGTAGAAAGAAAACAGACGAACACAGAATTGCACTTAATAGAATCAGTACAATTAATTAAGCCAATAACATTTCCCTATAGTCTTAATTTAAGTTTATGATTGTTGATCAGATAATGTCATTGTGGTGTTCTTACTTGATCTAACTCTAAACTTCTATATGATTCAAAGCCCAGTTAAAAATCCAAATTTACCTACCTGTATTATTTATCCACACTTCAGTTATGATGTAAAACTCCAAACTGGGTATTTACATGACTGTAAGTACAGTGTGTAACAGAAGAATGCCACACTACCACTGTTTGTAGAGGGCTAAAGATTAAAGTTCATTAATTCTTCATAAACTTCCATAGCTGCATTAATTGTGTTGCATTCCAAGAAGCATGTCCTAGCTGAATGGCATCTGGAAGGGAGAGCAACAAGAAAATTTTAGAAAAATTGAAGTAATACTGAGTTTTATTTAATGTCATCTAGAAGATTTTGTGAAGGAGTGTTATATAATATAATAAAAGGATTTTACAAGGAAGAAGGAATGCTCTTATGCCCATGTCTGTAGGATAACTCAGGGCCCCACACTCTGAAAATAAATTTCAGGTTATATACAAAGAAAGAAAAATTGAAGTATCAGGGAGGGGATTATGAAGGTTTGGTTGAGAAAGGTTGTTCAGCTGGCATTGCTAACCATCTTAAAGTGCAGGTTAGATAACAACCTGTGAAAAATGAGACAAACATTAATAATCCTAGCTTTAGGCAGAGGGCTGGGTTGGGTCATTTGTTGATGGATCCTGCTGTTCCCATCTTACAGAATTATCTGGGTGGAGAGATTGAGCAATATAAAAACATATAAATCAGTGTTTCCTAACGTGGAGTTGAAATGTTTTACAGCAAGCTAGGAAAAAAAAAAAAAAAATTCAGGCCTAGATCCACCTTTGAGGGGTAAGTCCAATTTAGAATTTGAACTTAGTGTGGTTTTCAAATAGATATATATGCACAGACAAGTATATAAATGTATAGATTACCACTCATACAGTTATGGTTTCATCATACTGGGATAAGTTGAAAAATAGACAGATATTAAGGAAAGACAGATATTAAGGAAAGTGGATAAATTTTTAAGAAACTTGTATGGAGTAAGATTTATGATAAGATTGTTTATGGGTCTGATTCAATTGAACTGGAATCTATTGTCCATATTTTACAGTCAGCTTCCTTTGTCCTTATCTAACCTTGAATTCATGGCATATTCAGTACAATTATTCAGTGACATCATTTTAATTTATGTCAGCTTGCACCTGTGAAAACAAGCTCTCCTGCTAAGAACAGTGAGAACTCAGCAGACATCCTTAAATCCACATGTTCCTGTACTCTGGGCTGCACAGTTTGTTACTGGGAATTATGCCTAAAAGGCAAGAGTTTCTCAGAGAGAGTTTGTGTTGGACTTTTTCATCTTTAGTTTCTTAATTAAACTGTACCAGAATGTGGGTTGCTTGCAATTTCATTTGGCGTAAGCTCATCCAATCTAAACTGTCTGCAGAAGCAAGACGCAAGTCCTTCCCTTGGTTTCCAATTCCAGACTCAAGCCAAGTCTGAGCTCAATATATGAGCAATGTGATCAGCCAGGAAGTGTGTACTTGAGGTCTCTGAGCCTGAGCTTCAAACTGAGTGTGGATCCAGTGCTTCTATCCTCAGTGAGCTGGAACGGGATGGAGAGCAGAATATTTGTTGCACACACTTAAAATAGAGTCATCACTGATCACCTTATATCACACACAGACACACGCACATGCATGGACACACACAGAGGAAAATAAAACTAAAAATGCATGCATAACTCAAAATTTCTCTAAGTGCAGAAGACAGCAGAAGGCTGTTAGAACACAAGTTCAATATAGATACAGACCTGGAGTCTTATACTTGGAAGTGATTAGTGGAAAAATCTGTATTTCATGTGATCATTCAAAGTCAGTTCCTCTGAGTACGATAGTTGTGAATTTTGAGTAGAGTAATACTGGGAGCTCTGCACATCATGTAGAATGTGACTTCAATTAGTAGTCAGAGCAAGAATGGAAATTAAGAAGAGAGCTGCTGACTGAAAGTGCTAACGCACCTAGAACAGCAAAATTCTGGAGGAACTTCCTCATCTGAAAATTCCTCAGTGTGGAACAAAGCCCAAAGAAGGAAGTGTATGAGTTTATTGCACAGGAATTTGAAAAAAATCAGAGATAGTATTCGTTACAAGCAGTAGATAAGCAAAGATTTTGTATTTAGAAATAGAAAATAAGAAAATGAAAATAATTATAGTTTTCTTACTCTCTGTTAAGGGTGAAGTGTTGGAGGATAATATCAACAATTGTTTTTCTATGCTAGATATGTTAGCAGAGTTTGACAAGGCCCCCCAGGAAGACAGTGGCTCTTCCTTTGGTGGGTAACTTTCTCAGCAAGGTACCTTTGTGTCCTGCTTGTTATTTGAGAGACTGTAGAAAACATAAAACCACAGAATTTGATAGCAAGAGTAATAAAACATTTATAAATATGATATGTTGATGCTGGATAAAAAACAGTAAGCAGTGCTAATGAAAGCACTATTATCAGAAGCTCTAAGCACCTCAGAAAACAAAATCAAAACTAGAATTAATTTGAATGTATTCCTGTGGAGATAATCCATTTGGAGGAATGAACAATAAGTACATTTAGACTGAACAAACAGAGGCATAACCCTCTTCATTTGCACCATGAGAAATAAAATGAAGTTATAAGGTAGGTAGGCAAAGTTATGCCTAATTCTCTTGCCCTATCTAAACACAATATTGGACAAAGATTATAGGATGCAAGACTTAACACAAGAGATTGAGAAACCCAAAGTATCAATTAACAAGTATCTAGCTTTGACACATCGTGGCAGCACTTTCCTTTGGTTCCAGGAGCCTGACTTCATATTGAACATAGTCTGGAGAGAGACTGGGTTTGTTGCATGTGCATTTCCTGGACAGTTAGGAGCAAACATAAGGTGAAGCAGTTGCGGAGTTGTGAGTGAGTCTGTTTGAACTGATCTGACTAAACCAAAACATTTTCTGCTCTCCCATGTGAAGTGGAAATTTGTGCTCTTAGATGAGACCTGCAAGAAAAGCAGTTTAAGCTGTTGGTACTGGCAGAGTAACACACCTAATTTTTGGAGGCTTTTTAATCAGGTGTAGAAGAGAAGCTTTAAGTAGTGCACTAAAATTTAATAGGAGCCATTTGAGTGGTGATTCTTGACATGTTAGAGAAAAATAAAATTTAAAGGCTGAATAACCTAACAGCCAGAGACACTTTTGCAAGCTTCAGATGGTCTCTGTCTCTGAAGAAGCTCTGAAGCTTACTAACACACAGAAAATGAAAATAATATTATGAATTTAAAAAAGCCCAGCATATGTATCTATGGAACAAAGTAAATAAATTACATTTTTAAAAATACAGAATATTGTTTACATGTGTTAAACTATTAAAATCCCTTATGTAAAACAGTTTTCTGAGATGAAGGTGCAACCAAGTCCATGGTTAGAATCATGTGTATAGAATCTCTGCTATGAAGGCATGTTAATGCACATGCCAGTGTAACACTGTCAAAATCCTCACTTTTAAGTTACCATGATTTTATTCCATTCAGGTATAGAAATATAACAAACCTCAGCATCCTCAAACAAAATTGCTATTAAGAAATGTTATTAAAAAAACGACTGAAGAAAGTAATGAAATGTCTGCCGAAGGGAAGAGCAGAATCAAGATTTGATATCCAGTTTTCAGTGCTAAAAAGCAAAACAACACCAAGGAGCTGCAAATGTTGCTCACTTGTGTGCATTTTTGTACTGTACTAGAGAAAAATGAGGATGACTTTACAGAGTAAGTGTCAACTGTTGGATAGTCACAGAAGTTTGAAGAAACAAATAGGACGTAGCAAAGAAATCCAAAGAGCTTCACTTGTGTAGAAAAATGGTGTTCTGATAAGTGAGCCTTGGCTGTGAATCACAGGGTCTGAGAAGGAGCATATAAAGTTGTCATCTTTAACAGACAATATTCTCCAAGCTCCAGAAGTGAACAAACTATGAGGTATGGAGTTCTCTGTTTGCACAACATGGTCCCAGACTAGTAACAGAAGGACCAAAAATGTAAAAAATACCCCAGAATTACTAACAAAAATCCAAACAGAACATGTGTTGTTGACACTTCTGGATTGAAGTAGTGTGATTGAAAATTAGTTTAGGATCTTAGTAAGAGGACAGACTATTTCACAAGACAAATTCAAGCATCATTAGTAATATGCTTTTTAGGCTGGTGTACTTGGTATCTGGTTGCCTTGAAGGAGATTAATTAGTATTGCACAATCTGCTTTAAAAAACTGGGTTTCTCAGGCCTAAATACTGGAGGTATCATCTTGAAAGTACTTTGTTAATCACACAGAGCTGAAAAAGATACAGAATAAAGTAGGCACTGTAGCTGATCATTGGGGCAATTTAACCCAGTCCTGTGATTACACGTGAATTGACTGAACCCAGAAGCTGAATATGCAAAATCTGGACATTATGTTTGGATGAAGAGGAAGTTTTTCTTTTATGTCTAAATTACTTTTGGCAGCTGAACGATGGATTTTTGTTTGTTTGGTTTGGTTTAAGGGGACTGAGTGTCTGTGCACATATATTAAGTCTGATATGCTGGGATATGGTTTGAAGCTTTTCCTGACTGGCCTGATCAATCATGTTGTCATCCCTAACCTTCAGTGATTGATTAAAAAGCAGAACACTTCAAAAGTGATTCACTATGAGGAGATTATAATCTGACCATTTTACTTAGGTGATATATTATTCGTAGTTTATAATAGTTTTGGGTTTTTCCTTAATATGTTCAGTCAGAAATTTCTCTTGTTTTCAAGTTTAAATTAAAAGAAATTGTAAAACTTACCCAGTATTTCCAATTTTGATTATTATTTATGGTGGCAATACAAACCTTAAAGGTGACAAGAGAATTATTTAAAATATAATGTGACCGAGTGTAAATTACATATTCCACAGTTGCAGTGAGGCTTTATCAGTTTTGTTGCTAATGACATTGGCATTTGCAGTGACATCTCAAAACTCAGTAAATCTAATACTTGAGAAGCCCACTCTTCTAAGTAATGTGGAGCTGAGGATTTGAGAAAAGTATCTTATTAAAACTTTCCAACAAAAATGTGAAAAAAGAAGATATGGCAGTTATGCTTGTTCTTTCAAATCAGATGTTCTCTTCAGCAAGAATGCCTCGATTATGCTAATATAATGTGTCAGTATCTATGGAAATATTCATTCCAATAGCTCCTATTGGCATCAATGAAAAAATGCTTAATGAAGGCAGATGGTGGTGTTTGAGTCTGTGACCTCTTTAGTTCATTTGTTTTCTTTGAGGGGAACAAAGTTTCTTATCCACTGCTGGTGGAAGTAATGGCTAAGATCTCTGTAAATGAAATAGCTAGTAATATTGGTAATTTTTCTCTCACTTTCTGATGAATTTCTTTTAGTGACATCCACATACCAGTGAAAGTAATGAGAATATTGCCACTGATTTCAAAAAGCTATGTATAGGGAACATTTTGCTTTAGATAAGAGTTTGTAATATAATCAGTTTTATTCTTTCCCTGGGGAACTCAATTTATTAGTCATTTTCTTCTGCCAGTGTGGGTCTTACAGCCAATGACAGGAACAATGGCAAATATATAGCAATAAAACCATAAAAGTTGGCAGAGGTGTACAGATGCAATTAAATTATCCCAGCTCTTTAAAACAAAATCTGGTCCAATATCAGGTTGTCAGTTTGCGTAATCAGTTTCCAGTTTTTAAAAATGCACTGCAGTCTTAAGCCAAAGGTCTGATCCAAATAAGTAGATTAGGAGATACTCACTGATTTCAGGGTGTGTTGTATCAAGTCCTCAATATTTTATATAAAGTTCTGGGAGTAGTCATTTCCAAAGACAATTATGAGAATGAGGTTCCAACTCACCTCAGAATATCAGGAAATTATTTTCTCTAGTTTATGAAATTTCATGCCATTGGAGAAAGTGGCATCTTTCTTCTAAAGGGTAGACTTAGATTTTTAAGTTAAATATTTTTTTCCAGTGGTTTCACTACCTATCAAGTCTATATATGTTATGGTGTTGGGTGAATTTCTCACATGGAGGAATGAACTCATATGACTGACAGCAGAATTCAGGCTTGGGAAGAACTGAAGGTGTTGGCTTCTTCACTGAAAGACTCAAAACAAAATGCTGAGTTATTATTCCCTTGATTCCTTTTCAGTATTTATGACTGCTACTCTAAGAAATATTTTACTATTTTATAAGACTAGTGTGCCTCCTGAAACTAGAGAATGTCAAATGATAAGCCCATAGAAATAAGATTTTGTCTGTACTGCTATACAAACAGTGTGTTTGAACAGATCAGGAATAATTGATGAAATCTGGAAATTGCTGGGAGAGCTAGTATTTCGGAACCACAGTGAGGATTCGCACACATTTCTTATAAGAAGGAAAACTCAAAAATTACATCTCCATACTGAAATGGGATACCCTTTATGAGATATACATTTGCTTACATATATGTATATGCACATGCACTTGTACACATAAATGCATATATAAAAGATAGCAAGATAGAAATAGAAAACGTGAACAAGTGTGAGAGGTATTTTCATTCAGTAGGTATAGTTTTACTGTTGCCCTCAGATTAAGGTAATATTTTTCTGGGGTAAATATGAGCTTTCCTGAAGAGTGGAATAGATAAAAATATGGTGTAATACATTGCACTATAATTTTGTGGTCTGTCATATATACCTATATATATGGCATATAAATAGAAATGGTATACATATGATAGGCATATAGAGGGAGTAAAAACAATGGTTCGTGACAATAGCATGTTGCAAGCCTTCTGTTCTCTGTGAGGCATCTATCTGACACTCTTTCCATCTTGGAAAACAGTCACATACATGCAATATTGCATGTGATCAGCTGCAGGAGAGTGTCACTGCATTACCCGTGACAAGACTGTCAAGCACTGAGGCACCTGCCCGAAGCAGACTGCTTCTGTTAATGGGAAAAGCAAGGGACACATTTAATTCCCTGTTCTAAGTTATGCAGAGATGGACTATGGACTGTCTCAGCATCTTCCCAGGAGAGGCTGGGTGCCAGGGCTGCATGGTGACTGTTTATAGGAGGATCTGGTGTCTGGAACACAGAAGCAGCTCTGTGGTGTGTCCTGACTGTTGCCAGTTGCTGGGTGTTTGTATCACGGCTCTGCCTCTTCCCATACCTCCCTCCCTCATGCAGAATCTTTCTCTGCCAGCACAATAGTGTGTATCACTCTGCTGCTTTACTGAAGCAACCAGTAAATGGAATGAAAAACATCATAAAACTATACCTTGATCTAAGATATCTCCATCTGAATATATCTTCGTGTATTTCTGTTAACTGTTCCATTTCAGAGAGACCAAATACAAGCAGCTTCCTTAATCTGTAGTATGTAAAACACAAGATACATGGTGAAAGTAAAATACACATAACTGCAATTTAATTGAAATATATTCCTCTGAATTCTTCTGAAGGATGGAAATGATGGAATATGAGTAAGTGTTACTGTATGAATAACATATTTAAAAAAAGGTGTCGTAAGCAAAATGAAACTTAGTATACCTAATTTCTTTTGCTAGTAAAAATTTTTCACAGATGTTCATTTCAGAGGGACACTTACACAAAAAATAACAAGGAATGAAAATATACCATAATACACCACCTGGAAAGTCCCATTAAAAAATCTGAGCTATTATTAAACAGTGGCAGACTGCTTAAGAACACATAATTCTCAAGCCATAAGAGCCGTAATGTATTAATGAGGTAAAATTATGAGTCTTTTTGCAACTAAGATATGCACTGCTTGTGTACTTCATGCAGATGCAGAGAAGGTTATTAAGCAATCGCTCTGTGCATATAAAAAAATACCTGAAGTCAATAAAATTGTTTGGAAATAAGTATATTTGATGTCTAATACAGTAGCATTTCCTTTTTAGTTAGTTTTTCAAGTGAAGATGCATACAGCTCTATGCTGGGTTTGTTTACTGCCTTTTTATACAATTTCTGCCCTAATTCACCTTTCTGTAGTGTTCCCTTGAAGTCCCATGGGTACCCTTGGCAGTTTGATTATGCATCGTGTGTCTATTGAAAACATTACTTGCCTTCTCTGTGAATGGAATATTTGAGGTTGCTTGTACAATTAATTGCTTTTAAAATTGGTGGTTTTCCCTATTACAGTCCATATACCCTTCCTTGAATATCAAATAATCCCTTTTATCCTCACCCCTGCTTATTTTTAGGTAGATTTAAAGAGTGTTTTGCAAATGACAGTATATCTATTACTTTATGAAACTACTCTTGTATGCAAGAGACATTTCCTAAAAAACTTTCTAGGTATCTAGGAGTTTCCACAAAATATGCTTGATCTGAAGCTTGTTAAATTATGAAAATGTATACCATATTGCTTTGTTTAGAAGAGCTGAGGTGGTAGCCAGATCCTTGAGGAAACATAAAAATAATAATGACTGAGTTCTGCCTGGCTCTCAGATTCTCACTTCCTGAATCAGTGTAGCAGAGACGTATAAAGATGACACATATTGACTCTGGGGAGGGAGCAACAATGATTTGCCTTATTACTTCACATGTCAGTCATGTAATAGAGAAATATTGTGCCAAGCAGTGAAAGAAGAATTTTCTAGATTATCTGTCCTTCAGCTTGAAGAACCACTGTACATACTTCTGAAAAAAAAAAAGAAAAAGGTATATATTTGGAAATTAGGAACTTACTGTGAAGAAGAACAAAGAAATATGTAGATCTTCAGAGAGATTCTACTTTGAAGCAAGACAAAATATCAGGAAGCACAAACAGTGCTCAGTTTGCATATTAATACCCTTCCAAGGAAGTGCCCTATGGATCACCAGCTCCAGAAAAATTATTTTAATTGGGGGGAGGGGTTCTGTACTTTCTCCTACAATATAAAGCAAATTTTCTTAATATTTTTTCAGTCATTCTGAACTTTCTGTACATGTTGCCTTTGTTGTTTGATTGATTCATAGATCTATTTGCGATTTTTGGACTATGAGATGCAGAATTCCAATGAATGCAAAAGGAATTTTGTAGCAGTCTATGACGGAAGCAGCTCCGTGGAGGATTTGAAGGCAAAGTTCTGCAGCACTGTTGCTAATGATGTAATGCTGAGGACAGGTCTGGGTGTAATCCGCATGTGGGCAGATGAAGGCAGTCGAAACAGCCGATTCCAGATGCTCTTCACATCTTTCCAAGAACGTAAGACCCTAATCAATGCATCCGTCTTTCACTTTGTTAAGGGATACAAGTCCCAAAATCTGTTAATATTTTCTGCATGCAGAGCAGTGACTGAAGTATGTTGCCAAACAAGCTGTGTTCCAAATATATCCAGAACAGTTTTTTATTCCAAGCATTTGTAGTGAGCAATAATTTGTAATGCAGTAGACAGACCACAGGATTCAAAACCTGGAAAACAGGTACACGTGGTCAGGACCTGTCCAGTCATATAACTGTGACTTTTGTCTGACCTCCAAGCTACCATGTAAGTTTTTCCGCACACAACATGGAAAATAATACAACTCTGAAAGTTTTTATCAGGTATGATAATTTTCTCTGAATTAGATTTTTTAGATCTTATTATGATTGGCATTTGAAAAATACCTTATGATTATTTTATCATGAATAGTGGGTGTGTGCATATATCAGTGAATGTGTATGTCAGATATAGTTAAGCAAAGAGTTTAGGGTTTTTTGATAGCAACAAAAGCTTTCCAAAAGGCTTTCATATTCTGGTTAATGTTCTCTTTATGTGCCTTATTCGGATTTATATTTTTATATGAATTCTGGACTTAGAAAATAATCAAAACAGCCTTTGAAAGAGGCAAAATGTAGTTCTAGCCAGCTGAAGAAAACAAACAAATGAATCAGAACAGTCCCTCAACAAAACAGAATAATTCCATTCCCTGAAAATGATTGACCCAGGCAATCCTGTGGAAGACCTGTGAAAGATATCAATTCATTTTCTTTGATGGGAATAATACATATTTGGCCTCTTGAAAAAGGTGTATACTCATTTATTTTCACATGCTGGTTTGTGTTAATTTTTATTGTTTTTTTTGGTTTGTGCATTGTGTGTCTGACAGAAAGATTTCTTTGTGGCTGTCAGTGGTTGGAATGAGGCCTCAACCTACCAAATACATTCTTCATCTGTATTCAGTGTGTGTGTACCCTGCAATGAGGCAATGAGTCTCTGTTGAGAACAGCCTCTGTAATTCCTTAATTATGGCTCTGATTAAAAATTTCTGACAGTTTACATGCCTGAAACTGCATGCGCCACTGTACTCTCACACTTGCAGCCTTAGGGTGGATTATATTTTTCTTGCCTGCAAAACAGGCCGGGGTCTAAAAGATACTGAGAAGCCTTGGTGGAGATTATACTGCCCTTTTCTCATTTCTGCTACTGGAGATGTCTTGAATATCCAAGATCTGATTCATTTTTTTTCACAAGGAATCTTGATCTGTTACCTTAGAAACAACTGCATAGACACTGGAGGTTCACTGCATATAAAGAACTGGAGAGTGAAGTGCTATGATGACTAACTTGAAATGAAGGTTTGAATAGGTGTATGTTTGCAAAGCTCTCCTATTTCAGTGGATAATAAGGAAAAATGTGGGATTTTTTCTCTTCCAGTATTCCTAATGTATTTACCTGACATGCTATATCCTTATAAGCTACTCCTTTCTTGTAAAGCAGATGATAGTTTACACTGAAAAATATTCTGACTGGGAAATTCAAAATACTAATATGAAGTGATTTCTGTAAATTTACTCTGAACAGTCATTGCTCACTAAAAGCTGAAAATTTGTTAAAAGCTTAATTGTACTTTGAAATTTGTCTACATAGCCTGCTCATAAATAGTAGAAGAAACTGCATCTGTGATTTTAATGCTGGGAACTGACTTTAAAGATTTAAAGGTGATGCATATGGTACTTTCTGTGTCTTGTCAGTTGTCTGTAAGAGCTGCCCTGTGACACGTACTGGTGCTGGCTGTCAGGAGTCAGTTAGAACAGATGTCAGTGAGACACACTGTGAGACACAGCTCATAGCATGTAAACTGCAACGTCTTTCAGCAGCGTGTGGGAATAATTAGATCATCTGCATGGAAGAGAAGGAATGTCAGACCTCATTCAGGGAGATGTGCATCAGGGAACAGACACCTGTGTCTCTATTCGGGGACAAAGAAAGAGGAAAAAATTCTATTTTGTTCATATAGAGCTGAGAGAGGAACAAAATAGAAGATTACATTTATGTCACAGTTATGTGCAAGGGAAAGAGTGACAAAGTAGAATTCCTGTATTTACTGTTCCTGTGGGAATGACCAGGGGGTATTGTGATCTGTTGCTCCCCAAATTCCTCTCCTTGGTGTGGAGTTAGGCTGTTGAGACTGTGAGTTTTCCCTTACGCAATGCTCTGTGTAGTGGAAGCAGTATTTTGTGGAAACAGGCTACTAAGCCTGAGCATTGTTTTCTTTCAGTGTAAGTTTGTTCAGTGGTAATTCTTGTTACAGAGCCATTTCCCAGGGACTTGACATTTGTGTAGAACAGAGAAATCCTACAGAGATTTCTTACATTATTATTTTCATATGGCTCTACCAGTGGGCTTCAAATACATTTGAAATATGCATGCATTTTTTTGTTGACATCTAAAAAGTGGTCTTACAAGTTTCCAAATCTCTAGCAGTGATGCTTTCAGAGCAGCAGTGCTATAAATATGTCTGAAGAAAAGGCATATGATGCACGAGGTTGTTAAATTTCCTGCACCAAAAAATCAGGAAGGAGTCTCATCATTGTCAAAACAGTAGATGAGCTCTAAGTAGCACTTAATAACCAGTTAATTTTTAATAGGTGATAATTTATACTGATGATCTGATACTTCATTATCAGCATTATTAGCTATTCCAACTGTCATTGTGGTGTTTGTCTGCTTATGTCCTTACCTTTTTAATATTTAATATTTTTATCTTCTAAGCATAATCATGTTTTTCTGCATGGGAGTCACTGTCTATACTAGATTTTAAATATCCAATAAATTAATATAAGAATCAGTGAAAGGTAAACAAAAAAGCTGGTATAATCAAAAGATGTCTGTTCATCTGGTAAGAAGACTTGAAAAATGAGTCTTTGTTTTCTCACCCCCTGACTAACTATTCATTTAATTTTCCATGATTGAAGAGTGATCTCCAGCTTGATTAATGACAGACATGCTACACCTACAGCTTCTTCAAAGAGCTGCTCCTCAGCAGACACACCTGCGCTTTAACCCAAAAGCAGATTGTAGAACCAGGGCACACGGGACAAGAGGAAAAACTCTCTGTATGCACAGCAGGCAAGAGGTTCACTTTCTCACCTCTGACTGCTCTTTGGTAGTGCAGCTTCCTTGTGCGCCCATAACCCGGGACCACAAACCCCAGACCAGAAAAACTTCATTCCTTCTCTTATCTCTTACAGCCCTTTGAACTCTAAGTCTCTTTTTAGAGCCATATCACATGTGACTTTCCTAAGTTCCATCATTCTTATTTTATTTTTATTAATAAAACCCATATTTGGATAGAAATCCAAGGCCATGTTTACAATAGTAATGTGTGCCGTTTGACCGAGTGATAGCACTCAAGTCCTTGTTTGCAGACTTGAAGGTGATCATTCAGCATGGGCAATTCTGTAATGGGGAAAAGGGACAGCAGGTATGCAGTGCTAGGGACTGTTTTTTTTCTGGTAAAGCTAAGGGAAGTACTGAAAAAGGGAACAGCATGGTGTTGAGTGCAAGTTGTGGAGAGGCAGTTTTCCTTTGCAAGGACTTAAGAAAGTAAACAGATTGCAGCTTTGCTGGTTTTGCTCTCTGCTTCCACACTAATATATTAAAAAGAAACCATTGGGATTGCCTCCTTACTGGTGAGAACTCATCTGTGATTTTCTTCCCCTCTCTGCTATTTGCAGCTGTCTCTATTGAAAAGCCCTCACTGGCTAAGCATCCCAGTGACTCTCTGACCCTGAACAAAACTGTTAGTGGTGCCCAGAGTGTATAAACTGAACACAGGCTGGAGCTCTGAGCACATGCTTCAGAGCTGCCATTCTCTGGTGAGTTTGTATATAAAAAAAAATCCCAGAAAACAAAGTGTGAAACATCTAGGTGTTTTTCAAAGACAGGATTATTGATCTGTACATGGTATCAACTATCCATAAAAGTTATATTTATCTTGCACAGAGCTGTCTGAGGTGACTGAGAAAGAGTGTTCAGTATTAACCAAATCTCATTTACAAGTTTCTAATAGCTGTATTTTAATAATCCTTTTTTTCCATTAATGGCAAATAGAAGATTATAATTTTACTTTAGGTAATACACTTGTAGTGTAAAATACTAAAAAATTCTTAATAATTTTAATAGAGAAAGTGAAATTGCCTCCCAATATGAATGATGACTTTTTTTTCTTGAGGAAACTGATAGAAAACGTCTTCCTCTGTTGCAAGGGTGATTCAAGGAACATCTGAAGGATTTAAGTTTTCTTTCTCTTGTGGAGGAAAGAAAGCTCTATTTTTCAGTAAGGAACAATGGGAAAATCCAAATGATCTGTACTTAAAGAATTCTTGTGCAGAGCATGATGCAATGAGCTATCTTGAGTAGAGGAGGAGTAGGTGTGAAATGTCTAAGGACTTCAGTGTAAAATGTTTCTCACATCTAACCATTGTTAAGATTTCAGAATTTCCTCATTCACCCTTAGGAGGAAGCAAGACCTTTCAAAAATGTTATGACAAGAAAGGAAGAGGGGAAAGGAGGGAGAGACATAGGCCTAAAAATAACAAGTAGGGTAGGGCATTTGTCTAAGATTATCCAGTCCTGGCCTGAAATTCCTGCCTTGAAACAGGCTCAAAGGGTAAATCCACACGGTTCAATGAAGTACGACATAGACACCCAAGCTGGCTTACTCAGACCTAGTTCACGCCCTGGAAGCAAGGGAGTTGCACTAATTCTGGATGGTGCTGAGAAGTAGTGAGAAATACACTGGGGAAAGCACTGCACTGAAGTGGAATAGCCTGGCTGCGCACCAGTTCCATAACAAGTCTGCTTTTAGCTCCGTCTTGTAAAAATGTTTTGGCCTGCCCATGATTGCAATTTATACCTAGAGTATCCTGCAATACCCAACAAAATGATGCTTAATGCACATAGATTATGTATTTTATTATTTATGTATCACAATAGTATAATAATTATTATTAACAAGGAATATTTAATTTCTATACTGCTTTATAAATATTGTCATTTTATAGTATAAATTGGAATGTCTTAGTTGTGACTTTTATTGTCTGAGTGAAAACATTATAACTTTTTTAAAATATAAATAACGGTTTTATTTCATGTTGCTTTGTAAAATGGCATATGGAAGAACTATTAATACACTTTATGTTTCTCTGCCTTAGGGATATTCAGGATTAAAATATTTGTTTTTCATTAATAAATTAAAAAGCGTAGATTAAGGGCACATGCATTTCTAAAACCTTTCTATAGTAAGAAAATATAGACAACTATATTGGTTCAATTTTTAAGGATTTTGAAAGCAGTAACCTTCAAATACCAAAGAGAAGCTTTTTTGAATACTGTGGTGGAAACCTTTCAGAAATATTAATAACATAACAATCTCTTAATTTATAGTAGAAACAGAACATATTTACATGCCTGATAACAGAAATAGGGTTGTTATTGTTATGGTTGGGTTTTTTTAAACATAGGTTTCCTGAACCTGAAAAAGACTGGGTTTTTCATGTCTATTCCTGTTAACTCACTTGTATATCTTCTAGGATAAGGGCACCATCTTGTGTTCAGTGTAAATAGTTGTTGCAAAGCAGGAAATGTGACATTATAATGAATTCAAGAACCATAAAATGTGTTTGTATATTAAGGGTATTCTTACATATAGCACTCACATTTATAAGAAGAAAATATCATAATTTATAATAATGTAGAATGAAATAGTTTGAAAGTTTTAATATTGTATCCATGATTTTATGAAAACTACTATTTTATATGAAAATAATTACTGGTTCAAATCCAAACTACAAAAAGAACCTTTATTAATATTTTTCTTTAATTAATGACTAAATTTAGCTTATAGTATTTTCATGCTGTTAAAGAATTGTTCAGAGGCTTAATTTTATTAAAATTTATCGGGTTGGATTATATGTGCAGTTCTAATTTTCTCAGTTGTGTTACAATCATTATGAATTGTTCATCGTGCTGAATATGCTATCTCACTTATTGCTAGGCCAGTACCTTGGTAGAACTTGACTTAAGGCAGCTTTGGGACACAGGAGAAATAACACAATTGTGTGTTCCCAGCTGTTACTTTTAATCTAATTATGAAGTCAGGGTTTTTTCAGAGAGCCACAGAAGGGATGGAAGAGACTCCAGGAGATGGTCTAGTCCAATCCTTTTGCTCTAAGCAGGGTCAGCTGCAGCAGGTGGCTCAGGGCTGTGTCCAGGTGGGTTTTGAACATCTTCATTGATGGAGATGCCACATCTCTTGGTAAACCAGCTCTTGCACAGTGTTTGACCAGCCTCAAAGTAAAAGTTAGTTCTTTCATTTAAAGGGCATTTCCTGTATTTCCTTTAGTGCTCCTTGCTTCCTGTCTTGTCACTGGGCATTGCTGAGAAGAGTCTGGCTCTGTCTTCTTCACTCCCTCCCCTCCTCCATCTTCTTTACTCTCTCTTCTTTACTCCATGGCTATTTGGATGCATTGACAAGAGCCTGCACCAGCCTTCTCTGCTCCAGGATGAACAGTTCCCAGTTTTCTCAGCCTTTCTTCACGTCTCTGATGTCCCAAGCCTTCACGGCCTCTTGCTGGGCTCACTGCAGTACTATCTGTGTCTCTGTTGTGCTGAGAAGCCCAGAACTGGACACAACACTGCAGATGTGGTCTCACCAATGCTGAAGAGAGGGGAAGGACCACATCTCTCAGCCTGCTGACAATTCTGTTTTTAATGCAGCCCAGGGTAGTGGTAGCCTTTCTGTTATTATTTGAATGTCCTTGATGCAGCAATACAAGGCCCCTTTGCTATGCCTTTTTTCAGTACAAGAAAATTAATTCCTCCAATGTACAACAGGACTGACAAGTTTTCAGCTTCCCTTGACGCTTTCATTCATTCCAGCAAAATACCTTGGTTAGAGTGGGGGAAATGTATTGACTTCTTGTCTGACTTAATCACTACAGTTTCATGGGACTACAGAGAGGAGTTGGCTATTTTAATTTTATAAACATGAGCAAGAGGGGATTGTTTGTCATTAGTTTTCTGACTCCTACATTTGGGTTTCTCTCATGCTAAGTTTGCTGTATTGGCTCTGAAATTGCTTTGCTTCACTATTCATCTTGTTTTGACATTTATTCACATACCATTTTTTTCCTCCACAGTTCAATAGCACAATTTAGGAGGACTTTAATTCTCATTCTTTTTTCTTCCTTTCTCTTGCCTTTCATTTTCAGATGTCCCTGTCACCTTTTTGCGTAATTATTCCTTCTTCTTAAATCTGAAAAAAAGTCCTTTTTATTGCTCTTAATTTTTCTCTCATCTATGAAACATTTCCTAATATTTTTCATTTGATAGAAAATCTTGTTATTTCTTTCAGTGCAGAATGAAATAATCAATTGATATTGGTTTTTCCTGTAGAGTTCTCTCTTTCTTCCTCTTCCTTTCACTTCCTTGCCACTTTCCTTTAGTTCTCTTTTTTTACTTACCACCACTATATTTCTGAATTCAGACAGCACTCTTTCCTTCCCACTTCACTTCTAAGATCCTTCATGCTACTCTGAATGTTTTTTGAGGTTTTAGTATTTTTTTCTTTGTGGCTTTATTAGTATAAACTATCCTAATCCTGCAATTGCTTGTTTATTTGATTTTGTTTTTAATATTTTCTCCTTGTTCCTATGTCACTCCTTGTACTTTCTCCATTTGATATTTAGTCTTTTTTTTTGTACACTTTGTATTTTGAATGGGTGGCTCTTTAGATCTTCTTAGGTTTCTCACCTTTTTTTTTTTTTCTTAGAGTAGGCAGTGAGACTATTTCTGTGTGTGGGAAACATCCCAAAAGATCCTCACCTTGCCTAGAAACAGGGATTGCAGCTAAAGTGTGAAAGGATATGATGCCTCTGATGTGTTACCTACAGGATGTGTCACATCATGATGTGGCACAGTATCCTCCCGGCTCAGCCTTCACTGTCCCCAAATGACAGCAGCAGACAGATAAGGACTGTCCCTAAGTATCTTCCGTTTCCAATATGCACTTGTGCTGTTCTGATCTGTCCAGCATAAAGTAAAATTCTTTCTGTAACAAACTTAAAACATGACCAGGCTCACTGCACCTCAGGAGACTGTATACTAGATTTAAAAACAAAAATTGATCAGTGGACAGGCTGCTTGATGTCTTCTGCCTTGGCTAAGAGATATAGGGTATGTACAGTGTTATATCTGAGTGAACAGTTGCATATTTTGGGGTGTGCACTTTGATTTTGATGGCATTTACTATTTGCTTAATGCACCGTAACTGCTCCAAATAAGCCAGTTATGGATATCTGAACTTAAACACTTATTGAAAAGTGGATTTCTAGAGATAATATATTGAGTCATTAAGTTTTACAATATAAATCCTTTATAATGCCATTAGTTTGCAACCCACTAAGCCATTCTCTCTGCTATGCATTTATGTTGTCATAGGAACTGCTGTTAAAGTTGCAAAGGAAAACAGTTTCCATGAAATATCAAACTTGAAGTGTCAGTAATATAAGCATCATAACTGCTTACTGATTAGTTAAGGATTTTAGTTTGCTTTTTAAGTTTTCCCTAAAAATAATTATAATATCTCTTTTGGGTTGCTTGAACTAAAAAAAAAACAAAACAAAAGGAGTTAATGTTTGCTGATTTAACACTGACAAAGTCTGTAACTCTTCTAAATTATGTAAGGTTTTCTGGTTTGAAGAAGAGAGATGAGGCGTAATTTATCTTTACTGTGTTACACAGTTTTGGAGTAGTAGCTTCACAGTTCCAACATCTAATGATCTCCCAACACTTCCACAAACACCACAGTTTAGCAGGATGTACAGTTCCTTCTGAAAGGTTTCAGGCAGTCTCTTCACAGTAATAATATATGGCCATCATAAAACTATTTTCCTGCAGCTTTAATATGCATGATTCTTCTCGACCATGGGCTCCAGGGACATTGAAGACTGTTGTGCTTTTTTATCCTCATACTTGTGATCAAAGAGGTGCTTCTTAACTGTAGCCTTTCTTATGACTAAAAGGTTTTAAAAAGAATTTTGCTTTCTCTGTATATAAATGTTCAGACAACATTGATATGGGCCCTAAAACAGCTTTGCATCGTGCAAGTTTTCTTCTAAAATTGGAGTTTCAGCAACAAACTTTAAAAGACATTAGTTACCATACATTGGATCTGGCTGGAATACAGTTAACTCTTTTTGTAGCAGCCCATAAGGTGAAATGTTTTGAATCTATGGCTAAAACTGTTGATAACACATCAATGACTCCCCATCAGCATTTGGGAGCCAACCCACTACAGCTGTGACAGTCATGCTAGGGGAGACTTCAGCCATCTTAGACAAAACTGAAATGCTCTTGCCACAGACTAATAAACAGTCTGTGACTTCTCCATGCTGCGTGTCAAATATTTCATATGCTCAAGGAACATGTTTTATATAGCTTTTTCCTTTTACAGAATGCATGACCACACCTAGATATGCTTGTTGAGGAGAGTTGAATGATTTGCTCATTAATATAAGCTTTTTCTCTCATTTTTAGCCCCTTGTGAAGCCAACACATTCTTTTGCCACAGTAATATGTGTATAAATAATACACTGGTCTGCAATGGACTCCAGAATTGTGTGTATCCCTGGGATGAAAACCACTGCAAAGGTAACGTGTAGAATTGAAAAAGTCATAATTTACACTGCATGAGATACAACATATGATCCTCAGTTTCTTGCTAAGTATGTGCCGGATGGGCGAAAGCTCAGGAAGAGTAATTCAGGGAGAGCATACATCAAGCAACAGAGAAAATGAAGGAAGGTAAAAAATTCCAGTGGATTTTACTTTCAGTGTTTTCATTTGTGTTGTCTGTTGTGCATTGGTTATGTCCTGCTGGCTGGTTATGCACTTCTGGGAGGCTTTCTGATCACTTGGTCTCTGTTTTCCATACAATCTGAAGTATAATTAAAGGTGAAATTTGGTTCCTTTGCCATAATTACCTTCGTAAGGGGGTAACATATGAGTAGCAGGTGTCTTTTAGCTGCATGCTATGGCTATAATAGCCCAGGTGGTCTTAAAAAGGAAGGTGAATTGGAATTAACACTGTAAGAAAGCAACCCAATCTACCTATAATCAACTGAAATTGAAGTGAAAGGAACAAGCACAGGAAACCAGATGTAATATTTATTTCATAGGCAGGCAGTGATGTTCCTACCCACATGCTGACAATGATTTCTACATATTGCTGTGGTTCTGAAAAAAAGAAAACAAACCAACCCCAAAACAGCATCTGTGTTGTGCTCAGGGAACAGAGCTTAACTAATTTACATTGCAAGCTAGGGAGACAGTTTGCTTCTGTCTTGTATCCCCCTGTCTCCCCCCTGCTGCAGATTGGTTCCTGGAAACATGGGATATGCCAAATTTAGGAACCAATCAAGAAAAAATTCAGAATGAGGTGGATTAGCAGTCAGCCCATAAGTCTACTGAAGCCTGTAAAAGCCTGACAAGCAGTGCAATAGGGTAAGACACAAATGAAAACATATACTTCAAAAGAACACAGCTAAACTGTGGCATAGCATAATATTCTTCAAAGAAACTAAACATGCAATTAGGAAAAGATTATTCGTTCACTAGTTCTTCACAATAGAGGAAAACCTTCACCACGCTTTAATTTCCAGAATGATTTTCATCTTTCCTTTGTCAAGTATGTTTTATCAGGTCTTGTGCATTTATCCTCTCTTGCTTTTCTGACTATGAGAAGGAGGTTTGCTGATTCCAGCAAAAACATTATTTGCTGCAGTGTTGTTTTTTCTAACTTCTTTTTCTTCAGAGTCAGTCACTTAGAAAAACGTTGAGTGAATCTACAAGCATAGACAATGAACTACTGAAAAGCTAAGTTTTGGTATCTAGGAGATTATGAAGAGACAGATGTTACTGTTTTGATGCCAATAACTTTCATTTCAAAGGCTTTTTGTTAAGTCCTTTTATATGTTTTAGGTTGCCCGGCAAAATTACACTAAACTGGGTGTTGAAACATAATCACAGTTGTCTTGCTATACCTGAGAGAGACTGATGCAAATGCTTTCAACTTGAGTTTCTACAAGGCTCAGTCACCATGTCATGTGTCTGCAGCCTTTTGAAAGCAAATCACAGAGAAAGATACACATCAGTAGGGGAAAACTTTTTTATTTCATTATTTTAATTCATATTTCTGCTTTACTCACAATGCAGAATTTGCTGACTAACTTATTAGAAGCTTCTGAATAAAGGGTAATAAGTATGATCAGCTTGTGTATTTTTACGGCTGTTTAGGAAACAGAAATATCTTGCACCAATTTGTTTTTTTTTTTCCTTTCTGAAATCTAAATTCGAATAACTTTTCTGTTTTCTCCTGATTTAGCTTTTTCATTTAATACTGTCAAAATTCCCACTCAGCTCACAAATATTAGGACT
This sequence comes from Pardalotus punctatus, assembly GCA_013400915.1. Taxonomy (NCBI): domain Eukaryota; kingdom Metazoa; phylum Chordata; class Aves; order Passeriformes; family Pardalotidae; genus Pardalotus; species Pardalotus punctatus. The sequence continues at coordinate 642,059 of VZTX01021909.1, read as the reverse complement.
TCACAATGTTAAGAAGAATTTCTTTTTACATCCTGTAAAATCTTGTTTTTTCATTGGACCTAATGTCCTAGTTGCATATATTTACTGGAAGAGAGAGAAAATAATGATGAGAACATCTGTAACAGTGTTGGGGGCTTTAGCAGGCAAATGGAGTTCAGAGGTGACACAGAAGCCATCTGCTTGTTATGGTGGTTGTTTTTTATTAAAAAAAAAATTAACTAATTCTTTGATTTAATTAAGCTTCAATATCTCCTGAATAAATAAGTTTCCAAGTAGATAGGCACACAAAGGAGCTCTGTGTTGTTTATTTGGCTTTCATAAATGCCTGATTTCTTCCTCTTTTCTTTTTTGTTGGTGAGATTGATTAAGTGAACTCAGACATAGACTAGGCTCAGCCTTGCAGTAATCTGTGAACCCATCATAGCTGTTTTTATTCTTGAACTGCAATTAATGCTGTGCTTTTTTTCTTTTTTCTTTTTTTTTATTTTATTTTTATTTATTCCCTTTCACACAGAAAAAAGAAAAGCAAACCTATTGGACCAACTTACCAATACCAGTGGGACTATAATTGGGGTGACTTCTTGCATTGTGATCATCCTTATTGTTATCTCTATTATAGTACAGATCAAGCAGCCTCGTAAAAAATTTGTCCAAAGGAAAACAGACTTTGATCAAACAGTGTTCCAGGAGGTGTTTGAGCCTCCTCATTATGAGTTATGCACACTAAGAGGGACAGGGACTACTGCTGACCTTGCTGACGTTGCAGATGACTTTGAAAATTATCATAAACTGCGGAGATCCTCTTCAAAATGCATTCATGACCATCACTGTGGATCACAAGTGTCTAGTATTAAGGGCAGCCGTAGTAACCTCAGCACAAGAGATGCTTCTGTCTTGACAGAAATACAACCCCAGCCTGTAAAACCACTTGTTCAGCCCATGAACAGGAGAAATATCCTTGTCATGAAGCATAGCTACTCACAAGATGCTGCAGATGCGTGCGAGATAGACGAAATTGAAGAGGTGCCAACCACAAGTCACAGGCTGTCCAGACATGATAAAGCTGTTCAGCGGTCAGTATCAATAGATTTTTGATGAAGACTATTGTGTAAGGACTTGATTACCCAAACATATTCACTCTTTGTTTAGTAAAGACATATTTCTTTTCTTCTTTATTGTTTAAATTTCTGTTTCCTGATAGCACATGCCATTATATTATCTCTCTTTCTGTCTCTCTCATCTCTGCTCTTCTTTCCTGAAGGTTCCTGTATCTCCATTTTACCGTTCTACTTTATTTCTTTCTTTTTACTATTTTACATATACCCATGTGCATACACACAGAGGTCAACAGAGAACAGGTGCAATTTTTAAAAACCAAAGAAAATTGTGCAAATTTAGTTTTTGGAACAGCCGCATACATGTGGTGTTCTTGTCACTGAGGTGGCCTTGAATATCATCCACTGTTGGTCTAACCATCTCTAAATAAATACATCAATAAATAAAAGATACATGTATCCATTTTGATGCACGACACAATAATGAGGAACACGGTCCTGGGGTAAGGAAACCCCTTTTCTCATGGAACATTACCTTTTATGTAATGAATGACAATATTTCCAAAACTTTGGAATCTGTTCCATTATTGGTCACAATATTTTGGTTTGTCATATTAACATAGATAGATTAGAACATGAGACAATTTAGTGAACTCATATATTTACATGTAAGAATGAAGTTAAAGGGAATCTTTCTAATCAATAGAAAAAGCAAAGTCAAGCATATATTTTAATAAAAGAGCTATTTCTTCTGTATATTGCACTTTGAATGACTGTAAATGTGAATGACTAATAGTTTACAAGTAAAGGAGAAAGAAAACTAGAAACATTTATCAACAATTTATTTGAAAAAAGCACACATAACCCTTTAAAAATATATTTGTCTTTTCTCTTGCATGCATTTTTTATGCATTTCTTGTGACTGTTTACCTGCCCTCCATATTTTCTTTGCACATTAAGGCATTTCTTTCTCTTAAAAAAAATTTGTTTTGTTGTTTTAATCCAATTGCATGTCTATGTAAATTACTTCATGAATATCAATCAGATTATCAAAGTGTACTGTTTATTAAGTATCTATATGCATATATTTCTTTTTTTCAATGCAAACACTATTATTTTGAATGAAATAGCCATAACATTCCAGGTTCTGCCTCATTGGGTCTCTAAGCAAACATGAGTCTGAGTACAACACAACTAGGGTCTAAGAGAAAAACCTGAGGTAAGTAAACACCTATACAGCAATTGAACCATCTGTTGCTTTCCATTTTATTTGTTATATTGCTAAAATGTATATTAGGTCTCAAATTGTATGTCATCTTGTGTGGAGTCAGGTTTGAATGCTAAGAAAACTGAAAGGCAGGTGATCACTTTAACATTGCAAACTAAGCAAAATCTGTTAATTCCTTATTACAGAATTACAGTCAGCCCCTAGCTAAATACAGTCTTCATTCCATTCATGTGGTTTGCATGGCTCTTGTGTTTCACTTATTTATTTTTTAATCATTATTTAAGAAAATAACTTAGAGTCCCAGCACATGAAATAGAATGTAAATCTTGGCAATTTGACCCAAGTCAGTAAGATGTGGAACTATCTGTTTTCAGTTCATTTTTTTCATCCAATCTTGTGAAGTGTTGGGGGAAGAGTGTGTGGTAGTACTGATAAATTTAGAAGTTCTCTAAGGTTAATGTTTTCAAATTAAACTTACTTTTTGGAGTCTTTTCCTAGACTTTTTATTTTGCATAATTTTTATCAGCACTTAATAAACATAATCTCAGATGTTTATAATGGAGTTACAGATAGCTGCTAGTTTGACAATTTATATATGTGTATATATAAACATAGATATGTGTATATACATTTTTATGTGTATATATGTATAAAGCAATTTTACAGTTAAAGAATCTATTAATGGTTTTATTGCTTGTAGATAGTTTAAGTAAATGTTTTTCTGCATTTTTTTTTCCTCAGAGAGAGCATATTTTAACTTTGTTTTGCTTTCAGACAACTATTCATGCAGTCATACAAACTAAGAATGGAAAAATCTATAATGAATTATCTCAGCTGTCTGAAAGAAAAAGTGGACAATTTTCCAATTTAATTTAATCGCTTTTATGCAAACCTAAGTATAGACATATCTTACTTCCTTAGCAAGATATTCCCACTGCACCAAAATATATTTCTTTTGTAATTTGGTTACTGGACACCAAGTGTTTGTTTGTTTTTAAATATATTTGGAGATTTGCTGAAAACTTGAGGAAGAAATCAGTTCATGAGACTGTAATTTTATTTTTTTCTTAAGTCATAATTTTCCTTAAGTTGATCTGTTTTATGTCTGTTACTTACTTGTATGCTGTGTGATATGTGGAAGAAGATTTACATTGAACTTTTGTTATATGTACGTTGTTTTCATTATATAGACTGCTTGAGAATAGTGCGCTCCTGGGTGATTTTGACCATGCTACAATGAAATGTGAGACTATCGTCCTTGGAAACACCAGCTAGAGGTTTTATGGACTCTCTGACCAGCTATTCTCTTATCATGAAAATATTCAGCAGTGTTGAGTAAAATTACTAGAAGGCAATAAGACTTTGGTTACTATACTTATCAGTCATTTCTCTTTTTCTTTTTCTCTCTTCTTTTTGTTGCAAGTAAAATTCCCAATTTCAGGAACAATTTATTGAAATCAGGTATTTAGCCATTCATAATCACTTCAATGGAAACGTTTGTTGGATACACATCTAGCAATATGACTGAATTTGACACTGAGAAATTAATCTGCATGTATGTTACTGAATATTTGAGTTGGCAAAAATCCCTTTATTAGATACATTGTAAAAAGCATGCATTCACAGTTATTGATGTTACTGTTCCATTTCTGTGTCATATGCTTGCTACTTGTAATTTTTTATAAAAAAATACATAAAACAATGTATAATAATTTCGTACCTTGAGTTTAATGCAATGTTTTCTTTTACTTAATTTACCAATCCTGTGTAATTCAGGAGATTAAGCTCAAAATGTAGCTTCTAGGAACTTGAAACACAGATGTAGCAGAGAATCAACTGTGTCATCCCTCACTTACTGAAAAGCAGAACACATTAGTTTTTTAAGATTTAAAGGAATTCATAATACGTTGATCACCTAATTTCAGTTAAAAGGTTTGTGATAACCCATGTGTTCAGATCGATACTCCTAACTAATTTATTTTCGTGACAATTATTAGGAAGTTTGCTTCAGTATGGTAGAGTAGCAGATTTTTATCAGTTACACAAATCTAATGCTTAGGTTCCAATTTTAGAAATACAGAGATAGGCTACTTCTTTATGCAAGATAAAATGATATCTGTAATTCAAGCTGTGAGTATTAGTAAACAACACCAAAATCAAAATCAAACCTCAGAGGTTACGTTATTAAGGAATTATTATATGTTGAAGAGCCACTATTATGTAAATTTGAAAGTCCCCTCTTCTAAGAACTCAATAAGCATGGACAAAATCATCATTTTATTATCCATTTAAAGTCTATCTTCCAAATTCTGTTCCAAAACAAATCCCATCTTCTTCTTAAACATCTTTTATCATCCATGGTTGTTAGGTTTTTCTGCATAAAAATGCTGTTAGATTTATTGAAAAAAGTGTAAAGAATTCCATTTATCTTCCCAAAGTATAAGTAGATGGGAAAAGAGAAAATCTAAAAGACTGACATAAAAAATAAGATGATCTATATGAGCTATTTAAATATATAGGACATAATTTGCATAATTAAAATACAGAAAATCTGATCTCTACAACTTAGTAATGACATGAGAAGAAAGGTTTCAGGTATTTGGCTACATCTATATTAACTATATATTTTACAACTTTTTTTTCTTTGTTATTTTTTAGCTTGAATAATTGGTTTGTTATCACATATTAGCTGCAAAAACAGTCCTATGTCCTCTGCAGTCATTGAGAGTCATTGAGTCATCCCTCAGTTACATGGGTTTGCGGCATGCACTAATAGTTCATTTCCAGATCAGTATCTCTTCACAAATTCATATGATTTATCACCGTTTTTTTCCCTTAACCTTTCCAAGTCTTAGATCATCATCCTTTTTTAAAGTATATTATGTTAAGATATTTACCACATCCATGCTTAAAATGGATGCATCCATGCATCCATTATAAAATAAAGGAAGAATTAAAGACTTGCTAAAAGAAATGCGTATACACGCACACACTTGTATGTATATATATAAATATTTACTATTGGAGATAGTGTATAAATAAATATATAAAGAGAAATCTAAATATTAATTTAGCTTTGAATGAATTATATTGGTCTCACAGAAAAATGCTGAACTTTTTTTAAAGTTGCTGTATATTTAAGTGCCTAAATCCCACGGTAACACAGAGTTTGTCTAGTCCCTCATAGACAAGTATACAATAAATGAATTTTAAGTTTTTTCTAGTGAAGCGTTAACTGAAAGAGCTTAACTGGAGAAGACATGGATATCAATAATTACATTGTATGTACATCCTTGCTTTTTTTAAAAAATGTCTAATTGTGGCACAGAAAAAGGAGGGAGAAGCATTAAACCCTGTGTAAACAGAACAAATCAAGCAAAGTTAGAATGGTAATGCTTACTTGATCCTGGAAACTCCTGTAGAAACATATTGTCTAATAGCTAGGTATACCCTTCAACAAAAACCATTATAAGTGACAAAATATGTGCATACTGGGGAAACAGGGTCAAATTATATCTACTAAAAATATAAACAAATTCAAACCCAGGTAAAATACTATAATTGAAATATTTAATTTCAAGTAATTAATTTTTTATATAGTTAATGTGAACAATAGCCTAGTACACTATACTGCAAACAGTAAAGATAACATTTGTTTCATATCACACAATAGTAGGATATCTTAATGTGATCTATGAAACACAAAATATTAAAATAAAAGGGGTTATTGCTGAAAGTAAACTGTATTCCCTTCCTATCAGGATTTTTCTTTATTATGAAGCCACTTGTTTAAAACCAGAAGGAAGTTCAAACAAGGTTTCAATTTTGTGGAAAAGAAGATTGGGTTGTTAAATTAACACAGCTATATGTGTTAATACTGTATAACACAGTAAACTACTGTGGATTAACTGAGCTGCTAGTCCTAGCTTCATGAATTTTACCTCATGTTTGCCTTAAGCTAAAAGTAAGAATGGTAGTTACTAGATCATTTTGGTTTGACTGGTGCAATGAGTGTGATCTACAACCATGTTAGCAGTATGCTTATTTCTTACATACTTTTTAAAAATGAGGTTTTGTTATCATAGTGCATTGAAATATTGTTTATAGTTTTGTGGTTTGTTGTTTTTTTTCCCTCCATGAATGCAGTGTTATGTATATAGTTTTCTTTTTGCATGATTGTTGAACAACCATTCCCAAACATGTTTCTCTGCTCCAGGAAATATGGCCTTTTCAATTTGTGAAGGACTCTCTGCAGCATCATTTAAAAATCTCAAGAAGTCCATATTGTAAATCATCCTCATTTAAACCTTTTCTATCTTCACAGTTCTAAAAACAGCTTGAAGAAAAGAAAAAGGGTCTGATAAATGTTAACAGCTTACCTTTCAATTTTTCTCAATTTTTATGCTGGAGATATTCTCTTGAACCTGTGAACGATGTAACTAATGAGAGGGAATAAGAGAAAGTAGAAAGGTTTCTTNAAAATAAGACAAAGAAAAGAAACTCAGAAAGGTACTATAATTAGAAGAAGAATATGAAGGACTGTTGCTCATACCTATTCCCAAATTTGCAAACACATTTAGGACAGATAAATTCTTTAACCACCAAATAAAAACATACTGTTCACGTCCAGCTCCAAGAGACAGAAGTAATACTTTATAGAACACTGTCCTGCAAACAAGAAGTTGGCCTTTTGTGTGTGTCTTCTACTTTATGCATAAAAATCTCCCTGATGCCGCAAAGATAGTACAGCTGAGGGAGCACAGCTGAAATACTAAATCATATACAAAGGATGAAAACTGCACCATCCAAAACTCTTTTGAACACAGAAGTCTGTATCTGATCTGAAAATATCTTGTCTCCTCACTTCTGACTCAGCATTTGATGTGAAGTCTTACCCTCACGACTCCACTGCTCTTCCTCATTACCTTAGGATCATCTCTCTTTACCCTTTGATGATCACTTTACATTTTTATCACTTGGCTGCCTTTCATTTCTGTCCACAGTGAGTTTAGTTTGAGTTTAGTTCTGTTCCCATCTCACCTCAAAATTCACTGAAAATGCTGAAATCCTATCAGCTCCCTGCCTTTGTGTTACCCTTGCATCCACCAAGCTCCTTCTCATCTGTCACTTTGGAGCCATCTTAGTCATACCTTGCCTATAAACAGCAAACTGAAAATGAGATCTCAGCATATCCTAATCACCCTCAACAAAAGCTATGAAGGTGCACTGCGATGGACAGGAGGATGGGCTCGTTAAGCATACTGGATGTGCATTTTAATGACTGCATCAGTGTTGTCTGGGCTGTCTGCCTCTATGTTGGCATGTCTGCTCCTGTGATAGCCATACCTCAGTGTTCATCCACCGTTTCTCTTCTCCCAGTGTGCACCATTGTGAAACCCTTTCCAGCACTTCTATGTTTCCTTCTGTGCTGTATTTATATTAGTTTGTATCTCCATACAACATAAATCCTTGTCCTAGCCTCCTTCACACACCTATTAAAACAGTGTACAGCCTGGCAAACACCTGCCAGTGATGTGGCAGAGTTATCATCAGCAAGGTAAGAACATCAGCTACCAGAAGAAGCAGGAGTTGCTGCTTCCATCCATTTTCTTTCCCAGGAAAAGGAATTGTGCTGATCCACAATCTCCCAACAAGGTCACTATGGGAGAAAAGGGAAGCTGTTATGCCCTTCAAGCAATGAATCATAACTGGGAGAAGAGAGACAATTTAAGAAGCTCATGACGAGAAATGGAAAGAACAAGAGTGCTCAGATTTCTTTACCAAAGTAACAGGCCAGACCAACACTGTGCAGCAGCATTTCATCTCTTCATTCTCAGATAAAGGAAAACTGCAGTTCAAGCCTTCTTTATCCCAAGGAGAAGGATGCCACAACTGTGAGTACCAATTCTATTCAGAGCTCAGGAAGGATGTAAAAGCTTCATGTATAAATGTAGGCAGGCAAGGACTTACTGGGCCCATGAGGGTAGCCTTGTGCTGCTGCATGCAGCATCTGCAGCACCTATTAATATATATCTTCTAAGTTTTCCAGTCTTTAGTTTGTTGTCCAGTGAGATCCATGATAAACACACTCAGCTATGTGAAAATTGATGGTCCTACAGGAAAGCAGTTACTTGGTATTTAGTTTAGCTGGATACGAAAGGTACCTGTGGTGCTTGCTGCACCTATTGTGAAAAAAAATAGGTGCTATTTTTTGCACAGATGCTAGATTAATGTGTCTGGGTTAAATGAAGCATTCAGTTGGATCAACTGCATCACTAAATGAAAACACCTTTCATCTGAGATTTTACTTATAAAACTGCAGTGCCTGATTCATGCTTTAGTCACATCCTCCCTCTAGATCCTGCTTTTTTTTCCACAGTTCAGTGAAAGTTTTAGTTAGGAAAAATCGGTTTGCTGAAATTGAATTACTTTCAGCATCTTTAGTGAAGCCAAAAATATGATTTATAATGGGGAAGGAGAACTTCATTCTTGTTTCTTAGTGCTAGAGGAGTTTTCAACACAAGTAATCTGCTCTTCCTCTTTGTTTTAAATATCATTGTTTCAAAGCAAAATTGATGCTCTATACTTAGGTGATCCATGTAAGTTTGAAGAGAGAAGTTAAACAATTAAGAGAACACAAGAAATCTAAAGTAAGCATATTTTCCCGATGATTAAAGCAACAACAGTATTTTCAGAAGGTTCAAGACTAAGAGTTGAACCCGTGTTACTATGCAAGCTCAATCTTAGTCTTCATTTTTGTAATAAATCTCATATTATCACAATATGAAGTTCATCTTAGGAATATGAGTGATTTTATATTTGTGTACCAATTTAAAATCACAAATTTAGCCTTTAAAAATCTGTAAGGAGCTGATATCCCTTATTTTAAACACGACTGATTTTGCTGGTCAGAAAGAATTACTGTCTTTCTTTTCTTTTCAGAGCCAAGTCTCTGCATTTTGAGTTTTTCTTGCCAAATGGAAGACATTTTTAATTCCTTTACAACTTTTTCACTCCCACATTCTACTGACTGGTTTTGGTGTAGGAAACACCCATGGGGTGATTTTGTTTGATATTCTGAGCATGTTTGGCACCTCTTTAGTAATGAAACGGTACATTACAGCTCTGCCTGCAGGAGGAATTTCTGCAACTGTTATCTAAGTTGCATGGCAAAGATCCAGGCCCAGAGACTTGTGCTGTCATTTGAGAATAACTTCAGTGACATAAAGTATCTCATTAGCTTTCAGTGTCTTGGTAGAAAGTCTACACTAACCTAAGAAACTATTATTTAACTGGTAATAATTTAAATCTTACATTTTTAGAAAGTCAATATGGCATCGTCATTTGTTACTATTGCCAGCTCTTTGGTGATTGAAAAAGAAAGTGACGTTAACACGGAAAACCTAGAGTTCATAGCAGAAGGCAGCAAAGGTAATGTGACATTTTTATTAAATATGCAATGGATTTCAGATCTGTGATTTTTTTCCTTAAATTCAGCTAGAATTCTTAGTTTTACTCCTACCTTTTGTAATGCAAACTTTGTAGTCTTTAAAAGTCTATCAGATTAACATCTCTTCTGCAATTCAGTAGCTTATGGGGACTCAAAAATTTAAAAAAAAAAAAAATTCCTGTGCTGGCGTATAATATACAGCTTTATAAAAACGTCTATCAAATATCATTAGAGTTTAGCTGAATCACAGTGTGCTGCTAGAAAATTATTATATTTGAGATGCATAAAAATAAAAATAGGAAATTACTCTAGAAGTTCTTCATGGTTTTAGTTCTCTAAGATTTTATTATTCAACTGGATTTGATCAAAAGAAATCTCAACAGGCATAAACTTTTATGCAAATCTCAACAGGGACATAAACTTTAAATAGCGTGAAGTTTTAAACACACATCTGTTTGGAATATATGGAGAAAAGAAAGTGAACACTCAGAAACTTTTTTAATGTTTTGAGAAAGTGAGTGCTTCTTCTGTCTCAGAATTAATCAAACAAACTTTCCACAGGCTCCTTTCTAGAGAATCTGTGCAAAGTGATGAACAATCAGGTTAAATGGGAGGTATAAAATGCAATATTTAAGAAGGAACAGAAGTAGATCATGGTAGTGAAAGTGTTTAGAAGTATGGTGTGTGATTCTGAATGTGGTAAAAACACATTGAAATACTGCAAAATTTAGGTCCCTTTGGTTTCCTTACTATAAGACAAATGATTTAAAGCTCTGACATATCATGGACATAATAGCCTATTAAGTAAATAAGAAGTTTCTTTCTTAGAGTTCCTGAACCAGAATATTGTCATCCAGCCCATGAGGCTCAGCACCCTCTGTTGCTGATGGCCCTACATGAGCTGATAATTCAGGGACTCTTCATGACAGCCCTCTTGTCATATTTGTTAGGACTGTAAAACCTGCCTTTAGCTATTATGGTAATAACAGAAGTTAGTGGGTGATGAAAAATTTGCTCTAGTTAACCCTTAAATATATATTTATATTGTCATTTATCTGTCTTTACATTTTAGCAATTACAGTAGAAATAACATGGTATCTAATTTCAAATACATTCTGTCACTCTGTCTGGATTTTCCTTCGCATTCTTGATCCTGCTCACTGACAAACAGCTATCAAGTGTTTTTTATTTAACGTCATGGCTCAAATGACATTTAGCTTGAGCACCAAGTTCTGAAGATTTAAGTTTTGTTATCTCACCTCGCCCCTTGACATTTATTAACATTTTGAAGCTCTCCAGCCTCTCAGGATCTGCTATCCAGTTTGGAGCTGACTTTTCTCGGTGCTGAATACCAGCTGTGTCAGAAGAAATATGAAAAATTTTGCATCAAAATATTACTAATCCATTTTCTCAATGAGAAGAACAATCTGAGTACTAGAGCCACATGGACCCTTCTACTGCTAGGGGAGAAAAACTAAAATTTCAACCTTCCAGGTTGTATTTTTGTTATGTGAAAACAGTCTTTGTCTTCAGTCTCAAAGCACATTCAGGAGAAAGTGGAAATCAAAGGAGGATGATAAAGAAAAAAATCATGCAATATCCTGACAGTGGTAAGTAAATAAATAATTGTACACTTGTGCCTAAAATTAATGTACAGCATACCATGGGGTGGAGCCATTTCTGTTCCTTTTGGATAATTTGCAAATCCTCTAATGAGTTTATGGAAATTGTTTTTAGACATGGATCAGGCATTGTCTGCTAACATTTTAGTTAAGTTTTCTTCATCTACTTCTATGATTTAGGGACTCTTTACATTCCTAAATGCTTTTTGAAGGTGTTAGCCAGAGAGGTCCAACAATTTTCACTACTTCACTTATGTTGTAGATCACACATAGATCATATATAGATCACAGGAACTACAATATGGAAATCCTCTTGAGCCTAGCAAAACATTGCATAGCTATGACATCTAGTCAGTGTTGTAATCATTGAGCATTGTTTGAAAAATGGGGGAAAATACAATGATGTATCATAATGTTACATTCAAGGACATAATCCACAGAACCCTAGAAAAGCACCTCTTAGAAAAAAGGTAGTACAGAGTCACCTCTAAGGGCAGCTTTTCCTTGCCATTTTGCATATGCTAATTTCTAAAAGAATTGCAAATATTGTGAAAGGGAGAACAAAAGCATGAATGCAATTCTTTTCCTTCATGATAACAGTAGTGCTTATCTCTACATCTACTGCTTGGGTAATGTATTGTTTGGGGGAGAATTCTTTGCTGATACAGGCTTTCAATCATAACATGTAAGGAAGATGCTTATGCAAGCCTTCCCCAAGATTGTTATTGAAGTTTCACAAAATTCATAAATCCAATAAACATGATATGAGAATATTACAGCATTTTGCCTTTGCTGTTTTCAACAGGAAATGCATTCTGGATTAAAAAATCTGCAGAAAGCTCAAGTTTGAACAGAAGGAATTAATCTCTCCCCATTCCAAGTCACACATATTGCAGAGTTTAACAGAGACTAATTTGTAAAAATGTGGTGCATATGCTGACTTATGCAATCAATTTTCTAATGTGGCATGCTTTCCATCACTTAGTATGCATATCTCCCAGGTACATGGATACTCTATTATGAACACAGGAGCTTATAAGTCCCTAGACAGCAAGAAGCAGTCATCAGCTTGCTGAAAACTGCAAATGTGCCCAAGCTAATGCTGCAAGTATTTGGACTGATATTACACAAAGAGGTTGGACAGAGAGATACAAGGAAGGCTTTCATCTATTTCCAGAATATTTCATGCTTGGCATTACAAAACATATTTCAATTACTATGATGATGAATATTTATTAAAAAGACTTATCTGTTTGCTCTCTGAAGATGCTGGTAGTGTCTTATTCTGGGGGGAAAAAAAGGTGCAGCTAAAATGTCACGATGCTTAGGAAACATCTGTTCAACTAGATCACAACTAAGGAAACTCCATACTTATTTTATTTGTGTTTCATTATTGGCTTTTGTGTCTTTCAATCACTCTTAATGAATGCTTAAAAGCTGTTAGTCAAAGGTATATAATGTTTCAAAGCGGCATCATGGTTCAAGATCTTGGATGGGTTGAACCCTTTCTGGCTTAAGCACAACAGAAGCCAAAGCAAAGATGGGTGCTTGTCATTTCCTGAAGCTTGTGGCACTGCTGGGAGAGTAGGGAAGGAAACAGCTTCATCTGAAAGACTTCAAAAGTTTTCTTGGACTCCTTAACCCATCAGAAACCAAAGCACTGTAAATAACCGCTTTGTAAAAATGCTTCTTTCAATGCCATCAAAAAGAACATGAGAGGCAGGTTAAGGCGGCCTGATATTCTTCTCATTTATTAATCAGTGATTGCTCATCTGCATTAGTTATCATGAAACTCGGAAACTGATCTGGGAGGTTTCAAGAAAAAGGCCTCTAACCAGTGGGCCAAGGAATGGGACACCTCTTTGCTCCCTTTTCATTTTCTCTGTTGATCTAATGAATGTTTGTCTTTCAAAAGAAGAATTATTTTCAAAAGAGTAATTTAAAAGAGAACCAAGCAAGAACAGCTAGAGTGTTGCATTTGCAGGCAATAAGTTCCAGAATTATTTCCACTGAGTTGAATTCACAGCTTCAGGTAACAGTATCTGAAACCTTCCAGTTGAAGGCAGGCTTTGATACTGCTTCTGTCTTTCCATGTTTCCCTTTGCTATTCCAGTAGAATGTGGAAGCTCCTGCTTCTGAGGGCTGGAAAAATAAATCCCTACAGAAGAAGAGATGCTCCACAACATATGCCTTAGATAGCAGCCTCCCTTCCTCTCAGTTCAGTCCACAGAGGCGGCAGTAACCAGCAGCAGCTGGAGGAAAAAGACCCCAAGGTGGATTTGGAAAAGGGAAACGGTGGCTTTTCCTGGTAGGTTGTTGCTGCTCCTTCACCAGTAATAACTGATAAGGCATCTTGCAACCAGTAAGAGGGAAAGAAGTTTTCATTTGTCAGCCCCTCTTTATGTGAACTTAGACCTTATCTGAACTTACAGCAAGTGCTGACTGGCAGAGGGGTTTATAATAGACAACACTTTTTATCAACTAATTGTGCATTTTCATTTATTTTTCAGGGAAAATTTCTATATTTATTGTGTTGAAATAGAGCTATCTTTTCACCAAGGTGTTTAGACACCTCAGGTTTTAGTGCTGGACAGGTTTTAAACACCTCAGTAGGGCAGTCAGCATCTATTGGAAAGCTCAATGTCCAGTATTATTTGAATGAATTTGTAGTCAAAACTACACTCCTCATGAATACTTATTTCTTTTGATCCACGTCAAAACAAACTGAATTACCTGCCTCTGTGATGGATTTCAATTTCTTATTTCTTTTTTGCTAAAACGGGAAGATGAAGGGAAAATGGTAACATATTTTATCTGAAGTCAGTTTCTAATTCAATTAGAGCTTCATATTGGCCCTGCTGAACTCACTGGGCTTTTTGCCACTGACTTTAATAAGGTTAGAATCAGACTCATAACATGCAGTTTCTTATTTCTTCCAGATAACCAATTAAAATATTAAATATCTCAGGGTGAATGCTTCCTTCTTGTCCACATTCTTTGATATTGTGTTATTGCTTTTTCTTCTGTCTTTCAGTAAATTTTAATTAAGAGTTCCTTTGTGTGTAGGTAAAAGGGGGGCTGTTTTATTTTAAAACTTCTCAGAATATTCTTTAGTTTTGATGGTTTCTAAAGAGAGAAAAAATGGGAATATTATTTTTTTCTAGTGGAGGCCTAATCTACCAAATGAGCTTGCCTGAGGATATATTGGGAAATGAGATGATGAATAAGGGGTATGAGAGCAAACATACACTCTATCTCTCTTCTTTTAATTTAAAAATGAAAAAAAAGGAAAAGAATGTATTTGATTATTAAGAACCCTGGTTCATCAGACTCTCCAGAGAAAATAAACCTCCTTTATATTTCACAGAATGTCCATTGTGAAAACAGGATTAATATTACTGAGAGTTGGATTAATTTCTGAAGCCTCATTACATTTTATCCATTCAATCTTTGTAAATCTCTCAGATCAATGCTTACATCAGGGACAACTGAAAATAAGGCATTTTGATCCAGGTTAAAGGAATGGGATATTAGGGGCTACAGTTTCAGATAAGAGCTTGAAGCAGGAGATGCGCGCAAAACAACACCTCTAAAGCATCCTTGAATGCTGGTATATTCTTATATTAAGAAGGAAGCTTTTTGAGTGGTGGAAAGAAGAAGGGAAAGAGTAAGGGAATGAGGAGTCTCAGGAGGCTCCTACCTGAAAGGAAGTTGTCGAGAGGTGGGAGTCAGTCATTTCTGTCATCTTTCAGTTGAAAGGATGTGAGGGAGTGGCTGTAAGTTGTACCAGGGAAGGTTCAAATTAGATGTTAGAAAAAAGTTTATCACTGGGAATGGTGGTTAGGTGTTGAAATAAGTTGCCCAGGGAGGTTGAGGAGTCACCCTCTCTAGAAGCATTCAAGAGGAGTCCAGCTTTCTCACTTGGTTTAGGGGTCATTATGGTGCTCTGAGGCTGATGGCTGGACTAGATGATCTTGAAAGTCTCTTACAATATTTATGATTCCCTGTGACTGTGATTTGGCTTGATTTTCATTCACATTTTTTGTGGTGACCACATACTTTTTGGATGACAGCTTTGTTGTAGCACTGGCTAATACTTGAACAAAGGTTTGTTACACTCCATTCAGGCAAATATTTGAAAATCATAACTTTGCTCTAAGCAAAGAGTTTACACTACAGTTATTGATTTGAGCCTTATGTGCAAGGCCAAAAATATGCTTGTTACCTCTCTTCTGTTCAAGTACATGCAGCATATTGGTATATGCAAGATGATAATTTAAGACCTTTCTAGAGCATCTGAAATTAAGGAAAATTTGAATTTTTACTTGGATTTAATAACATTAGGGAGATAGAAAGGGAGAAAGTAAAATCCCCCCAATCTACTGATGTGTCAAATTGGTAAAACATTATTTCTAATGGTGTATAATGTAATTAAGTCTACTTTCTTTATTTTAGGAACTTAAATTACAAACTCTAGGATGTTAGATGCATGAGAACAGTTCCCACTCCTTGTAGGAATTAAATTGTTGGTTACTTACAAGGTTTTCTAATGACAAAACTCTTCCGAATTCATTATGGCCTTGTTTATTGATTTATCTAGGTCTCTAAGGAGTACTACAGACTGATCTGAAATGCCTGTCTCATGTATATTGAAAGACTTAAAACTTTTGAAAACAACCCATCTGATGTCTGAATAACTTTGTCTAACTGTTGATTTTAAAACTAGCTTAAAGAATATATTGGGTGTTATCATGTCTTGAACTTTTCCTTTGATGAGGGTTCTTGGGTGTTTTCCTACACACTTTAAGTTCCCTGCTCTCGATGTAGTAAGGGCTAGAAAGGATTTTTTTCAATACAGCATTGTGCTGTGAAATCCTCCCCAGTAAAGCATTTCATTTTGACTAATATTTTTCCTTTTGTCCGAAAATCAATGTGCCGTTTTTCTATTCAATGTATATCCTGGAAATTTTCCAGGGTTTGAAATCTGGCCAGTGTCACTGTAAGACTAGGGGCAGGAATATAATATTTGTTTAGTTAAATCAATGGGAACCATAGATCAAGATGTTATTTATAATCCAATGGCACAGGCTAATTTTAGTAGCCAAGCTATATATGTGTCAAGCAAGCAGTTGCTAAACCTTGCTCAAAGAGCTTTGATGTCTATTGATCTTGCTGATTGTAGCCATACTTTTCATCTGAAAGTGATAAATGGACATCCTCGGATAAATTGAAAACTATATGAAAGCAAATATTGCCTTTTATTTATACAAATAGATGGGAAACTATTTTGTCTATATTTGCTACAGAGAGCAGCATTTAAACTGCATGAATGTTCTCCTCTTTTTCACCTGATCCAGGTGGTGGAATGCTTTCATTTTCTCCATCACGTTTAAGAAACTATGATTTGAATGAAGCAGTGCTGAGTAAAATGAATTTCAACAAGAATGAAGGGATGGAAAAAAGATACTGAGTTAAACTAAAAATAGGCTTTGGATTTGTTCAACAGCGCTGCAATTGGGGTAGCTTTTATCTTATTAAATACTGTATTCTAAGGTGAAGTAGTGTATTTGGCCAGAATTTTTAGATGGAGGAGAAAAAAGAATACATGTTAGAGACATTTATCCCAAATCAGGTGTTCCTTCATGTTGATCATGACTATGAGCATTTCTGATGTCATTAAAGTTATTCTGTAGTGCAAGAAAATTTTCATTTGACAGAAACTGGCAAGATTTGAAAAATCACATGTTTATTTTACAACAAATTAATCAGGTGCTTTTTTTTTTTTAAAAAAATTCATCAAGGTAAAAAAGGAGACCCAAACCACATAGTTTATTATAATAGTCAGTTATTTTGGAAAGAAATACATAAGTCCATTGTGATTCGTACCATGGATCCAGACATTAGACTTTTTAGTATTTTGGGAGAGTCCTTGGATGAGCAAGTTTTTATTTACGCATATGCAAAATAAACATGTTCCTCTGGAAAACGGCCATATTTTGATGTGGAGATTTAAGATCTGCCTCCTTTATCTCTAAAATTAATGAGTATAAAATTTGTCAGCAGGCTTTTAAGTCACTTAAAACTAAATGTGAATGGTCAAACTATTGAAAAAATGTCTCTGGTAAAGAGAAGTAAAACTAAAAGTGCAAAACAAATTAATGTGTTTCATAGGCTTAGTGGGAGGATAGTGGCATGTTTGTAACCATTTATAGATCAATGAGTGTGCTGATCATTCAATTATAAATACCATTGAAATTATGGCAAAATTCCATTGATTTTTTAAAGTCCTGGAATATTCATTCAGAAATATCTTTGCCATAAGGTATATGGAAGCTTGGATATTTTTTAGTAGAACAGTTAGTGATTGGGTTAGAAAACATGCTTCAACTTTTGAGCCATTCTTGTCAGTATGAATAATCAAGGTAAAATAATAAATATGCTAATGGAAATTTAATGAAATGTGAGTAGTGAATAGCACTAGAGATCTTTTGGAGTGGTTGATGTATCCAGTACTTTATCAGAAATGCAATTTTTAAGCAGTAATATAACAAACTATGTTTGTTTCAGATTTTTATTTTATATAAAACTGATCCTAATACAGATATATTTTATATCTGATTTAATAACACTATGCTTATTCTATCCATTTACTGTCTGTCTGTCAAATTTTGTACTAGTATAACATTCACAATTCACATCTGAAATTTCAGGGAACTTCAAGGTATTGTTGCTATTTGTAATGTTCTATCTTTCTGCCACTTTTCATTATTTATGAACAGATGGTGCTTTGTTGTGCAAACTGAGAAAACACTTTGAGAAACATCATCTTTCTCCTAATCTGTTAATTTAAAAAGAAGCACAACCAAAACCTTACATATTTTACTGCGTTATAATATTTTAATTTGTCCTGCGTAGTCAGGCTCTACACTGATCTCTCCAAAAGCATCAACATGCATCTGTTCAATGGTCAAACCAGAGTCTACACTGTATTTCTGAAGTGTCTTCTGAACAACTTACATTTCTTTGGCTCCACATGTTCTTGCTGTTTTCTCAATAGGATGCCTAAGGATTTTCACTGAAGTGGTCTGATTGACTATAACCAGGAACTGAAACTGCCCCCATTTAAAGTTTTCTTGTCACTGAAAAAGACCATGACTTCACCTTTCAGATTCCAAATGGAATGACAATCTAAAATGAAATTGTTCAGCTGAAATTGCCAGGATCTTAGGTACTCCAGGCTACTGGAAAGACATCCTATTATTAATCCTGCATTAATGAAGAGACTGGACTTAGGGCATGATCCAGAGCCCATTGTAGTCAATGGGAGTCTTTTTCCATTGACTTCATCGGGGTTTGGATCAGGCCTTTACTTCCTAAAATGAATAAACTCCCAGCAAAATCTGCTATAAGCAAGTGGCATCCTTTCCTGAGATCTTGGAAGATACTGAAGACAATAATACTCCTACTTTGCCCATGAGTATGGCTATGTGTGTGGCTCACTGCTCATGGGGAGCACCAAGTGTGTCTTAAAAGCACAGAAAACCCTTGAAAGTCTAAGCATTGCTGTTCACATTCAGAATATTTGATCTAGAAAGTAAGGGTTTATGTGAATGAAATAAATTGGTAAATTATGAGAAACAAAGCTGATACATTTCTGAGTATTTCTTAGTTTCCAAGAGAAAGGGGATTATTTAAAACTCCCAGAACTCTAGTATGTGAATTCTTGGCATTCAGAAGTAAAAAATAATGACATCAACAGAGACTTTACTTTCTGTCACAAAAACTGTAATGATAGTACCAACACAAATTCATCAACTGGTCTATGAGGAGTGATGATTTGCAAAATTCTGCAAAAGAGATGTCAATATAGTACAAAATTGAAGGCAACCAAAGGATTTATTTTAAATAGCAAATAGAAGGGAGTTGCAAAGTTCCTGTTTAGTTGAATTTATTACAAAAAAATTAAATCCTCCCCTACCTCTTGAACTTGTGTACTTCCAAATAAAAAGTTCTAATTAAGTCATGTAAATGTCTGAAATCCTGAATGCCTGACAATACAGGCTAAGCAACGGCTTCAGGGCTGTTGGCTTCATAATCTTGATAAATTACGTGGTATCTGACTTGGACATCTGCAGAACTGTCTCTGTGTCTGAGATAATCAATTTTTCCTTTACAGGTAGCACTTTTGTAGCCGCAATCTTGTCATGCTACTGTAGTTGTTTAATGTTGATCTGATGAATTATGACCCCAAATTGTCTCTCTCTCTGTAATCATTGTGAAAGAAACAAATATTACAACTCAAAAATACATATATATATTTGGACATATAATTTGCTTCTGCTTCCATCCTCAGTTGATACAAACTGAGAACCTTAAAACATTGTTATCAGAACCAACAAAAAGCTAGAGGTTCAAGAGTAAATGGTTGACACAGCCTTTGGACTTCAAGAAATCCTTATTGTAACAGTAGAGAGGGCTTAGGCACTGCCAATTGTAGTTTTCGCATCTCCAAAGCAAGTGATTTGCAAAGGGAAGAAGAAAGAGCTTAAAAGATTTCTGCCAGATCTTCAGAGATGTCTTAAATTAAGACACCCTTGATACATTCTTCTCCTTTTCCTCCTTCTATGTGAAGGTGCTCGTATTTTCCATTTCTTGCCAACTGCCTGAAGTCATTGCTGTCTTGTGCTTGCAGAAAATTCTGTCAAAAATTGACATTTTTTAACGGAGTATTTTGTTCCTCCTTTCCTAGGCATAATGAGATGCATAGAGAGAAACAAAATGTTTGTTTTATGTGGCACCTTTAAAGAGAGTTATCTGTAATATTTACTTAGCATATTTTTTTGTCAAAACTAGTCAACAAATAGTATGGGACAGATTGTTGGTGCTTCTGAGGAAATTACATCCTTTACAGTAATTCCATAAAGGCAGAGTTTCCCGGTTGACTGAAAGAGAACTTCAATGGAAATGGACATGCTTGAAAAATCTATTTAGGAGATATAATGTTACATTGAAACTCCTCAAGAACTCTTGTTTTTATATTTAATGCAAATTTCTTTTCCCATTAGAAACTGAATGCATTAACCTTGTTAGGTAACACAAAATTTAGGGAAACTTTATGATCAAAGTATGTATTGTAATTGTGATCATTATTTCATCCTATATTTTGTTTTCTTATAAAAAGTTAAATGTCTTACTAGGGGACCATTGTCATGGCTCGTATCTCCCTTGATTGATGTGATTTCATATCTCCCTTGATTTGACTCTGTTTTTACAGTTTAAAATGTTGTATAGGTCAAAGATTCTCTTTGAACACTGGAAAAGTTCACTGTTACGTTTTGCAAAGTTATATTCTATAAATCAGATTGATATGACTGGAGTTTATAATGCAATTAAACTGTAAATCTATATATGTAAATTATAAATATGGTCTTGAGGTTGACTTTAGGCTACTGTTTTTTCAAAGTTGCTCTTATATTTTACAGTTTCTTAATAAAGGTTAAACTTGCTCTTGTATTTCATATAATCTCTTCAGTTTATTATTTTCTTATTGCTAGTTCTTAGACTTCAGCAAGAACACTAATTGAAACTGTTACTAGAGTGCCTTCTGCAATTAATCTCTTTTTCTAACTTGCAAAAGAATGTTTATTATATGTCTCTTTATATTCTTGAAAAAATACTATGATAACACTGCCAAAATATTTTGGAATTGTTTTCCTTTAAACTCTGTAAATTATTTCTGTCATTAAAAATAAGCTAACAAACTGTGAAGGGCACAAACTATAAACCTTTCAACAGCTTTGGCAAGAAAAGTCATGCAAGAAAACTATGAATGGGGATTTGTTCCATCAGTTGTGAGTGAGTGAGTTATGAAATAAAGACTATGGATGATGAGTTACATCTTCAGCTTGAAAAAGAATCTATATATGTTCTACAGAGTGTGAAAATTCAAAGTGACCAAATTACAAGGATGTCACTAAACTTCCTTTGCAATTGTCTACCTAAGACAAATCCCCTTTTTTCCTTCTGTGTTTTCTGGGTTTTGTTTTTTGGTTTTTGTTGAAAGAACTCAGGAACATGAAATGCAAGAATTCATTCAAATATGTCACTGTGGTGTGGCAGATTGCATATTGTCATGGTTTAGACAGTGTTCTGCCGAAAATTTATGTGTTATCTCTAGAAATTTATATTATCTAGAGATCACCTAAGAGATGATGCAATCTTATTTTTAAGAATCTTTGAAGTGATGTTTTCTCTGTAGCTATCTATGAAATTGTGACTGTTTCAAATATCTCAGGAATATTTTACTGCTAATTTCTCCTTTCAAAATAATGTGTATGCATTAGCTGAGAATGGAAGTGAAACGGTTGAACATTAAAAAACCATACTGATTGACAAGCTGGCATAGAAAATGAACTGAAAATCATGGGGAACTGAATATCTATATAGGCTTGTCTCATTGATTAAGGTTTATTTAGTATAGCAAGTCAAAAGCACTTGGGAAAAGAAATCCTCTCATGTACAAAAAGAGAACAAATGGATGCTGATATGAAAATTAGTTACTTAAGTAGATACTACACCCAGGGATATTGAACGAAGCATTTTGGTTGGCAAATGGTTTCGATTTTTTTATACTTTGTGTAATGGTTGAAGTAAAGGTATAAAACAATCCATTAATGTGTTGTGACATCTATAAATACTAGAGAGAAATAATGTTGATTTCATATAGAAACTAGGCACATTAGAAGAAAAAACATATCAAGACTTCAGCCTGACAATTTATACCCAGAAAACAGAAAAGAACCACTTTGATTCACAGTTGAGGGTCTCAAATTTATTTATGTCCCTGGAAATATGTTTCATTGCTCAGAGCTGATATATTCCAAAGTACTAGTGTGTAGGAAATCCTGCGTCTTAAGAATTTGAAAGAAAGTCTCAACTACCATATTCACCTACACAAGGAAAAAATGCTGCTCTTCGAAAGTGAGAACACAGGCTCTAAGATGGTCTGCAGATGTTGATTATTCAGTTTTGAAAACTATTCAGATCAGAATTACTGTGGATCAACCACCACCTCTTTACTTTTGATAGACACACAGACTGGGATGTTTCAACAGTTTAAATTTGTATAAAAACTGCATTTTTTTGTGGCTACAGTGAGCCTCTCCTGTTATTTCTCTAGCTGTTGAAGTTCCCAAAATGAAATATTTTAATTTTGCTTTCTTCCATATCCTTAATAACTGGTTATCACTAATAAACTCTGGTGCTGAAGTTCTGTATTGTTTTCAACTCATGCAAAGTGCCAAGTGAAGTTGACAGTGGTAAATGTCATGCGAATATGGTATTGAAGAAGACAATTACTGCAATTACTAATTTAAATTTAAAATTATCTTTTGTCAGTATCGAACTATTAATCTCTCAGATGAAGACTGAAGATGTGATGTTATTGATTTATTTTTAATAGAGAATTATCTACCTTCACATTCTGTAAGGTATATTAGCTTGGAAACAAAGATGATGAAGGGTAGTTTAGGTTTTGATGGACAGACTAGAACATTTTCATTTTGGTCTCTACAGTACGAAAATTCTAACCCCCAAACTTCTAAGAGCCAGAAAGGAGAAATGGTTTACATTAATTAATTTATTTTTAATCCACTTCTACATACCACACACTGAAAATACAGAAGATAATTTTTTAAGGAGATCTGACAGTGAGTTATCAAATGTCTTTTGCTTTATGTCTTTCATAATCTTATCAGGTAAAAAGGAGGCAAAGTTTTCAACACAGCTCCTTCATCTTTTCAGGTGCTCATCTCTTTTTGTTCTCTTTAAATTTATTTGTGAAGTTTATGGCACTCTCTCTTTCAGACTTCTCATTTATTTATTTTCCAGGACTGGCCCAGAGGAAAAACATCAAGATTAATGTGTTGTGACATATTAATTTGATTTTGCATATTAATTGTCAGAGCACTAACATATAGCATAGGTATTTCTGTTGTTGTAGGAGATAAATTGCATCCTTTTGGCCTGTGGAAATAGAGAAAGTATTGTATGCTTTCATGGTACCAGATGGTTTCTAATTACTAATGCCATTGCCTGGAAGATTGCTTTTAGTCACTGAAAAACTCATATTATATTTGCATTTAAATGGCTCTCAGATGTACCCAATAGCTTCTCAGTACACTGTCAGTAGGGACACAACCCCAGTTCTACACTGCACCTTCGCTGAAGTAGCCACTGGCCTGCTACCTGTCCATAAATTGAACTCACTGTGGCTCTAGTGTGATGTCTGCTTACCTTTTACTTCTTTCTTCAGAACAGGGCTTCACCCCCTCCCCCGATAAACAAACCCCTATCTTTAACATGACAACCTCTTACATTTCTTTCATTATAATTTTCCCTGGGCTAATACAGTCTTCTCTAATGAAGTGAATTACATCCAAGTACTACAGGTGCTGTGCCTAAAAATCTACTTTAAAAAAAGGAAAAAAAAAATCAATATTTTGGGTAAAACTTTCATCACAGTACTGCCAAAGCAGAGTCACTATTGCATTTCATCTAAAGTTGACTGAACTATGGTTCAAAAATAAATTCTAATCAATGCAGATTGACTTCATAGAATAGATTGCACAAAACTGCACCTTACTTTAAAGATGTTTTTGTTGTTCTGTTGTGTTGTTGCAAAACCAGTGCAGGCAAAAATTTGTTTGGAGGATGTGCATAACTTAAAAAAAAGATATTTTAAAGATTAGATAGCAACTGTGTTCTCAAACTTGTACACTGCTGATCACCGACATGGAAAATTTTTTTGAATATTGTTTCAAGGCTTATGGTCTGAATTTGATTATTCTAAGGTTAGACATAATTGTTTTCTGATTTCTAGAGTTTAATGAATGTGATAGTGTGTTTACATGACTCTATGATATTCATACAACAACTTAAAACTTATTCATACAACAGCCCTTAAAACTTTTCAAAATATAGCAGTTCCATTTGTTTACAAATTTACCATAAGAAGTTTTTTAAGTATTTAATTTTATCATTAGAATTCATAAAGATGAGAAAAACTTTAGGTCTTTATAGTTTCATTATCCCAGTTAATAGCATGCACTATTAATTACTGAAAACTCTTTAATTTCTGTTTCAGTAACTGACGATATATTTGTCTATCTTGTTATACTTGGCTTACACGTTGCTGCTGTTGAATAAGTCTTGTCAGCCACCTGCAGCATCATATTATCATCATCTCAAATGCAGTGGCAAAACATGTATTATGTACATTTTACATGAACTGTCAGAGGAGGTGAGCATGTTCTGATGTTAAAAGAATTGTAAGATGGGCAGCTAACTATTTGCACATATTGTATTTTCTATATACTTTTTTTAGTTTAGGCTTTTAGCCTGCAGAATGGGGAGCTTTTCTGGGACACCCTCTCAGTCTTGCTGAAGTCAGTGTTAAAAGCCTCACAAAGCTCAGATTTCATCCCAGGTATTTACATTCACTGTATGTGGAAAGGTAAAAGTTAGTGACTGCTCCTCTATATTGCCCGGCTTGTTTTGAGGGCAGGGGGTTGAAATTAGCCAGATATGAATGCAGACAGGTGGGACAGGACTCTTTATGAGTGGATGAGTATGATTCATATTCTGGATCAAGAAAACCAGCTACCAGAATTTCCACCATCCACACTTTTAAAAGAAGTGCATACTTTGCAGAGGCACATTATTTTTGTATGGTTGGTGGCAGTAGTCCTACAGCTGTCAGTTCACATGACAAAAGGTGGAGGCCCAAAAACCACTGACAGTGATGGAAATTTTTTCTCTAACTCCAATATGAGTCTGGAATAAAATACTGATCCTACCTCTAGTTTATCTATATCTTGATTTGCTCAGTTCCCCTAGCAGCCAGAAGGAAGGCAGAGACTTTTAGAGAGTGATTCATTCCATCCAAAGGCAAGGGTGAAGACAGGGAGGGTGATTCACCTCAACTATTTCCTTCCATCCAGTTGGAGGGGAATGAAAAACCTGACTAATATAGACAAGTCGAATAACCAGATCTCTAATAAATTACTTAAACAGTATCATCAAAATATCATGTTATAAAAATTTGACATGTCTAAATACAACAGACGAAAATAAGTTTAAATTTGGGTTTAAGACCAACAGTGAAATTTTGCTCACATTTTCCAGTTGAAGAGGAGAGAATGATGAAAATAGATTTCCTTGTTAGATCTTGGCTCCTATGTAAGGTGCTTCCTACAGTGCAGGCTGTTTTCTCTTCCAGTAGCATTTTTAATACCATCTGTATAAACAGGAGCTGTCAAGGGCAAAACTCCATTGGTGTCTACCAGACAAGCTGGGCAAGCATATGCTCTATAATACTGGGGGGATATAAATGCAAGCATTATCCCTCTTGCTGTCTGGGAAGCAAACAAACCTTGGAATCTACATAAAATCATGGTTTACTCAATGTGTCTGTATGACTTGCTTGGGTCTAATAAAAAAAATAATTTTCTTATCAGTATTGTGGTGGTTGCCTCTAGGGAGATACACTTCTGTAGCAATGCTGTAGTAGAAAATATTTGGAATTGATCCTGACTAAAGGCTACACCTAGCTTCCAGTGCTGTTGCAAAGACCCCTGCCCAGGGAAAGGACAAGACATTCTTGCAGGTAAGTATGTTATGATGAGTAAACAGAGAAAAGAAAAGCTACTGTAGACAGCGAATCCATATCCTGCATCAGGAAAATATCTCTGTCCAGCAACTTAAATTCAACATACACCTTTCATCTGCAGGCACCCTTGGCAAGGCTTGGTGCAAGGCTTGGAGGCATTCATGAGTGGAGCAGCTCTTCTCTTTGGAGCTCACAACAAAGAAGAGCATTCACTGGTGGTGTTCTGCTGAAAGAGAACCAAAATCAAACAATCCGTTCCACACATTAGGCTCATGTCCTGCTGAGGGACATTTTCATTTGCATTCCATCTGAGGTCAAGTGTGAAGAAGTATGTGGAAGGTGATGCACCTGAACTGTTTGCTTCCATCCACATGGAGGGGAAGGAAAAATGTGACTTATGCACACAAGTCAAATAACTGGATCTCTAATGAATCTTCTAAATGGGATGTTCTGAAAATTTGTAAAAGAACTTTTGTCTCTGTACTTTTTGGCCATATAAAATCTGTTGGCTTCCTCTAGATTATTTCTTCTGGTCGCATCAGACCGATTACAAGTTACATGAATTGAAGAGTTGTAAGACAACATGCCAGTTAAGCATGAAGCTTCAGATTCTGAGAACTGTCAAGCATATCTGGAAAAAAACCTCAAAATTCTGAAAAGTCTTTACCAAAACTAAGTCCTGAATGATTTAAATCTGTTGCATGGACAAGAACAGAAATTTCCCATTTTAGGGGAGTTTGGTTGCTTATTTGTGTTTTCGTTGTTTCCTGCTTACTTGTTTTGTTTACTTTCCTGGATGGTTGGTTCATTCCACACTCTCTGAGCCATTAGTTTATACATTTTGAGAGTTTTGACATTTAACTGGTCAAGAAAAGCAGCACGCAGAATGCTAACAGAACCTCAGTGGAATTTTTAGCTTAATAATAATTATCTTAAGAATAAAAAATGTAATGCAAGAGAATGGTTATCTCAGCTTTAAATACCACCTTTATTAATGACAGACAAAATGAAGGCTAAGGCTCATGTTTTCCTCACTACAAAAGTCAACAAACATCTATTTTTGATACCTTTATATATATTTCTTTCTCATACAGTAAAAATATTACAGAATATATTTGTAGATTTTTAAGAAATGGACTTATGCATGTAAAATATTTTTGAGGTGTTGTATTTTTAAAAAATAACATGACTCTGACTGGCACAGATTTATAGGTCCCTAAAGTAGTTTGTAGTAATATTTTGCCTTTGATCCACAGCAGAGAATATAAGAATCTGCAAATCCTGAGAAACTTCCTGGGTAGAGAGCTGTTTGACTTGAAGCTTAAAAACAGTAAAAAGACAATCCTTGGCACTACTTGGAGTTCATATTAAATTAAATCAAGGAAATGCAATACACTCAGTACTCCTGAATATGAGTATGGGAGCAGTGTCAAAATCGCTATGTACAAAACAGTTACAAGAAGTATTTTGCTATTTTAAATCAAACTAGTAAAGCAGTGCTATCAGTGGAAACTATTAATTTCAATTTTATAATGTCAGCCTACCTGAACTTGTTTCTGTCAGTATCATTTTTTTCTATTCATCAGTCAATCCTTTCTAAATTTTGAGAATTTCTGTTAACCGGTGGAGCAACATCACATTTTTTCTATAATAAAAACTATGTCTCTATATTAAGTATAAAAGAGTATGACTATTGTGTAAACTAACCAACAAGCAGACCACAGTCTAATCCATTTATTCATTCAAGTACCATTGACTTCTGGACTTGTTTTGCATTAAAAAAAAATGGCTGTGCTCTTATATAATTAAAATAATAAATCTTTCTGCTTTATAGCATTGTTCAGTAAATCCAAAGCCTCTTTCAAAGCTGAAGGATGATTTCATTTGCTTTAAGGAATCACTTCCCTGCAGAATTTAATATGTATATGTGTGCATACATATTTAAGCTAGTTTGTAACAGAATTTCTGTTGCCTTTGTCATAACTACTGCTTTAGTGAGAGACAAGTCTGGGTACAGCACTGTGTCCTGGAGAGAAGATCAGGGAAAACTTGTGCATATCTGATAACTGTGAATTTATGAAAAGCTGTCTCAGTATGATTTTTAAAAGCTTGTTGAACACAATGAGCATTCACCTGTGTTCAGTAAATTGCATCTGTGTAATATCAAAATTTAAAAATCATCTACAGTTATCAAGTAAAACCATGGGTTTAGATCTGAAACACCATGAGCAAACCTTTTGTCATATAAAGCAACAGTTCATGAAAGGAATCTATATACGTGAATTTAAACAAACATGTAATCTGAGTCGTGTAAATAGAATTCTGGGCAGGTTGGCTTCCTTAAAGTTAGTTGTTCATTTTCCTTTTGAGACCATGTGATCATCTACAGTAATAACAACCTGTAAAGAGTTAATAGAGTATGGTCACTGTCATTACTAATGTCAGGATTTAAAATGGGATATTTGTGCATCAATATATCTCCCTGCTGTTAATTATTTAAAGCTATGGTCTCAATGACTGTCTGCTTATGGATATGGAGTTATAACATGCAATAATGAGCTATGTTATTAAACACCATTTTATTATTTGTCTTGTTATGCCTCCTACTGAGGATATTGAATTACTTTTACTACCTGAAAAGAAACAATTTTATTAGTGGTGGAACTGCCAAGGACCTTACAGGGCTCCCTGGAATTATGTCAAGGAAATGTCAATTTGATCAATACTGTGGAAGTTGAAAGCTCTATGAAAACAAGGCAAAGCAGGCCAAAGATCACTTGCCACATGAAAAGAGAAAACTGAATTTTCAAGAACAGTTCTCTTGAGACAAACATATTCATATATGTAAATTTACAGTCTAGATTCAGCAGGCAAAATGCAGAATATGTGTAAGGTAGAGGAAATAAGATAAATTTGTATGCACTAGACTTTCACAAACCTCCTAACACCCTATTCCCAGGCAAATAAATTCAAGTGCCACATGTCAATCTACTACTACCACCATTGGCCTAATTAATCAATTTACACCCACACTTTCAAACAAGTTTAAATAAACCACAAGAGCAAATATTATAAAGAGAAATATCATAAAGGCAATCAAAGGGGCCAGGTCAGACCACAGATTCTGAATTCTGTGAGATGCTCTTCACACTTGTTTTTAACAATTTTGATAGTAATTTTCTGCTAAATTGACCCAAACAGATAGTTTACACCCATTATTGACCAACGTTCAGCATCAATGCAGAGAAGTAATTGGGCCAGAAGTTAGTATAGCTCTATTTAACTAGAATATAATTCATTATGGGTGAGTAATACACAGTCACACCAAATTAAAACCTGCAATAATTTATAAATTGCATAACTTAACGAAATCTGAAGAGTCTTTAAAAAATAAACGGCTTTAATTAACTGCTCTTTTTTATGTTCTATTACTTCAGATTAGTGAAGATAAAAACAATCTAGTTTGTGTTTTAGATGGATCAACAAAACTAGCCAAGGTTCCTCACCAAAAGGCCAAACATTAATAGAAAATATTTAAAATATTTCAGAGACTTTTTCACTCTCAAGAAAGACTTTTGTCTCTTTTCTTGAGCCATTCAGGATGAGAAAGAACATTTCACAGATATTAAAAGCAATGAGATACCATCTAGAAGAAGGGAAACATGGCTGTTCTTAATGAAAATAATATAAATAAAATCCCTAAATCATAATCTTGGTCATCCAAAGAGTTAAAAATGCGTATTATGTAAAGGGTGTATAATGTTCAGTTTTAAAATGAGAAAACTAAAATAAAGATTCACTCCTTTCTGATTCAATATTGAGCTGGTCAAATCCAGCTGTTAAGTTGATTGGCTGGGCTGTCATTCATGTGCCATGTCCCCCTCCATAAGCATTTATAGAGCCAAGACCTATGTTATAATTAACCTCATTGTAGCATCATATGTCAAGCAAAAAATGAAGAAGTGCTATTTGGATTTTTCTGGATACCTTCGTTAAACAATTTTTGTCACAGGGTCTCTTCTAAAGAGATAGATGTAGAGATAGAAAGATAGATTAGACAGATAGATAAATAGATAGATAGATATAAATACATATACCCATGATGACATTCTCATACCACTTCTCAGGTTACTCTGTACAAGATATAATTATTTCACCTAAGATGGAAGGGGTTAAATGGCATGAATCTATGTGTTCTTTAAATAGAAATTCTTCTCCCATCATCATGTGGGCCAGAGAAACTAGCTTACATTTGCCTGGCATGGGGTTTGTTAAAAATCTTTTGCTGCCTTATCTTTAGAGAACAGCTGGCTGGTAAGAGTTGCATATTGAATTTATTGAGCTCATTCATATTTCAAAACATGTTTATATCTGTCAGTGAGAAGTTTTATAACATCCCTCTTATATTTTACATCAACAGTATTAACTACAATTCATGTTGTTCATTTGCTATTAAAAGTAACAGATGGTACACTAAACTCGTTTTTCTACAACATAAAGCATCCACTCAGTTGACATTAAAATGTGTTTCTGCTCTGAAAAGTGGCTTTCATAAAATGCACTTTGTGGAAATCACATTTATAATTTCTTGATGAATCTTGGATGAAATAAACTCTTCTTTATGAGTTATACATTGGATTTTGCAACTGTTTGCAAGTTTGGGTGGTTTATAAGAATAAACCTGGTTTTAATGGTACCAGAATCCATAAAGGAAAAAGGATTTGCAATGAGGATTTATGTACCACATTTGTTCATGTTATACAGTCAGGCACAGATTCTAGCTTGGTCCCCAGACCTATATTAGTTTTACCAAAAAAAGGCACACCAAAATATAAATAGCAAACCAAAATATGACTAAATTTCCTCTTAGACCAGCCACCTAAATCTAGAAGTATTTTTGACAGCTTAATCAAGTCTATACCAGCCCACAGCTGGAACTGCTGTCACAGTGTCTGTTACTCCTCAGAAAGTACTGTGGACTGCTGGTGTTTGCTTAGAAGGTGTCAATTACTGAGGCAGATCATGTGTCTTTGACTAATCTGGCAGGTGAACCTTCCTTGTGCCAAGGTAATACAGATAATTAAGAAAAAATTTGGTCTCTCATTGTTACCTGTGTCAGGACTATTTTCAAAAATAGTCAGTAGCTTTGATTAATCACTTATTGCAAAATAACAGGAGCTGCTGAGAGATGTTATCTTACAGCTTTTTCTGTTTTCCTAGCTCTTTTACTCTATATGGATGCATCTTGCATAAACTTAACTGGATGGTTTACATTCTAGAAAAACTTAAACATTATGGATGGCTGTAATACAGATGAAATAAAACTTGATACAGTTTGATTACAAAATCAGTTAATAATTATATGACAGTATAGAAATTATGAGGGCATGGAGATTCAATAGACAATTGATACCTTATCTTTTTAAGACCTTTCCTCTCAGTTTTGCTCCACTTGAGAAAGAAGTATTGTGAGGGAAGACTTTTTATTGATGCTTTTAATTTTATTTGCACACTGACAAACCAGCATTAAGAAATTCCTTACTTCTCTGTGTTGGGATGCAACATTGAAGAATTTTTCCTAGTTAGTTGTTCTCTTTATACTTTAAAGATCCCAAATAAAAGCATAAGAAAGGGGGGTATAAAGAATCCTTTAAGTACAAGTCAGGAGACATTGAAGAACTCCTGTGGTATTTGGTGTTTTACAAAGGGTAACAGAGACACCTAATGGCAAAGAAAAGGAAATTGTTTAACTACAATCACGAATGAAACAGTCCTTTCAGGGGAATACGAGGTAATGTGAGATATGTGCCAAAGGAAATTTTCTTTTTGATATTCTAGTCTGGATGTAATGTAGATGAATGCAGAAAGGACATGAATATATGGAATGGAATATAGCAGGTGATAGTTGTTACTTGATTATTTTGTTCAAGGTTCTCACCTCCAAACAATTAGTTATAATTTTAAAATTCTTTTCTTGTTATCTGTACAAATATCACTGCAATAATGCTTGGTGAGTGGCGAGAGAAATATGTTTTAATTCATTTCAAAAAACCATTTAATCAAAATATAGTGCTTTGTCACAACTTCATTGAATAGGATTAATACAAGCCAAGACAGTCACAAAATTAAGGAACATGTTCTGAGGATTTTCTAGAAAAGAAAAGTAAAACGCTGGAAGGGAACCACCCATTTCCTCTTTGTAAAACTGTCATGCAAATGGAAATCAGTTGACAACCAAAGATCAGGTTTCACCTGTCTATTAGAAGACAAAGATCAAATTCAAATGAACACATCAGGTTCACATATAAAGCTGATACAGACAGTACCTGAAACTCAACACAGTTGGGACACTTGCCTTGCCTAGGAAATGCTACTCTGCTGGCATCAACAGAAAGCACACCAAAATCACAGTGATACGACTGAGGTGAAATGTTGAAATGATGTGATTTCTGGGTACAATAAAGAGAATGCAACAGGCAAAAACTAACAGTCTACAGTTTTTATAAAAATCCCATGAAGTTACACATGGATAAAACAAGCTGAATTTTTGTATTATAGAAAAAAAAAGGAGTGTAAGTCTCCAATCTGTGTAAGTTATTGGGTTGCACAAGAAAAGAAAAACACATGGTCATCTGCTGCTTCTTCCTCAGCAGCCTTAAAATGCCTCCTCCTTACAATGAACTTCAAGTCTCCAGTTTGCCAAGATAAATTTTGTATCTAATTTATACAGTGGCATCAAGTCCTATGGTGTTTATCACAAGGAAACACTTGAGTCAAGAGGCAATGGGTGCTTCAAATAAAAATTTGAAGAGGGAGCTTTATATGCACAGATCCTAAAACTTGTTTGGTTTCAGACACAGTAATCTGTATGAAGTAAACACACCTAAACCCAGAGTTTTCTATTGACTCACTCCTAACATCATCTCTAGCTTTAATCACAGCCATGCAGCCTCTGTCAGAACAACACAAAGCTGTCCAACCCTGCAGATTCTTGCCTTAAATGCATAGTGTCCATCCTACAAATTGGTAAAGCTATAAATTATCAGATGTCTGGAACAAAGAGACCAAAAAACCAAAACCTCTCTCGTATGTAACATCTGGTGGAAAGAGATTGAGCTAGGCTGGGCTTACTGTATCTTGTCATGAAACTAAAACAAGAGGTTTGACAGGTTTTGATGGGAAGATAAAATATTGACCGCGAATCCTGGTGGATATTCCAGAAAATGGCTTTTGCATCTCTATTCCTTAGAAGCACATGCCTACAAAAACTTAAACACAACAAAGGATTCCCACATCCAAAGACCCACAAGGGAGAGAGACTGAGCAAGCGTCATGCATAACATACAATGTCCTATGTTCACATATTTGCATTAATTTTATTTTTTCTAGCTCTGTCAGCTGGATGAAAAATTACTTTATTCATAGGTATGTTACAAAGAATTACAGTTTTCCTGCAAAAAAAAAAAATAATATTTTCTTTTGTATGTGTGGATTTTTATATTTTTGATCCTTAAATTCTGTATACTCAAAATTAAATACAGTAGACAATTGCTGACATGATGGACAAGAGTCATTCCTAAATTACTGTTGTCACTACAGCTGAGATCTGCATTCAGCATAAGTAGTATATGCACCCCTGAAGAAAATGTGAAATAGAAAGTAAAATCAAATATGGCAAACAGTACATTAAATTTTCCTTACCACATGAAGCAAAATAGACATATATATTCATGGGGGGGAATGAGGGAGGAAAGACCTGAGGACAACTGACAGACATTAGCAAACAATATAACAAGCCTTGAAAGTCTTAGCTGGCAGTTTCTGAATTCTGCTTCTCAATTGGCTCTAAAGACCAGATACTGCATGAAGAGACTTTAAAATTCATGTTCTGAGGTAACTTCAAACCACTGCTGTGGTAAGCTGCAGTGCAGAACATGTGAAAACTTCCCAGAATAAAATATATTGGTGTAAATAAAAAATTAATATTGCATTATATTTAATGCTGCCAGGGATTACATTTTATTGTAAATATTTAGATGAAGAGCAATTAATTTTTTAGATTTAACTTTAATTGAAATTAGAGAATTTTTAGAAATATGATCATCCTTAAGCTCTTGCAATCAATGGCTGAATTATTACCTTGCTAAAGAAATAGGTTGTTTTCCAGATTCTCCTTGTCCTGGGATGGAAGGAAACAAGATTAAAATCTCAGCCTTATATTCTGTACTTTTAACCACCATGGAGGCTGACATAATCTTTGTAAATAAAATTTGGAGAGCTTATCTGGTGGTAGGGAGGGTTTGGGGTAAATGAGGACATTCACATTCTATCATCAGCTAGAGAAGCGGATGCTGTTTCTTCTCCACCATTAAAAAGTATTCATGAGTCATCTTTCAAATGTAGCTGATCCATATGAAAGTAGTCCTGGCTTTACTAGGGCTTGTAGTTCTGTGCAAACTTGTCAATGTTCCTTTATTTGAACATCCAATTTCAGCTCATTTTGCATCAAATTGGGTGTCACTACTGGAAGAGAGAATGAAGAAAAAACTGAAGAATAGCCCCAGCCCCCAAAAGTGATAAATAAATGAAGAATGAAGTCAAAACCCTGAACTTTGCAAGAGCAAGCTTCCAGCTGTTTAAGGAGCTGGTGAACAAGATCCTCTGTGAAACTGTCCTTAAGGATACAGGAGCTGACCAGAGCTGGCAGCTCTTAAGGACGCTTTCCTTAGAGCACAAGAGCTCTATGTCCTGGTGTGTAGAAAACAGAGCAAGGCCTGAAACTGTCATGGTTGAGCAAGGATCTGCCCCTCAAATTGAAGAGTAAGAAAGAAATGCATGGCCAGTGGAGGCAGAAAGAGGTGACTTGGGTAGAGTACAGGGATAAGTTTTGAACATGTAGGGATGGGGTTAGGAAAGTCAAGGCAAAGCTGGAACAGGGCTTGGCAAGTGACATGAAGAATTAAAAGAAGGGATTCTATAAGTACACAGCGCTGAAAAGAAAGGCCAAGGACAATGCCCCCCCTTGAGAAACAAGAACCGTAAACTGGTGGCAACTGATATGAAGGCTGAGGCACTCGATGAGTTTTTTGCCTCAGTCCTCACTGGCAGTCAGGCTTCCTACTTCTCCAAAGTCCCTGATCCTCTGCATGAGTGTGGGGGAATTCCCTCCCACTGTAAGTGGGTTCAGGATAATGTTGTTGAATAGACACAAGCCTATGGGACCTGGTGAGAGGCATCCCAAGGTCCTGAGGGAACTTGTTGACGGCATTGCTGAGACACTCTCTATCATATTTGGAATGTCATGCAGTCAGGTGAAGTCCCCTGTGATTGGAAAAGGAAACATTGCTCCTATTTTTAAAAAGGGGAGAAAAGAAGATCCAAGAAACTATAGAATGGTGAACTTTACCTCTGCACCTGGGAAGACAACAGAGCAGATCCTGCTAGAAGACATGCTAAGGGACATAAAACACAAGGAGGGGATTGTAGGCAGTCAGCAAGGCTTTTCTAAGGTCAGATTGCACCTGACAAATCTGGTGGCCTCTGACAAAGTGATGGTGATTATTGACAGGAGAAGGCCAATAAATTTCATCTATCTAGACTTTTGTAAGCCCTTTGATACAATCCCTCATGATATCCTTATTTCCAGACTGGAAAGAAAGGGATTTGATGGATGGACTATTCAGTGGATAAGGAATTGGCTGGATAGACCTAGCCAGAGAGTTGTGGTCAATGGTTCTATGTCCAGGTGAAGGTTGGTGATGAGTCGTGTCCCTCAGGGCTCTGTCTTGGGCCCAGCACTCTTCAATATCTTCATCAATGACATTGACTGTGGGGTCAACTGCACCCCCAGCAAGTTTACAAATAACATGAAGCTGAGTGAGCTGCGCAGTTGACACAAGAGAAGGAAGGGATGCCATCTGGGGGCACCTGAACAAGCTTAAGAAGTGGACCCATAAGAATTTCATTAAGTTGAACAAGTCCAAGTGCAAGGTGCTGCACTTGGTAGCAGCAATCCCAGCCACAAGTACAGACTGGGAGAAGAACTAATTGAAATCAGGCCTCAGGGAAACATTTGAGGGGTTCTTTTGAACAACTGGACAGGAGTAACTGTGTGCTCACAGCCCAGCAGGCCAGCTGCATCTGGGGCTACATAAGAAGGGATGTGGACAGCAGGTCAAGAGAGGTGATCCTGCCCCTTTATTTAGCCCTCATGAGACCCCACATGGAGTGCTGCATCTACCTCTGGGGTCCCCTGCACATGAAAAATATAGATCTGCTGGAAAGGGTCCAGAGGAGGCCATGAAGATCAAAGGAATGGAGCACCTCTGTTACAAAGACCGGCTGAGAGAGCTGGGGTTGTTCAGCCTGGAGAAGAGAAGGCTTTGGGGAGACCTCATTGATGCCTTCCAGTACCTTAACGGAGCTTTTACAAAGGAGGAAGGGAGACTTTTTATACAGGCAGATAGTGATAGGACAAGGGTGTCAGTGGCTGGAAAGGTAATCTGTTTAGAGACACTTAGGGGCTTGGAACATGTGGTAGGGACTGGGTCAGGCCTTTCCTGGGTGAGGTGGTGACCTGCCCCCATACCCCCCAGCCCCACAGTGTGAGGCAATCATGGCACACTGGAGGCAAACCCCCAGTGTTGGCTAACCCAACCCCTGAGTGGCTGAGTGATCAGAAGTCCTGCCTAGGAGGAAGGCTTGGGATGAGCCAAGAGTGTTAGAAGGCTGAACATGAGGCAAGCATGTGGTTCTTTAACCCTGCCTTCATCTAGGAGTTTTCTATCAGTTAGATTGCTGGAACCCAGGAGTCGGTAGCTATATGTCTATTTTTCTATTTTTCCTGCCTTTCTGTTTTTCTCCCTTTCTTCTTATAACTCTCTTTTCATGGAACGTAACATCAAATGGGTTTAAAGGTTTCTGTGTTGAATGGGCTGTGTTGTACTAAATAATTTGCCAGAGATCCTTGGTTTTCCATAGTTTTCCAGTAAAGTTGTGTGTGATTTTCACCTCTTGAGGATATCAGGTCAGTATTCCTCCTTTGTGTCTACCTAGAGCAAAAGAACCTTGGTTTAGCCCTGGATTCAAGTGACCGGGGTGTAACAAAGAGGCAATGGTGTTAAACTAAGAGCAGGTTTTGATTAGATATTAGGAAGAAATTCTTTAATCAGAGGGTGGTGAAGCACTGGAACTCTTTGTCTGGAGGGGTTGTGGATGTCCCATCCCTGGAAGTGTTCAAGGCCAGGTTGGATGAGGTCCTGAGGAAACTGATCTAGTGAATGGCATCCCTGCCCATGGCAGGGTGATTCGAACTAGATGATATTTAAGGTCCTTTCTAATCAAACCCATTCTATGATTCATTCTAAGAATATAGCTTGTATTCTAATACAAGTCTCACAAAATACCGTCCAAAAGGAGAAGTTTTAATGATGAGGAAAGTAAATATTTTTTCTATGAATTCTTGCATTTCTTTAACATGATGGTGGTGTTCGGAGGACAATAAGTGGCAGTAGAAGCTTGATGCAGACAGCCTGTGTGACCTAGCATCCAGTGTAGTGGATAAACCCTGGCTGGATGCAGGTGCCCACCACAGCTGTTCTGTCACTCTCCTCTGCAACTGGACAGGGGAGAGAAAACATAATGAAGCATTCATGAGCTGAGATAAGAACCAGGAGAGTGATTTCTCATCAAATACTGTCATGGGAAAACAGGCTTGGATTACACATATTAATTGAATTTATTGCTGACAAAATCAGAGCAGGATAATGAGAAGTAAAATAAAACTTTACAAACACCTTCCCTCCATCCCTTCCTCCTTCTCAAGCTCTACCTCCTCCCCCGGTGGTGCAGGGAGATGGGAATGGGGGTTATGGTCAGTGATCACACATTGTTTTTGCTGCTGCTCAGGGAGAGGAGTCGTTGCCCTGCTCCACCGTGAGGTCCATTCCATGGGAGACAGTTCTCCGTGAACTTCTCCAATGGGAGTCCATCTCATGAGCAACAAATCTCTGCAAACTGCTGCAACAGGAGTCCATCCCACAGTCCTTCTCTCAAAGTGCTGCATTCTGGGTCACTTTTCCATGGGGCACAGTCCTTCAAGGACAGGTTGTTCCAGTGGGGGCTCCTCTCTCCACAGGCCTAGAATAGGTTCACAGCCTCCTCTCAGGCATCCACCTGCTCTGGCATGGGGTTCCTCCACGGGCTGTGGGTGAATCTTTGCACCCCCGTGGACCTCCAAGAGCTGCAGGGCCACAGCTGCCTCACCATGCGTTGCACCAGGGGCTGCAGAGGAATCCCAGCTCTGGTACCTGGAGCACCTCCTGCCCCTCCTTCTCTACTGACTTTGGTGTCTGCAGAGTTGTGCCTCTCACATGTTCTCACCCCACTCTTCTCTGGCTGCAATTGCAACTGTGCAATAACTTTGTCTTTCTTCTTAAATACGTTATGAAACACATGGTGGTGATACCACCATTTCTAATTGGCCTAGCCTTGACCAGCAGCAGATCCACCTAATACTCAAGAGTATTGCCTCTTTCTACCAGCCTACTTCTGAAATAAACAAACTGGGTCCAAAATATGGTGGATCCCCCTGCTGTTGGATCTCTTCAGTGCTCCCTTTCTTAAGAGAAAAGACAACGCATGATCTGAAGTATTTCCATGAAAACAGAAACAAGACTCTGTTGACATTATGGAAAATACTTGGGTTTTATCATTAAGAAAATATTATAAAGATAATTATTTCCATTGATCATTCCCAATTATTACTTGGCAGCTGAAATGGCTGTTGGGGCAGCATTGAATAAACTGCAGCTCCCGCTTGTACTTTACAAATATGAATGTCTGTCTGCAAAAAGTATGATTTTGAAAAATCAGTCATCTCTTCCCCACTAGTTCATGTGCTGTCAGAGTAATGGCCATGACATTCTCAATATTGTCAGCAATAACGCTCCATTGACAAAAAGAAAAAAGAATGAGGGCACACACAGCCCCAGGTCTGATAATATTTCCCTTATTGCCCTTCATAACATGACACGTGATGCATACAGTTCTGTGTGTTGCCCTTTCCATGAACAAGTGCTTTGGGGGAGTTTACATAATCTTCTGCATGACCGGGTAGGCACCAGTAAAGTAGCTTCCTTGCTCCTACATGTCAGTCAAACCAATCTCAAACTTGATTTAGATTAGCTCTGTCAGTGAAATTACACTTTGCTTTTGTAAAATGTAAAAAAACCCCAAATAAACAACCATAACAAACAAACAACAACAAAAAACCCAACAAAAACCCCCCAACAAACAAAACAAAACTAAATGTTAATTCTACTGTAACATTTCCTGTAGGAAGAGACACATGTGTGAGAAAGCAATTTCAAATTTCATAGTTCTGGTATCGCCCTGCTTGACTTCATTTTAATTGCTTATGGTGTTTTTGCAAACTCTCAGCATCCTAAACCCAAAGAAAAGATGACAATTTAGTTTGGTTTTGTGTTGTCTGTTTTTTCAAATGTGTAGGCACTGAGAAAAGGAATGGCTTCTTCTTACTTGTTTTTTACTTTGCAGGTTGAAATCTAAGAGGTTGAATGTAGTTGAGACTGCTTTCAGAACTGAGCAGGGCTTTTCCCAGGGCTTGTATATGATTTTGTCATCTCGTCAGGAGTCGGTACCATGCTTCTGGGGCTGCTTATGGCATCTGAGAGAGCTGTCAAGCAGTAGGAGCCACACACCACCAGAGGGTGCCAATTACTTCCATAAGCAGCAAAATAAACTTGTCAGGTAATTGCTGCATTATTTACTGAGTGGGTATGTTCAGAAGGTTGTGCTGGGCATTATACTGACCATCAAAAGTCTCCAGGTGACCCTTGACACAAGAATAAAGCCATGTGAGATAAAGCATGCAGCACACAGCTCTGTGATCAGGGCAGTGTGACAAATGCCTCCAGGTGCTATTACAGAGACAAGATCAGGTGCATGATTTGAATGACTGCCTGCCAGAGCTATTTTGAGGCATATGTTGTTCCACAGCAAAGAAATCTGCAGGGAAACAGGTGAGCAACAAGGTGTGAGAACACAAGGATGTGTTAAGAGTGGTTTCCTTGCAGGGCAGGCAGCAAACACACAGGGAAGCATTTTAACTGTGATATGCAGAAAGTTTGGTCATCTTTCTTTGTATGTGCTGACCTCTGCATATATGAAATTTAAAAGAGTGTGATGGCACAGGAGCTTTCCTTGTTAGAGAGCAATGAATTTGATAAAGATCTTCCCTTGTCCTTTTTGCTATGCTACCATTCCATCTTTTTCGCTTCTGCAAATGCTCCCATTATAAACAGCTTTAGTGCTTCTCTGAGGCCCCAAAGAAACCACTAGTAAGAAAAAAAGTCAGGAAGGATTGTGGGTAATTGTATTGAAGGAACAATTATGAATTACGAGCGTTTTAAAATGCTAGCAGAGTTCTACAATATTAAACCAGCCTATGTTCCAGCAATTTGGATTTTTGTTTGTTTTGTTTACACAAGATTTACTCTGTGTTGAAAGAATCTACAATACTTGAGCAGAGTGAAAAACAGTGGTGGTCCTATTTAGTTTCTTCTTCCCTTTTTTGAGGTGGGGGCTGGGGATGTGGTGGGCTGACCTTGGCTGGCTGCCAGATGCCCATCTAGCTCCTCTCTCTCCCTCTCCACCTACTCAAAAAGCCAGGTAGAAAATAGGTTAGAAAAGCTCATGGGTTGACATAAAGAACAAGGAGGCTGCTTACCAAATGATGTCACGGGTAAAACAGATTAACCTTGGGGAAGATTAATTTAATTTATTGCCAATCAAGAATAGAATAAGACAACGAGAAATGAAGACAGAAACTAAAACACCCTCCCCCCATCTCTCCTCCCTCCCAGCATCAACTTCACTCCCTCTCTCCTTACTCCAAACTTTCTCCCCCACTGTGGTGCAGGGTGATGGGAAATGGGGGTTATAGTCAATCCCTAACAGTTCCTCCCTTCTGCTCCTTCCTCCTCATGCTGTTCCCCTGCTTCAACAGGAGTCCTTCCACAGGCTGCTGCTTCCTTCAGGGCATGTACACCTGCTTCAGTGTGGTATCCTCCCCAGGGAGCATATCTGTTTCATCATGGTTCTCTCTGGGGGTTGCAGAGAAATCTTTGCTCCAGTGCCTGGAACACTCTCTCTACCTCCTTCTTCTCTCACCTTGGTATTTGCAGGACTGTTTCGCACACATTTTTCTCACTCCTCTCTCTCAACTGCTTTGGAGCATTATTTACCCCTTCTTAAATACGCGTTCTCAGAGGCACCCCACCCATGGCTGAGGTGTTCAACTGTGTCCTGGAAGTGGGAGAGTTGGAACAGATTGTGTTTCATGTGGGAGGCCACCCCTGGCAACCCTCCCCAGCGCTGCTGGTGCCTGGGCACTTGTTTCCAATACAAGGGCCTAGGGAAAATGTACAGCATTTAAGATGAAGAACAGACTGAAGGAGGAAGGGGCATCTATTGATGAGGCTGAGGTTTTTTGGCTGAAAGAGGGAGCTGCAGGCTGTACAAGAGAGCACTTGTTCCTGCAGGACACCAGACAGGTTGTGCTGTAGCCAGACCTCTGGAAGAGTTTGCTAAAGGAGAGAGGGATGGCCAACAAATGAAAACAATTTATAGGCAGAATAATGAATAATAAACTTACTATTTTATTTTTTCTGAGGAATTATTTTCCCAAAAGAACTATTCCAAAGAAGGAAAATAGAGCAAAAAAAGTGGAAAGTAATTTAAATCAAAAAGTCACAGAGTCCTGTGGCATCCTATCCTTGCAGAAATTTACTAGTTAGCTTTACAGTTTCACCATGAGATACTTTTGTGTTTTACTTGAATGCACATAAATTAATTTATGTGCCCACTCACATCCCATGCCAAGCCACTGTCTGACCCAAGATAATATTATTGACATCTTCTCCACTTTCCAGCAATTTAGTTTCTTCCCAGACAACAATGATAAATCAATTAATTGTCTAGTGATTTAGTTTTAGAAAGGTTAAGAGCTGAAGGAAGCCAAATGTGTCTGTGATAAGTAGGAAAAGTCATTCTTGGCTACTGGATTTATTAGTGAATAGCTTTGACAGTAACCAAAACACAGCAGGGAATGATGCTCATAGTGGCCCATTACAATAAAGCATCTAAGATATCACTATTTCACCTGTGAAATTTGCCCCATTTTAAATGTGGTAGGACATCTTACTGGATTAAAGCTTAGCCACAGTCCTCTTCTGAATATAGGTGAAAATGATGATTGGAAGGAGCTTGCCATAACTAATGTGTTTGTGCCACATTCCCCTCTGCCTCCAGCTCCACAAAAGGTTTCATGTGTTCCCATGGATTTGCCTCTGCTCAAAACTGACCAAGCAGACAGAGTAAATACATTAGAAAGCAATTGTCTGCATGTGGGGAAATGTTAACTCCTGTGTCTCTCCAAAGCGTTGTAAGTGCCCATTAGTGAGGAAGTCAAGGAGTCAGTTGTTCACTGCAGTGGTTGTGTGCCAGACTTTGTAACATGACACATCCCTCATTTCCTCTTAAATCCCTATCAGATCTGGAGTTTGTGTGCTTGGGAATGTTATCAGGAAACATATAGGAGACAATATCTGCAAAAGTAGTGACTCACCTGACTGTCCTGAATCTTCACTAATCATCCTAATTCCCTCCAGAAAATCTGCATATTTTGAGACTAAAATGGTGACTGTTCTTTCTGTTTCTATTACACATGATAATTATTAATTTTCCACTTTTCTTTATTGTCTTTGGTATGATGTAAATTTGTTTAGGCTACTAGGAATGTGACAGAATGAATCAGCCACATTTTGGCAGAAAATTGCCTGTCTGGCTTTGCATGGCATTCCTGAGGCACTGAGTGTAGGTTCATTCACATCACACAAAGCCTTGTCTTTGAGACAAGGAGGCCACATGAGAGACCTGAGGGAAATTTCAAAACTATCTTTGATGTCAATGGGGTGTATAAGAGTTCATGAAGATGGAAATGGGGGATGGAAAGTGATTTTTAAGTAGATCACCCATGACTTCTGACCTGACAAGAGTGTTCGAAATGTTGTATGGAGGAGTTGCACACTGATTTCAAGAGATTGTCAGTTCAGTCGTGGGTGAGATTACACATGGAAAAGCATGCCATCCTCCAGTGTTAATGAAATTCCTTTGGTGTTTATGGAAAATGTGGGTATTGGTGGATGGCAGTATCTGATCATTATTTCTTATCTTGTTTTCTATTTCTGATGCTTTTTTACTATAAATAGTACAACTCAGTAGGCCATCAGGAGAGGTAATATATGTCTTTTCCCTTTTTATACACATTTAGATTATGTTCATTCCTTAAATACTGTGTCAGGCAGAGCCACTTGAAAGTGAGGTTGATCCTTGCCATCTGTGACTACTGATCCTGGTCAAATACAGAAGGGGAAAAAAACTACAAGGAATGTTGGGAAGACCTAGAGAAAGCACGGTTCAAACAGCAAGAATGCTAGACTGCTGAAAGGAGAAGGGAGATGTCAATTTCGATGAAGGAAAAGCTTCTAAAAACTCACTTTCTTAGCTGTGCAGAATTTGCTGCAGCACAGAAGGTTACTGACTCAAACCAAGCCTAGAAGCAAGATAAACTTGCAAAGACATATGAGCTAATGGGTGAATTGGGTAAAAACCCTTTTATCCACATTCTGGTTGCCCAAGTCACTTTGAATTTTTTTTTGTTAAAATTTGCTCTCTTGATTTATAATCTAATAAATCTGTGCTTTCAGAACTTGTTCCTTATAGGGAGCCCTCTATATAAGATGATCTGGACATGAGAATTTCTGAGAGGTCTCACGAGCTCAGAAGTCCACCACAGGCTCCTAGGACAATTGTTGTTTATGGTCTTTCTCTCTGTGTATTTGAATTCTGCCTGTGGTTTGTCCATGTAGCTTTCATATCCACTTCCTTCTTTTCATTAAAATGGCCATAAAATTGTTCCTGTTTATATTACATATGGACTGTCAATTACACTGTCAGCATACATCCAGTTGATATCATGGACTACAGTGAGATGTTCTCGCATACTTTTTTCTAATGTTAATCAGCACGTGAAACTTAATAACTGATATTTATGACAAGTTGCAAAAATACCCCTACTGCACTCTTATTTGTGTGTTTGACTTATCTGTTGACTTGTCTAAAAACTCAAGAAGACTGTTCTGTATACAACTACATTTACTTCCTTGTAAAGAAGATATTCCTTTATAATTAATTAAACAAATATATATAAAAATAC
The DNA here is from genome assembly GCA_013400915.1 of Pardalotus punctatus. Lineage (NCBI taxonomy): Eukaryota > Metazoa > Chordata > Aves > Passeriformes > Pardalotidae > Pardalotus > Pardalotus punctatus. The sequence continues at coordinate 597,738 of VZTX01021909.1, read as the reverse complement.
ATATATAAAATGTAAACTTTGAAGAGCTGCAGTAATTCTATTGTGCAAACCAGGCACAATTTTCCAAGAACCTGAACTTATATGAGCTCAGGCACAAGTGACAAGTGGATAGCAACTATCATATTTTTTTAATACTCCTCTTAATGTATTTAGGTAGCTGTGAATAAAATATATTCATTTAAATTTACAGAATTAAATCTGTCTGAAGGTGCTTAATCAAAAGGTTGCATGAAGAAAAAATAGACATAAAGATTAAATGCTAAATGTCAGTTTTTGCCAATTTTTTTACCATTTATTTCAAAGTAAAGCAATAAAATAAAACCACAAAAATTGCAATTACATTTAGAAATATGTTAGAAAGTTTGCAGAGTTTTTCTTTTATGTAAAAGTAACTTTAATTATCCAAAGGCCTCGATTTCAAGAAAGGATAATTTAAAGTTTCAAACTCCAGAGATGCATTTTAGGCCAAATGCAAAAAATGTAGCACAAAATGTAAATATATTTATGTAATGTGCTCATAAATGATTCAGTGTTTAGACACCAATCTAATTTTGTTTAAACTGTACCACTTTATTGTAGGCTACAAAATTTTGAAGTTTGAATTAAATTAATGGGCAATATAGATATAGCTTCTGGGTGAGTTTTGTTTTCTTAGTTTTGCTCTCTGTTATTTTTCATTGTGGGGAAAAGCTTAGCTTTTGGGGGAGGAAAAAGGGAAAAGGAATAGAGAAAGACCTTCCTGAATAAATCTCTGTTCCTGAATTTCCCACTGTATGACAATCTATAACTATGATGCCAAGTCCCCACTTAAAGCAGATGTTCTAGCTTTCTCCTTGGTCTTTTTTTCATATACTTAGCATTTTGGGGGTGAAGCTGGGAGGGAATATTAAGCCTTTAGCAAATTAACCTTGAGATCTTGACAGACTGGATCGATGGGCTGAAGACAACGGCATGAGGTTCAATAAGGCCAAGGTTTGGGTCCTGCACTTGGGTCACAAACATCCCCTGCAGCACTACAGGCTGGGGGAGGAATGACTGGAAAGCTGCCCAGTGGAAGGAGGCTTGCAAGTGTTGCTTGGCAGCTGACCGAACATGATTCAGCAGTGTGCCCAAGTGGCCAACAAGGCCAATGGCATCCTGGCCTGTATCAAGAATAGTGTGGCCAGCAGGAGCAAGGCAGTGATCGTGCCCCAGTTCTTGGCACCAGAGACGTCACACCTCGCGTCCTGTGTTCAGTTCTGCACCCCTCACTTCAAAAAGAACATTGAGGTGTTGGAGCAAGTCCAGGGAAAGAAAACAGAGCTGGTGAAAGGTCTAGAAAACATGGATTAGAAGGAGCTGCTGAGGGAGCTGTGATTCTGAGAAATTAAATTTCTCAAAGTACTGTCCAAACAGATGTGATAGTAATGAAAATAAATGGCGAATGAATTAGTTCAACTGATGCAGTGGTTCTCTGTAGGTAAGTATGATCTGTTGTTTGGCTGCATACCAGTCTCAGGTTTGCCCAACATTTTGACAGGACACGTTTTGCAAATCTCCTTTATTGTACAGATATAGAGTGCCAGATTGTCCCTGAGAGAAAATAGCTCCAAAACAGAGGAAGCCAAATGCCTGGATACATGTCTTTCCTTGTGTAATAGAAAATTTCTACTTTTGGAAAGAGGAGCTTTCTCATTTCTTAATACAAAAAATATGCTTCAATGTAAAGATATCCAAAGGTTTCCCATTCCTAGAAAAAAAAGGACTTCAATAAACAGAAACAACTTCCAGGGACCCAACTCCCAAATTAACAAGTGAAAAAAACTCAGTTAGAAACCCCCAACTATTTCTAAAATAGGCGTTGGATTGTTTTTTTGTGTTACAGGGGAGGGGCTTGGGTTTTGTTGTTGGGTTTGGGGTCTATACTTGCTATACAATAAAAGCCTCTAGATTCTTAAAACGGATTAAGTTGTGAGAAAAAACTCATCAATATACATGATCATCACCAAAAGAAAAATTCCAGTGAGATTGAGCATGACTTACTAGATGACACTGAGTTTTTTGTGCTTAGAGGAGAAAAAAGAAACAAAAAATAAATTGATATAATGTTTGAGACAGAACAAACAGCCAGAGGGGTAGCCAACAGAAAGATCATAACACATGGCAGATCATAAATGGCAGACCATGAATGACACAATCTTGTGCATATGTGAGCCATCCTTAATAGCCATCTGGGCTAAAAGTTCCTGTACAGAGCTTTCTTTTGACCTTCAGCTTGGTAGTAAAATTCCTGAAACTATATAGCCTTCAAGGAAAAGCCAATTATAGTAGTTTCTCTGCAACTGGGCTGTCAACATATGGGCAATAAATTTTGCAGTGGGTAAAAACCTGGTAGTGGGAAGGAGCCCTGTGTGTCTCCTTCTCCAGTCAAGCACAACAGCAGAGTGAAGGTCAGGGTTATTGGGGAATGATTCTATTAGCTAATCATATTTGACTTTTTCTGCTTGATGTGGTCTTATTCCCTTTATCCCTTTTCGTAAATCCTGTCTGATCGAACTTACTTGTCATTGGCAAAATAAAACTGAGAATTCCTGAGCACCCAAAGTAAGAGATACAGATATTTCTCAATACTGGATCACAACAACTAATTCTGTGTATGCATTTTCTAACTATTAATTAAATCTAGTAGAGGTGAGCCATAATGCCTTTCATGCCTTAAAGTGTGGACCAACATAAATATCTGGAGAGGATATATTTGTTCTGAAAAAAAAAGAATGGTGGATAGCAGAGGAAAATGCCTGACAGTGTTGTTTTGTGCTAAGGAATACTGCTGGAATGAGAGCAAATGTGAGTAATAGACCTCAGGAACCACTGGACCATTGAAGTTCTAGCCTCCAGTAAAAGTTGTGCAAAATACAGTGAATTTTAGCTAAATTTTAGGTGAAAGAGGATACATTTATAAAAGTAAAGCAACAGTGTCATTAGCCCCCTGTTATAATTAGAAAACACCTGAAATGTCCCTTAGTCTCACATGTTGAAACTTGGTTTATTTATATTTTGTCTTTTCAGTTGGTTCTCTATTTGGTACCATTGAGTTCTCAGCAGATGACGTCTATTGAAATGTCTTGACTCTTTTTCAGTTTTACTTAGCTAATTAACAATATTTTTAAAGTGAATCACTATCATTCCCTTCTAAAATATATGGCATTGTGTGCCATAAAAAATGTAATTTAGTGATTGGTGATCCATTGGATATTCCTGTTGCTGTTTTTTTCAACATAAAGAAATGCCTGTTCTCTTAACCTAGATAATTTTCAATTTTCAACTCTTAAGAGTCCATATTTTCTATGTTTTAGAATATGAATTTTTTGTCTCAATAAATGGACATTACCTCAGAATTCATAAGAAAATGTTTTATTGCACTGTAGAATAGCATTCCTGCCTTGTTTTTCACTGTAGAGCTGTCACATGGCTCAAAAGTGGTTCTCCAGTATTTCTGAAAACTATAGGGTCTGCTGTGGCCTGAACTCTGGAAAATATAGAAAAGCTTTTTATGCTTTCCAAAGCACTTATGTTTTCACTTGGGGTTTTTTTGGGGTTTTTTTTGTGTGTGCATAAAATAGAGGTTTTTTTAATTCATTATGTAAACTTGGTTTAATTCATTTTAAGAGACTGCTTGTTTCTTGGAATTGTCTCAAGAAAAGGCTATGCTGCTCAATGGTATTATTTTTGTATGTTAGAGAGGGCCTTTAAAAACATTGAATGGTCAAGTGGCTACAATCATGTGAAGGTTTCATTCTGTTCAATATTAATATCTTAATGTGCAACTGCAAAACAGGGGTTGAAGAGAATGTTCTGCTACAGCACTCACTATAGTCATGTACTGTATACTTAATACATGTATACATGTATTAAGTATACAGTACATTAATACATGTATACATGTATAGTCATGTCTGTGTACTTAATTCCCCGTAATGGAACAACAATTTGCATATGAGATATTTTAGTTAAGATATAAGACGTATCACACAGAAAAAATTTTATTGTTAAGAAAATATTATTATTATTATTATTATTATTTATTGTTATTTCAAACTGTTACTATTGTATATGTGTATTGCAATACTGTAACTGTTTCTGAATTAAAAGAGAAAATCTCAGCAAGGATTATTATCTCACCTGCAGGTTCTATCCATCTAGACAGAGGTGAAACCTTCTTGTAAATTAGGTTGCCTGTGGTGGCTTTCCCTCCCTACTCCTGTCCCAGCTTGAACTCACCCCCTGTGTGCTCAGAACTGCATGGAATATTTCACTGGTGATTCCACAATGGCTTCGTGCAATGGCTGTACATCTTCCCTATTCCTACTCTAAATATTGTGTTTGTTTTCTTTCCTTTTTGCCTCCCTCTGAGCTGACCAAAGGAAATATTCTCTGTGATTTCAGTCATTTGGAACCAAATGACAATAGCTTTGTAGCTCTCTTTTGTAGATCTGTTTTCCTGAATTCAGGCTTGAAGTCTTTGAAGACCACCTCTGACAATATAAAAATTTTCATAATGGAAAGTTTTTGTTCTTTTATGTAACTATTGCTCTTTGTGGTCCCAGCATTTTAATTAGAGTCTGATTATTACCTCTTTTCCTGTTGTTCCCCAAAATGAAATCTATGGGAGCCAAAAATAATTGGAAGCATGATAAATCTAAAAAGGATCTGAAATTGGGGCTGAGATCTTTTGCTTGTTTTTCTCTGTAGACTCTTAAATCTGATAGGCAGCACCTTCAGACATTAGCATCTGACTAGACTGAATACTCCTGACATTTAAAGACATCATAAATACCCATTTAATATTATAGGCCTTAAAGATTTGACCAATTCCTAAATAAAATTCTCTGTATGTCAAAACTGAGTGTGATGGTTTCACTTGTTTGCTTAGGCTTATTAAAAAATATAATTTCCATTTCAACTTCAGACTTAGAGACAGGTATTACTTATGAGAAAATACTGAAAACAATTTTCTTGAGGAGGAAAGAAGTCTACCATTGAAGTGAGTGTGAAATGAGTTGAATATTGTAACCTATAAGGTGTCATGCTTCAGAAATAGTTGGGATAGCTAGGAAGCTTGTGCTCTGGCAGCCTTTAGCAGCTGTGTTAGACTATGTTTTCTTTAATTTCTTGCAGCATGCAGTTAACTTTTCCTTTTTCCAATGAGTAGTATGTAAACATTTGTATGGTACAGTTAATGAACCTTGTCATATATCTGTCTAAATTCCCATTGCACTTCTGCCATAAAAAAAAAAAATCTTCTCTCATGGTCAAAGCAGACTTCAATGAGAGAACTATAAAAAGAAGATAAATTGCAGATTAACAATGTCAGTTTAGAAAAGACATGTTTTATGACCGTACATACCAAAAGAAATAAACATTTTGCATAGTCTTTAATTAATACAATTGCTTTTAAATGTTGGTAGTTGGAATTAATTATGTTGGTTATAAAGTGCCATTTTTTTCTGCTACAGATATAGTATGGAGTTTAGAAACTGAGCATTGGTGTGCTGACCTTAATTTTCCCCAGGGCAAAATAAAACATTGTTTTGACTCAGACTCCTTCCATCTTCATGCCAGAATGACATAGACATTTATTTTTGGTTTTGCTTTTGTTTGCTTATTTTGTTCTTTTCTTAATTTAGTGTGTAAACTGCCATTATTTAAGCTTGTGCTGTTTTCAGCTACAATGTCTTAGTGTTGTTTATAATCGTTGAATTTTAGTGTTTTGGATAGGAGAATAAGAAATAGGAGAAGAGACAGAAGAAATTGTCCATATAACTCATGGTAATTAGGGGTCTTATTAAACTGCATTCCAGTGACTTCTTAGTACTTTGTGAAGACAGAAGAGTAAAGCATATGGAAGAGGTTTCTTCAAAGCACTCTAAATGATGCCAGCCCTTAATGTGCTTATGTTCATGCTTCCATTGAGGACCATAGCATTCAATGTATAAACTCCCATTGAAAACAAAGGGAGAGGTATTGCAAGCTAAAAGTTCTGGTTTATTGCTCTCTGCACCATTAAGGATGGTACACCAAGAGGATAATGAGAACAAACCCACTTCAGCCTTTCCCAGTGCACTTTACCCAAAGTTATGTCTGTTCTGTGAATACTGCATTGAAGGGTTCAGGCATGGAAGGTGCAAGATGTCACCTACTTCATAATATTTCTTCCGAAACTATCAAATCAAGTCTTTGTTGTTATCTGAAAAGTGTGAGGGGTAACCCAAAAAAATGTGATATTGTTACAAGGATGTATTAGAGATATTCGTGGATGTCAATCTCTTGGGTTTTCTCAGTAGCTGAGTCTTGAAGTTAAGGACACCTGTGTCCACACTCTTTATATTGCTCCTCTAAACTACAGTGGTAGATATATAATTCATAAATTAAGGAATATGAACTCTCTGCCCTGGTTATTTATAGAACTGACTCTCCATTTTTTATAAATATTTTAAATTAATAATGTAAAAATCTATTGATTTTATTTATGTGTTTAGTTTAATATACAGGAATATTTGTTGGGGCATTTATGGAATAATAAAAATAACTCAGAGGGGGAGATGATATCTTACATTTAAAATTTGCACTGAAGAGGAGTTTGGATTGTTGTGATTTTAAATTATTATTGCATCTTTTGAACTTCAAAGTGGGGCTACATACACTCACTTGGAAGTGCTTTAAAATGTTGCACCAAGTTAACTCATTCCTTTTTTCTTCTGGTGCCTTAACATACTCCAAACAAATTAGACCTTACATTATGATATAAAACAGAACACAATAGATGCTGTTGTCAGTTTTTTACAAATTTGCAAGCACTGTGGCTGTTTTCTTTAAATATTAATTATAGGAACCAAGTTTTTCTGAATAAAATCAGAACCGGGTTTGTTCTTAGTCAAAGAGCAGCTAAACATTGCTCTGGATTCTGAAAAAACACCTTATCAGATTGTTATAAACAGGAGTGTTGTTCTGCCCTCATTGGTCATGTGGTCTATAAGAGCATTTATTAGCCAAAATGATCTGTCAGCTTTTTTGGCTTGTGTGTTACATATTCATCCACTGACCCATTTTCCATTGAACCTCGGGGCTGATATTTTTTAAGAGTTAGTGCAGCATTCTGTGTATTGGGCATGGAGCAAATTTTAAGCTATATTCCTGTTTTAGTCATACTTTCGAAAATAGGCAAGCTTGATGAGTATTTTGCAAGAAATTACTGAGCAAATAAATCAGCTCTAAAGTGAGTTGCATTTAAGATAATTAATATGGTGCACTTTTGTTATCTCTGAATGATCTTTATTGCCTTATGACCTGCCTTACTCCCTTACAAGCTGTTCAGCTTGAGTCCAAAGAATATTCAAATGTGATTGCTGGTACTTTCTATGGTCTAATCTCAAACTAAGGGTAAAACTCATGTATTAAACTCAGAAGAACTCTGTAGAGAAAAAAAGAAAAGGTAGGTCAAGTGATAATTTATTGTAATTTATTTGCTTTCATACATACTTATTATGCACTGCAACATCAATTTGCAGACAGTAATAATGACTACTATTTGCCCATAATGGTGTTCTGTTCAAATTCTACAACAAGCTAAAGCTAGTTACACCATTTTATTTTCTGAACTCTTCAGAAGTTGTTGCTTTTTTTTTTCTTTTTCTCCTTCCTTCAATGTAAATTCAACCAATAAAGTACATGAGAACGTGCTAAAAATGTTTTAGATTCAAATATCATGGGAATGAGGTACACATGGTTTCACTGGGCTCCTTTCCCTTTTCCTACCTGACACTGGGCTTGATGTTGCTTTCCTGCGTGTGAGCCAAGATGCTCACATTCTTAACTGTGACTCTGAAGAGACTTTAGTATGAGTCAAATTAAAGATAAATTAATTTTAACATTTGAAATATCTAATATGTCTTTTGAATTAGACTTTTATCTGGAGGGTGTGTGTATGGAGGGAAGAGTTTTTTTTTTTTTTTGTTGTTGTTTTTTTGTTTTGTGTCTTCTCAAGCAAATTTCATAATATGCTTAGATGTGCCAGAAAATGCACTTCAAGCATTGTGAGCTTGATTTTTAGAATGGTATAGCCAAAGACTTTCTGGTAATCAATAAGGTTCCTGTAGAAGGATTCTCTTAAAGTATCTTGCTGATTTCTTTAGATTCGTAATGTAAAAATCTATTTCTAATTTCCTTTGCTGTTCCTAAATTAGATGCTTTGAAAGGCTTTTTAATCTTGCAGTGACTAAATACATTATACATCAATGTATGTGGAGTGCCTACCAAGGGGAAGACTTCCAGTATCTTATTTTTAAGCAGTGTAAATGAGAGAATTTTGATACTTATGATACTTATGAGAGAAGCAAATGAAATATTTCTATTTCCAAGTGCACTGATTCTACATGTTTCAGTCTATATGGGCTCTGTTGATATTACAGGTTAGACAACATTATCCCATCATAAGTGCTGGAAATAACAAGCCTGATTTCACCCTTTCTTATAAATATAGCAGTAAGAACACTGGATGTTTTGTTTCATTTATGTTACATTGTCTAAAGAAAATTTCACTCCAGCAGGAGATTCTTGAGTCAGTTCTAGGGCAGACAGAGGTTAAGGCAACATCTCTGAAATTTAGGTATTTATTATGTGTCCTAGTACACACTATAATATGTACTGTGTATGTTTTTAGAAATTCAGTCCATCATTGTGCTGGTTTTGGCTGGGATAGAGTTAATTTTCTTCACAGTGGCTGGTACACGGCTGTGTTTTGTTTATGATTGTGCTCAACACAGTGATAATATAGAGATGTTTTTGCTGTTGCTGAGTAGGGCTTATACAGAGCCTAAGCATTTTCTGCTTTTTGTCGCGCCATACTGGTGCGGCCTAGGGATGCATAGAAATTTAGGATGACACAGAGCCAGAACAGGTGATCCCAAGTGACCAAGGGAGTATTCCAGACCATACGGCATCATGCTCATTATATAAAGTGGGGAGAAGAAGCAGGGGAGTGACATTTAGAGTGATGGCGTTTGTCTTCCCAAGTCACCGTTACGTGTGATGGGGCCCTGCTCTGCTGGAGATGGCTGAACAGCTGCTTGCCCATGGGAGGCACTGAATTAATTCCTTGTTTTGCTTTGCTTGTGTGTACAGCTTTTGTCTTTTTCTTTGCCTATTAAACTGTCTTTATCTCAACATAAAATGTTTTCCAGATTTTACCCTTCTGATTGTCTCCTCAATCCCAGTGGTGAGGGAGTGAGAAAGTGGATGCATGGGGCTTGGCTGTGGGCTGGGGTAAAACTGGGACAATAAACAGTGCTAAATAGCAGACCTCTTTTTTTTTTTTTTTGTTCCCCTACAGCCTGTGTTCAATATTCCAGATGTTGAACTAGGACGACAGACAATTATGTGTTAATTACTTTTGTCAGTTTTGCCTGCTGTGGACTTTGTTACTTGCATGTGCTCTGTCTTTTCAGGACATCTACAAATCTTGATTTTTTTTGATTGCATGGTCTCTGCTAACCAATATATTTTTTATAAGGAATCAGTCTCCCACTTTCATCTTTCTTATTTTATCTATCCTACTTTCCTACTTTGTTTCTTTCTTTTTCTTTTTTTTTTTTTTGTGTTTAATCAGTTATATTCTTTTTTTTTTTATTGCTGCTCAGGTGGCCAATTCAATATAGAAACCTATGATATTGAGCTAAAGGCTATACAGTATGTAATGTCATTCTTAATGCTTTGTTTCAGCTCATATGGTCTTTTCCTGACCTTTCTCCAATGTAAAAACAAATCTAACTGCAAAACCCTGGATCAAGCCTTCCATTTTCCCCTTCCCAATACACCTTTCAGGCCATTCTTACTTTTCAGAATGAATTTTATCTACCAATAGTTTCATCTTGTTCATAGTTATTTATCTGCCTCTGAGACAGTATCAAAATTCTCAAGTAGGTTTACAAAAAATTAAGAGATTTAATTGTCAATAATCATGCAGGAGAGTGAAGTGCTGAGATAGTTATTTGCAAATTTTCACCTTTTTCAGATGATGTGGGAATGCTTCTAATATGCCTTTCATTTGGGAAAGTACTAACAGAGCATGTTTCTCTAGTGGCTGCAATATTTATTGACAGCTTAATTAATTAGATGTCAGGATAGCTACCAGAGTCCATTACAAAGAGACAAAATCAAAATTCCAACCTGGGATTTCCCTGTGGTTTTCTCAAACAAAACACTGTCAGATAAAATATGCACTATTGTCAAATAGACAGGAAACTCACTAATTTAATTGGAAGGAAAAAGAAAAACCTGAGTTGCACTTTTCAGGACCCTTCAGGCTCAATGCATGTTCATAATAATATGTCCTACCTTGCTTTTTGATTTAGAGTGCAAGCTGGTAGGGTTTGCCTGATACAACTTCCTTTTGCTGGAGATAGAAAATGCTAAATGGGTCTCAGAAATAATGACTTTCATACAAAAAGAATCATTCCTAGGATAGCAATGCTAAGAGCAGTTGAGGACAGAGAAAAGTTTGAGCTGAACTTTTTTACATTATGGCCATTATTGGTAACACAAAGCTCTAACAAGATAGTGGGCTTTTCAGTCCAAATATTATTCCGTCTTTATTTTTTAGAAAAGATGATAAAGAAAAGAAAAAAAAAAAAGGGAAAAGAGCAGTTCCATATACCATATTGCTCAAGAAAACAATTTAGACCTAGTTTTTGGTCATGTGCAGTATCCAGTTACTGAAGCTGTGGCCAGCCTCAAAAGAGCAAGGATAAGTGGGAAGACCCAGAACAAATTTACCAAGGAAAATTGTGCTTGGCCAACATGATTGCCTTCTGCTGAAGAGATTAGTGGCACTATACAAGGGGAGAGCTCTGGATGCTGACTTTGATTTCTTCAGGGCTTTTGACATGTTCTTTTTATAGTATACTTATGGGCAAGTTGAGGAGATGTGGATGAAATACATAAATAAGAAGCTTGATGGGAAACTTTCAGAAGCCCTGGGCTGAAAAAGTTGGGATCGAAGCAACAAAGTCCATGTGGAAATTCGTTATAAGAGGCATTTTTCACTTTGCTGCTGAACAAAACTGGGGAGAGTGTTCAACACTTTGAAGTCCAGAGCTGCTATTCAGAGTGATCTCAAATGAAGACGTGGGCAGACAATAATCTCAAGTTTGACAAAAGGAGAGGTAAAATCCCACACCTGAAAAGTGTGTAGGAAAAGTCCTACACCTATCCATACCACCACATAGACTGGGGCATAGAGCAGCTCTGCAGAAAAGATCTTGGGCACCCAGGTGGTCCACAAGCTAAACAGGAGTCAGCAGGGTGTCCTTGTGGTGACATATTTTCCAGGTACATTCTGGGCTCTATTAGCAAGAATTTGACTAGCACGCTCAAAGTAACTATTCTCCTCCAGCCAATGTTTATGAGAGTGTATGTGGAGCACTGTGTCCAGTTTGAGGCTCTGCTGATGAAGAAAGACAATGTTGGACACTGTTGGAGCAGACCCATCAGAAAGGCATGAAGGGGTCGAGGTGGAGCTGCACAAGAAGCACAAGAAGAGGCTGAGAGAGCTGGTTTTGTTCAATCTTAAAAAGAGAAGGCTAAAGGGAGATCTATTTGCTGTCTTCAAATAAATACTGATAAAAAATACAGACACATCCTGGAAGGGATCAGTGACAGAATGAGAAGCAAGATACACAATCCATAACATGCAAAATTCTGATTGCATATTAAGAAAATGATTTAATGTGACACAGCTCAGTGCAGATGATTAGTTGCCTGAACTAGATTTTCTGTGCTGTGAGAAGAAAGTTGAACCTAATAACCTCCAGAGGTCACTCCAACCTAAATTATTCAGTGATCGCATGCTAAAGCATATTTTGCCTTCTCTATGACTACTTAAATAATATTCAAAATCAGGATGATAGTCTTGTGTTAAATGATAAAATTTGAGTATTTTATTAGTACAGATTTGTTTATTTAGGCAGAAGATGCAGAGAGAGTATACTATTTCTTTGAACCCATCAGGGACAAATACTGGAAGGCATTTTCTCAGCTCCATAGTTCAGATTTTTTTTCTATCCGTCTTTACCAAAAACTCTCCATCTTTCTTGTGGTCACCATGGTACAGTTCCTCTTCCCCCAGTTTCTCTAGGGCTTTTTGTTTTCAGCACACTCCAGCCGATGTGCCACTCCTGCTTTCCCAACCCATTCCCAAGAAACAAAAAGTTGGTTTGAGCTGGACCTTGCTCCAGATTTCATGTGCTATGAGCAGTGGTCTGTCTTATGTCACATAATCCATACAAGTATTTGTGTTTTTTTCAAATATTTCCTTGTCTGTTGGGAATGTTGCTCTTTTTCTTTGTTTGTTTTATTTGTTGAGGAGTTGGGGTTTGGGTTTTTTAAAATTTTTTTGGAGGAAAAAGGAAAGTCAAGTGACATTAGCAACACAACTGTCTGTCTAGAAAACAACCTATTTTGAGATTGGGTGGAAGAGAAATTATCATAATTTAGATGAAACTAGAAGCCTTGACATTTCATAACTGCATGATTTCCTTATGGAAAAGTTGACATTCTCACTGGAAGATGTGAAAATAATAACAGCCCCTCAGACAGGGAGTTGACTTACCATTGTGTCAAAATTATATCACAACATGGAAATTTCACTGTGGATGTGTTTGCTTATTGTGATAAGCATATTTTAAGCCATAAATTCATATTTATTCCAGAGATAACATCAACAAGTTCTGTCAAAATCTCTAATGCTCAGAAATTAAAGATATTATTGGGTAAAGTTGTCAACAACCTCCATAATAATACAATAGAAGTACAGCTCTGTACTTCAATAAGAAGTTGGTGGTGCTTGTTTTCTGTGGGTTTTTTTTTTTCTTTTTCCTGGCTTCATTTGAGGTGTTTTAAAATGCCACAGGCTTTCAGAATTTAGTGACACAAAAACCCACCAAGGAAACATTAAGATTTTTCTTTCTTATTTTAAGATACATAAAACCTCTGTGTAGACAGAATGTTTGTAAGGCCACCATAAAATAAGGAACAGTTAGATTAATCTTACAGTTTTCTTACTTTTTACTGGTATACTTATGTATACCCTAAAAAAAAAAAAAAAACCAAAACAAACAGGTGAACAGAAACAATTTTAGCTATATTGTTCTTTTCTTTCTGGCATATAGCTCCAAATATGGTAATTAGTTAGAGTGTAGTATACTTTAATAGACATAATTTATCGAGCATTTTTAAAGATCATTAGTGCATAGTTATACATTTCCCTTTTTTTAATGTGGTTCCTTGCTCTGTGGTGGTACTTGAACATCTGATTCATATTCTGCAACAAAATTGCTTTATGTAGGAATCTCCTATTTGGACTGTAAAGTCTGGAATACTTCATCTCAAAAACTTTTGTGGCATCTACACATACGTCTTGTTACCCACTCTTGTACTCCAGCACTATGTGAGTTCTCCAGTTATAATTATAAGCAGTAAAATCTACCTTGGCTTTTTGTCTCTTTTACTTGAATGACAATTCCTTTCCTCAGTCAAAATGGAGTGTGTTCTGACATAAAAATGAAGTGTGAGAGAAAAGTACTCAGGTGAATTTTTCCCTTTCAGGAACAATAACTTCATCAAAATTTAAATATTCAGTGGCATACAGAGTGGCAGGTATATTGCAAGGTTATTGCAGAAGAGAAATTGGGGTTGGAAAAAGATTTTCTGGTTCTATATTTCACATTGTTATATGTTTTGAAGAAATACATCATTGCTGATTGTTGGGTTTTTTTTACATTATGTCTGAACATTACTCATAGACTGTGAATATGTTTAGAGATATGTGTTTCCATAGGCAAGGTATAATAGGCTTTATATGTTCAGTTTGGTTTTTTAATTTATTTTGCAATAGAAAGAGTAGTCATTCAGTTATGACAAGATTTACATTTGCTCAAGAATATGATCTAGTATTTTTAAGCATCCCAGGAGCATATTACAGATAGATCCTTAGTATATATATGGGAAATGTGTATTTCTCTTCTGATATGAACTTTTGGAAAAGAATAGTTCATCTTCAACCTTGATATTGAGAGTATAAGGTTTGACTTTGGTGGAGTCAGAATTTCATTCCCAGATGTAAAATATTGAAGAACTTTCTCAATGTCACTCCAAAATGCTTTTTCAGAACAGTATTTAGGCAGAAATATTTTAGTTATGCAAATGAAACTTCATTATAAAACATTAAAGAAAAAGTCCTAGGTCATCTCCTTGCACTTTCACAGGGGACAAAACTGCTTTCAGGCATGGTATCTGTGTTCTGCTTGTTATAATCTAACAGAGCAGAAGTTTTGCATAGGAAAATAAGGCACAGGTGGTTATAGGATTATTTTCACATGTTTCTTGAAGCATAAAATATCTCCTGGTTTTATATTATAAGTTTCCTTTGATATTACTTGCGGATATTTATGAAGAGCAGAAATAGAAATATATTTGGAAACACTGAAATACAGAATGGTATTTCTTGGTACCACCGACTTCATTGTTGAACTAAAACACATAAGCAGCGAAAATTTGAAAAACATTAAGCTCTGAGAAAGTACTAAAGTCCAAGATAGAGTGTTTAATCTGCAATAGATTTTGTTCTCAAAAGTATGAAGAATTGTTATTGAACACCTGGATGGAATTAAACACTAACGTAATTCCTGTCATAATACTGACGAAGTAAAAAAAAGTGTTTTCATATGTATTTATAAAGTTTTTATAGCTATACACATATCTTGCACATATATTAACAAATATTTGTAAATGTGAAAGTATGCATGTGTCCCTACATGTACACAGAGAATTCATGGTGTTGTAATACCATGACTGTTTTTGTAATATAGATTTGAGGGACCATTCTTACCAGATTTCTTAATTATTATGAAACCATTTGTGAAGATCCCATGAGAAGGAATACAATCTTAAATGCGGTAGTTGTTTTACATTTAGGAGCAGTCTACTTTTGGTGACCATTACTTTAGGCCATGCTGGATTTAAAAGCTATGATTGGGCCTATCGAGAAAGCAGGAATTGCTTTTGTCTAGACAGGCTCTGCTTCAAAACAGAAACAAGTTTGGTACAATATTCATGTAGATTGGTGTACACCAGTATGAATTTATATCAAATATTACAACTTATTGTCTCACAATTTCATGTTCCTCAAACTATTTTCATTCTTAGGCCAGCAAAACCAAATCAAATATCATCCCCATAGCCCTTTCATACAAAGTTGCTGGAATGCAAGCTGAATTCAAAGAAGACATTCACAAAAAGTAAAGTTCAAGAAACATAGATATTTTAATAAAAGATTCTCTAAGTTTATTTCAAAACTTCTGAGACATTAAAAGTTGGAACTAAGTGAGAAGAGCAACCATAGTCTTCTGGAGTGTTTTGCTAAAATAAATATGGCAGCTTGACCACCAAATATATATAAACATAGCTCAAATATCCATATTTTGAAGAGAAGTTTATGAGATCAACAAGAGCTTTGATGTTGATGTTAATGTAGTACAGATGCACTGATTGTTGTTGGAATATATATAATAAGGTAAATTTACCTGCAGAGAAGGGCTTATTATTCCATCTTATAAGGAGCAAACATAAATTTCCAGAGTTTTGATTTAACATTTACAAGTTCTGCACTAGGATATGCACTTTGTATGCAGAACCAGGCAGCTATCTATAGATTTGGCCTCTGACATCTTTCAGGGGAGAACACAATAAATACGCGGATTTTAAGACTGAAACACGTTAATCTAAAGGTATTAAAATGTATGTGGTGAGTATCTGTCTGCTGATGTTTGTAAAAGAACTGATTGCCATGAAAACACGCTTGTGAGTGTCTTCCTTTTTCTCTCTTCTCTGCAATTCCATTTCCACCAGAGAAAAGCAGATGTCAGGTCCCTGAAAGAGAAAACAATGATTTGTACCTTAAATACTGGTTGTCAAATCAATACATCTCTCAATTTGTCTCAAACAGAATACTTTACTTGTAGTCTCCGAAGGGAAACAATAGGAGATATCTTTCTTGAGTATTGTTGTCTTTTCTGTGTCTTTCAGAGGAAGCAGAGGTCTCTTCATTCTCAGCCATAGAAACATAAGAATGTAAGTACACTTTATAAATTAAAATCGCCAGCTGGTCAAGGGAGGGTATTGTCCCACTCTCCTCTGAGCTAGTGTAGCCTCACCTGAAGTCCTGTGTGTAGTTTTGGCCACCACACCATAAAAGAGACATTAAGGTACTAGACGGCATCCAAAGGAGGGCCACAAGGACGCTGAAGGGCCTTGAGAGGAAGCCAGATGAGGAGTGGCTGAATTGGTCTGTTCAGCCTGAAGAAAAGGAGTGAGAGAGTGGAGACCTCATTGCAGTCTTCAACATCCTTATAAGGGGAAGAGGGGCAGGCACTGATCTCTTCTCTGTGGTCACCAATGACAGCACCCAAGTGAATTGCCTGAAGTTATGTCAGGGGAGGTTTAGCTTGGATATGAGAAAATGGTTTTTAACCTATCTAAAAACTAGTGCTCTAGATGGTTGGGAAATGGAACAGGCTCCCCAGGGGAACATCAGCACCAGCCTGTCAGTGTTCAAGAATTGTTCGGACAACGCTCTCAGGCACATGGCATGATCTTAGGGTATCCTGTGGAGGGCCAGGAGTTAGACTTTGATGATCCTTGTGGTTCACTTCGAAATCAGGATATTCTGTGCAAATCATATGTTTTTCTTCAAAGTGATACTACAGTGACACTTTCAGTGTCTTGTTTCTGCTGGGTTTGTCTACATTAACATTTTAGCTGGAAGAGCTGTACTTTGGCTGTTTTGAAAGCTGTGCTTTTTGAAAAGCTTTTATTCTGGAAGTGGAGCAGCTTTAGAAGTCTTTGGAGGTTTGGAGCTACATTTCTTTCAGATGAAGCTATTCTGGAAGATGCTTTCTAGGAACACAATGAATGCCATCCAACAGCTACCGGGAAATCAAGTCACAGCCACTGATAACTTAAATCTAATGTATGTATTTGGATAAGGATTCATATATATATGTATATGCTTCCTTTACCAGTATGTCTGTTTTACAAGTGTTATTGTATCTTCTGAGTCTTCTGTGGTCTCTTCTGCAGAGGGACAATAAACTGGATATGATGAGTTTAAAAGTGTTGAAACTAACTCTGTGTGATACCTACCTAAGTACATGCATTTCTTCCAGTGGAATGATGGATTTTTCCTCCTTACCTCTTCATATTACCATAATCTGAGGCACTGTTTAGGCTAATAGTAGAGAACATGAAAGAAAACAAAACAAAACAAAACAAAAAACAAACAAAGAAATCCCCCCAAAATAACCACCCCCCCAAACCCTCCCAAAAATCCACCAAAAATGCAAAAAAAACCCCAAAACAACAAACACCCCCCAAAAAAGGAGAAAACAACCTAAAAACTATGACTTAAAACTGATAGTAGGATTTTACTGAATATAATTTGCTTCCACAAAAAAATGCAGAAATAGCTTTATTCTTTTGTTTATGTGTCAGATTCCCATATATCTGCTTAAAGTGCTATTTTTATTTTTTTTTGTACCAATTCATAATACACCTGCTGGATGTGCATACTTTGAGATGAAAAAAAAATCCTAACTCCCCTTTGAAATAAATTTGCCAAACTGAGGTTATATGTTTGCATGTGGTATTCAGCCTCTTCACAGTCATAGACTGTAGGGTCGTGAGATGTGGATGGTCCTTTTGTGTGTGTAGAAGTGATATATTCTGAGAACCAATGAGGCAGGAACTCTTTTTCAAACATTTATGAACCGTTTCATACCCTGGAGTGGTGGTGTGTTTGTATAGTCTCTATAACACCAAACACTATGTATCGTAAAACTAGCTAGTTGGTATACCATAAAATGCATGGGAAAAAAGGTTTGAATGCAAGGAAAAAAGTGACTTGCTCATGATCAGAAATATTACTGTTTTTTATATATTAACAGCATTTAAGAAAGGGGGAGGAGGACTCTAAAAACAGCTAAGTTTCAACATACAAATCAGTTTGATGCTTCTCATTAAATTAGTTCCTTTTTATTTTTCCAGCATATTAACTTAAATCTTGAGCTCTACTTATCATGCAAGTGAACATGGATTGTCTGGTTCTCCCCATTTATCTGTTAGCATGGCATTTTTTGGTGTCATCATCCTACTCTGAAAATTGTAAAAATACTTACTAGCCTTGAAAAGAGCACTCAGCTTGCCCCACAGCTATGAAGACTTTCTTGTGTTGGGATGGGTGACAGAAACCATGTGGTCAGTGCATGAATGGGAGTGGTATGAAATGACATAAACATTATCAAAATCACAGGATTTTTTTATAAGAATTGAATGTTAATAAGTACTTCTCAAATTGGTTCTGCTTATCTCTGATGGCTACCTATTTTTCTAGAATTCTTTGTAGATGAAGAATTGTATATTATGTGGTCAATCACAGCACACCATCTGGTAGGAGCATCAATCACTGTAGGGTTAATTAACCTAACCTATTTTCCTTCTATGTTGACAAGTTTGCAGGGTTTACCCTTTTAATTAATGTATGCCATACCATTGGTTTTTGTTTTTTGGGGGGGATTTTTATTAGTTTGTTTTTGGTTTTTTTTGAGGTGGGTGGAGTTTTTTGGGTTTTTGGTTGGTTTTGTCATTTGTTTTAATTTTTAAAGTATCCCTAATAGGATATTTAATAGTTAATCACCATTTTTAATAACTGTTCATTACTTGTTTAAAAAGTTTTTGTAGGTGGTCGGTTTGGGGCATTATTATTTATTTTCTAAGATAAAATTTTATGCTAAATCAATGTTCTTGTGTTTGTTTTTTAAAATAATTTAAAAGAAAATAATTTTGGCATTTACAGATTTTATTTTGCTATAATTTTTCCCTGTGAAAAATTATGGTTTATTCTCAACTGTAATTTTAATTGGAAAAATTATACTAACAATTTCTGTGATATTCTCTTCAAAATTCAATGGTAGTTCAGGAGATTCACTTCTCACTCAGAACTTGTAATTCACACGTGATTACTCCTCTTACTGCTTTCATGGAAAAAATGTAAATATAGAAGTATTTAAAGCAATTGAAAATACACTACTAAGAATTTCTAACAATATACTATAACTGCTCGTTCACCTAAATAAAATGGCCTACTTGTTGATATTATCTTCTGTCCCCCTCACCTGGCTTCTCTTGGGATCCTAGGCAGGAAGTGAACCTATTTTGAAGTTTACAGGGGAATTTTTGAAAGCTTCTATTTTGGGATAAATCCCCTTCTGCTGAAGCCTTTCTTTTCCATTGAAACACATCTGAAAAGGAAATGCCTAAGGTTTGTTGGTTTTTTCTAAGCTCTTGATCCAATATGACAACATAAAATTCAAGGAGTATCAGAGACACTGAAATGACAGGTAGCTTAGAAAGTTTGAGGTACTTCAGAAAGCAGCAGAAGCTGAAAAAGCTTCAGTGTTCTCAGTTATTCTACAGAGAAGCAGCTGCAACCAGAGAAGACAACAAAATGCTGTTTTGTTCACAGTTGCATGATATGGAGTAAAAGTGCAGAGAATAAGAAATGGAAGAATAAGAAAATCTTTTAGCACAATGCACATTGTTTATCTGCTAAATTTTGCCCGGAACAAGCCCTTTGGAAAATAAGCCACTCCTCTGGGATGAGACTGGTCCTCCCAGTGAGAGACACAGAAGGACCAGGGTTAGAAAGGACCTTGAAGTTCATCTAATTCCAACCCCCCCACAATGTGCAGAGATGCCAAACACTAGATCAGGATGCTCAATCCCCATACAATCTGAATTTGAGTGTTTGCAGGGATGGGACATTGACAACTCCTCTGGGCAACTTTTTCCAGTGTCTCACCACCCTCACAAGTAAAGAATTTATTCCTACATATAATCTAAACCTACCCTCTTTCAGTTAAAAGCCATTATCCCTTGTCCGGTCACTATCTGCCTGCGTAAAAAGTCACTCTCCCTCTTTTCATGAGCCCCCTTTAAATACTGGAAGGTCACAAGGAGGTCTCTCCACAACCTTCTCTTCTCTAGGCTGAACAACCCAAACTATCTCAGCCTGTCTTTGCAGAAGAGGTGCTGCAGGCCTTTGGTTATTTCTGTAGGCTACTCTGAACCTGCTCCAACAGGCCCCTGTATTTCTTGTGCTGAGGACCCCAGAGCTAGATGCGGTGCTTCAGGTCATAGGTGGTGCTAGGGCTGAGCAGAATCACCTCCCTTGTCCTGCTGGCCACGCTGCTTTTGATGCAGCCCAGGATGTGCTTCCCAATGAGATTGTTCTGAAGAAATAGGCTCTTGCTACTTTAGACTGCATCTTTCTATTATTGCCACTTCTTCTCTCATTGTAAAAACATCACAAAACTGTTCCAGAATGTGCCCATATTTTGTTGCTGATTTTCACATACAGTGCAAATCCCTTCCTCTGCTAAGTATCTGTACATAATATTGCTTTCAGAAATAACTGGCAACATATTCAGTCTCTCAGTCACCATAAAACATAGTATTATGCCTATAGACAGAGCAATAGCAAGTGAGAAAAGCAGCTTAAGGGTCTTTTATGTCCTTAGTAAATATTAAAATAAGACTATCTATTAAAAAATTCTGATCTGAAATAGATTGCTCAGAAGGTATTTCACACAACAGTGGTGTTCTGTTAATCTATGGCTCACTGATGCCTGCCAACTGACAAATAACTCCTGATATCCTGTAAGTTGATAAATAATTTACTTGCTGTTAATAGATCTAAACTCTGATGTTCCTGTTGTAGAAGACCAGTGTGCCAAGTCCTCCAGACTTAGTAGTGAAAAAGCCAAAAAAGTCACATTGAGTTACAGTGCTTTATGTTTACTCAGTGTCCTTGGGTTATCCGTCATAAGCACTTGATTCTCAGTGAATACTGTAAATCTGACTTAAATAGTCACTTAGTATATGCATTTTTCTTTTAAATAACATTTTTTCCCAAATAATTATATATTTTTTTCTAATCATAGTTGCGAAAGATATTTGAAATTCCATGCTTATTACAATATGTAATAACCAGGAACCAGACACAGTGATCCTTATGGGTCCCTTCCAGCTCAAGATGTTCTATGATTATATGATTGAGGAAGAAAGCCCCTGGCTTGAACCTTTGATTACATTTCCCCTAGTAACTACTGCTATTTGCATAGCTGAAGCTGCACTGTTAGCACAAAGAACCAAATTCCAATAGAGCCTAATTTTCATTCTTTCACCTTCTGTTCCCACAGTGTATTGGTTTGGTTTGGGGCTGAACTGCTTTATGTTCTAAATCATTTTAGTCAAGTAAAGAGTCAGCTACAGTCTTTAAAGGAAGGCAGCCTAGAACCAATTTGTAAAAAGAGAAAAATTAGGAATATGTTTAATTAGACTGTGCATATAGCTAAAAAACAATTGAAAAGCTCAGCTGAAGTAGGATTTATTAAATAAAAGGGATTTTTCTGCAGCTTCTGTTCCAGCCTCCTTCTTATTTACAGAAAAGCACATTTTTTTCTGGAGATGTGAAACATGAATAGGTGTAGACTAATTTGTTCAACACTAATATAACACAAGCAAACTTGACTGTACGCAGCAGCAGGAAAGGATTTAACCATTTTTATTACACAATTATTAACACAATTTTAATTTTTATAACACAAGTAGATAAAGATGAGCAGTAATAAGGTACAATATTATGATTTTTTTTCTCCATCAATATTATAGAAGTGCATTAAAATAAGAATTTGTAGAGGAGATCAAATAAATTGACACTCAACACCTAATTAGCTTATGTTGAATTTGATTACCCAGGTTCACCAGGGTTTGGAATTAGGCTACTAATGTATAATTACATACTGTTTGTGGGAATTAAAAACAAATTAATATAATTTACACACTTCTAGAGTTTACTGCTAGAAAAGTCAGGAGCTTCACAAAAAAAATTAACAAATATGTTGTAATGAACTGAACAAATGACTGCCTTTTAGCCCAAGTTTACTGCTTAAATCGCAGATCTTTGCTTTTTTTCCTCTAGCCACATTCCAATTCACTTTGTTATTCCTTCTATAAGCCAAACAGACTATATTTTCAAAATTGCTTTTATCTGTCATGCCATGTAAAATGTGCTTTAGAAGTCTAAGTAAAATAATGCCAACTACCTCCCTTTCTTATTTAATTATTCCCAGAAAAGTCAAATATATTTGTTAAACTAGAGCTGCTGTCCCTGAATTCTTACTGATCTGGAATGCAATGACATTTCCTCCCTCAAAATAATTTCCTTAATGTACAAACTACATTTCAGTTAGCTTCAAAGGATCAGTCTTACAAAAGCAAAGGGTGTTTTAAATTACTGAATACTACATAAATTTATTCCAGAAATTACTAATTTGCACAAATCTAGAATACAACAAATAGTAGGCCAATTCTCTTGTCTCCTCTCCTAATGCCTCTTGAGATTTCTGGTTTTGCATATGTATTTGCTCTACAAAGTACATCCAAATTAAAAACCAATCAATATTGCAATTATGAAGAGTCATAATTAAATTATAAAGGAAAGCAAATCTGAGGGGAAAAAAGCTAAGGATACAAGAATACGAAAGTCATCTCAGTCAAAATACCTTTTCTATATTCCTCCTTTAGAGGGTTTGGACAATGAAAACATTTTTATCATCATGGTGAAGCTCTCCATTCACAAATCCAAAGACAAAGTATATTCTTTTCAGAATTAGAAGTCAATTCTCCTTGAATGTGTCTTCAATAAGTCAAGAGTTTTCATTGTAAATTATTCAATTTTGTAGGGATTTACAGTAGCTTTTTATACACTCCATTCCAAAACAAAAAACAATTAAGAGAAGCTCTGATGATCTTATCTTAAAACACATAATTTGGCAGAAATTAGAAATCTTATGTTCAGATAAACTCAACTATTTCTGTCTATTCACAAGGAAGTGTTATCTGTAGAATTTGAAATTTAAACAGTAAAAACACTGTAAGATGGGAAGCTTCTACCTTTTCAATGACACTCATGACATTTCCTTTGTACCATCTTTGTAAAATACTGACAAAGTAGAATTGAAGCCATATGGTGTTTTGTTTTGTACTTGACTGGGGAGGGGAAGGATGTTTAGAGACAAAATTAAGAGACAGAAGTGCTACAGAAACAAAAAGAAGAATATATCTCTATCTCAGAATGGCTACAATTTCCACTGCAATCAATGTTTTTGCAGTTTTTTCTCATACTCGTGCCCAAGTTAACATTCTCAGTGTCTTCTGAAGGTCTCAACATGAGCTAATCCCGAAGATTCCCCCTTGAGGAACAT
This sequence comes from Pardalotus punctatus, assembly GCA_013400915.1. NCBI lineage: Eukaryota > Metazoa > Chordata > Aves > Passeriformes > Pardalotidae > Pardalotus > Pardalotus punctatus. Next base: position 574,327 of record VZTX01021909.1, on the reverse strand, counting down.
ACAGAGTGCATGTTGCCACAAACAGACAAAATCAGATAAGCCACCAAATCCCATCAACCTGCCGGGGCTGGTGCACTCCAGAGCCTCATGGAAGCTGCACCTCACAAGCGTTTAGAGTTTGACAGCACATGCTTCCAATCCTCCTTTCATTGATGCAGGTTGTGACCTGTTGTTTTTGTAGCTGATGAGACACCCTTAATAAATATGCAGTAGGCTTCTGCTCTTGAGTGCAGGGAATCTCAGAATTCCTAGATTTAGATTGTTGGATTTTTTGGATTTTTTTCTCTCCACCCCCCTTTTTTTTTGGTCATCTTCTGAAGGACTTTTAATGTCACCACAGTCTAATGAGATTTGAAATTATGTTATGAGGAAGTTAACATGTTATTACATCCCACAGAAAGAAAGTTTCTGGTTCTGAGAATCATCTTTGTTACTAGCACAATTCTTACGAAGAATGTTTTAAAGCTTAATTATCATCAAAGGAGCCTCTGTATATTCTTGTATTTCTCTGGAAATATTTCTTCTAACTTCTTAATTATTCTTAACTTTATAATTATTAAGTAAGGAATCTGCTTAGCTGTACTAGAAACCTAAATAACTTTTTGATTTTTAACAGCCATTTATATGACATAAGCCACTTCTATACAGAAGACATAGTGTACTGCCTAGTCTTCTTTGCAAATTAAACTGTTAAAGACAGTCACTCACATACCCCTTTAAAATACTTTTATTAAGAAGCTCTTCATTAGTTCTTTCAAAAAACTGTTCACTAGCTAGGAGGGAATTTCAGCTTGTTACTCAGTGGTCCTAAGGGACTGAGAAAGGAAAGGCCCCTACATATTTTATTAAAATTTTAAACACATGCTAAGATTATTTGTGACTAAGTGAGAATTCTAGAGTTTAATTTCCTAAGTAAACCCTCCAGTGCAAAAAGAAAAACACAACAAAACCAAACAACAGAGAAAACCCAAACTGACCTTTGGCATACGACTTGAGACATTTTATTCCCCCGAAGTCCAAGATGGGCTTGCTTTTTATGAGACTTGAAATAAATGTAAGATATCAAAGCTCCAAGCAGGAGATTAGAACAGTGGGTTGTTTCCATGGATGTCTGTATTACTGCTGGCAAATTTGGCAGAACATCTGATGTCACAAAAAAGAAAAAAAGCCAAATTAGCCTGTGACTCATAGTCCTACAAGACCCTTGCCTCATATTCAAACTATTTGTTTGACTGCCAAAGTGTTTTCTAGGTAATCAGAAGCTATGGGGAAGGGAGTATTAAAATATTAATTATATATTTGTGAAAAGAAATGTAATATTATGTTAGACTAAAATAATTTTAAATTGTTTAAATTTATAAATAGTCACTCAGAGATCAGAAGAACCTAAGTCTGACCAGGGAAAATAAAAATCTGAAACATAAACATGCTTTTCAAAGTTTACAATGGATATGTCAATCATGGATACTCTGTCCTGTATTTTGAGAAGTTTCAGCACATAACCTAAGCCAAAATTTGGGTTTTTAATAAGAGATTTTTATTATGTTCTTGCAGTATGACTGATAATGTTTATCATTGATATTGATTTCAGATAAGAAGTTGACCAAGATGAGAATGTGTGTCTAATTTACACTTTTGAGTTTGACTGTTACACTATTTCTTCAAATAAAAAGTGCTAGTGTAAATCCAGTTGTTATTTATTCATTGAAAGAAATATGGCAGCTTAATCCACTTAGTACAAGTACTCTGATCTTTTATATGGCAAGGTTAAAATAGGCACATTTAAGTACTTTATTTCCATTTCCATTGTTTAACTTGTTTAATTTCAGTGGCCTAGCTCATCATTTGTTTGGGACCAGTGTGTTCAAATTCAGATCTTAGTAGCCTGTTTTGACCCCTGGAGTTGGGACCTCTTCAAGCCAGACTAATGACTTCACTGTAAGATGTTTGCAGGAAATACTGTTGATACTTCAGTCTTGGTAAAATTGTATACAGAGGAATAATCTTTCAGCTGGTACTTTCACAAGCATTTAATTCATCTCTTAATTTAGGGTTACCAGCTCTTTTTTTCAGAAGGGAACATCTCTCCATACCAAAGGCAGCATACACTGAGGATAGAATGTATCTTTAACAAAAGAAAAGGAGTAAATATAATGCAAGAAAACACACTTTACCTAGAATTTAGGAAAAAAAATTGTATTTTTCTTACTTTATTTACCATTCCATTACCATTCTATTCTCCTTACAAAAGCTGAGAGAATGGTTAACAGCAGATACACTCATTTTTGTATGACTGCCATCCTCTCACATCTATGCAAGAAGTATAGACTAACCAAAACCAAATACAGACACAATCCACAGTACTAAGTACTGCAAAACTCTGCATATATCCGTAACTAAATAGTTTGTTATCTGTATCTTATTTAGTTTCCACAACATCACGTTTGTCCTAAATGGCAGTCATCATAATTATTCATTTTGCTTTCTCTTTTTTTCACTTTTGGTTTTTGAGAACCCCAGATATTCCACCAATTTACTGCATATGCACATATAATTATATTATGGTGAAAAAGGCAGTTGTCTGCAACGTGGTTAGTCACGTAAAGTATCAAATTTTAAGAGAAAATTTTCTTTTACCTTTAACTCATTTTATCTGCAGAAATACATTTGAGTAGTTAATGCTTTGCAATAGTCCCCCATTGTAAACATATCCACTGAAAAAGGAAATACTTTTCTGCTTCATCTGATCTGTGTTTTTAGGAAAATAAATTCTGCAGAGGAAAAAGATATCTACTTACAGGAAAGAGATGGAGAAAGTTATTCTAAGATGGCTGACTTCAACCTGAAAACTACCTAACAGAATCTAAGCGGATCAAGAAATGGAAATGATGCCTTTGTGTATGAGTCAGCTCTGATTTTTGAAGATCACCGAATCATAGAATGGTTTGGGTTGGAAGGGACCTTTCAAGTAATCTATTCCAAACCCCAAGATAACAATAATCCTCAGAACTGGTTGAAACTTCACGATCAGTCTTTTGTAATATCTAATCATCCATTTCTCTGAAATATTCATTAGGGCTTGGGAGAATGACAATACTAAGGTTATGTGCTCTGAAGCAAGAAAAAGTCTGTGTCACTTGTAACTAGTCACTTGTAAAAGAAATCCTAAAGAGAACCACAGTGGACCAGTGTGAGATTTACGTATTAGAAATTGGTGCTTGCACTTTGATTAGCTTTAATTTTTAGACACCCATCATGACTCTTAAAATTAATGATTAGATGTGTAACAATGTGTGGTGATATGGGCAAATTTCTAAGGATTAGAAAGAAAAGATGCTTCAATTCCAAACCACTGGAGCATTTCATTTTCTGAAATGTTACATTTGCAGTGAGGGATGCCTTTGCTACTCTGAGCAGGGATTAAATTTAGGTATGAATTATTCAATTAATCTTTCCATGTGTTCCAGGGGTGAGTTTATCATGTATGTGAAATCGGTCAGCTCCAAAGGAGGACTACAGATTTCAGTGTGATCCAGGGCTAAACTGCCTTATATGGAGTGAAATATGCTTCTGCCTTCAGTATATTTTACAAATTTGACAAATTTTCTGGAAGAGGAAAGTTTAGTAGGTTTGGACCTAGGAAAGGCTTATTCACATGTGTGCTCTTTGGAAAACTTATTTTAATGGTATAAAATGCTCTAAATTCTGAAACTAACCTTCATTCCTAGTGAAAATTTCACGTGATTGTATAAAAAGGTGTGTTTAACATTTGTATAAATTTTCTGCACCCTTCTGAGTCAACATTCTTTCTGACAACACAAAAAATGTGAGCTACTGAAGGAGTGATGATTCAGTGCATAACCAGCTTTCAGAAGACTCTATTTCTAGATTTCTGCATGACCCAAACATATTTGCTGTTTTTCAGATTGTTGGTTTTTTTTCAACACAGCCTCTTCCCTTCAACATTCAATCTATTCTGGACTCTAAAACTACTTGAAAATCTGAAAGAGTGAGTTTTCATGTTCTGTCCCCTTGAAAGGTACTGAAAAATTTGAAAGAAATTTTGCCTTATGGAGGATTTGAAGGTAAATATTATCACCTACAATAATTTGTTTTAAAAGTCTGACACTGTTTTTCTGCACAGAACTTGTTCTTCATTATCTTAAAACTCAAACAAAAATATCAGTATCATGTTATGGAATTTTTTCCCACTGATAAGATCGTCAAGCCTCCATAATACACCACTGGGGTTTGTCATGAAGTTTCATGCAGTTGTAAAGCTGTCATAATTATCTGCCTAATGACTTTTTTTCTGCATGGGAGCATGGATCTCCCAAATGAGGGTCTAATCTATTAGCTGTGTGGACCATTAGCTGTATCCAGATTCAGGGAACCATGAAAATGAGTTTTATCCTGTGTCGCAGGCTGCTTGTAAGACAGATGTAACAACTCTCCACTTTGCTCAGATATATAGTGCATTACAAATGGGATGAGAAACAGTAAAATTTTAAGAGTAAAACAGATGAATCAATGAAAGAAAAAATCAAGAAATCTTCCAGGGGTTCTTCAGGTATTTCCCATTGAACAGGATGGCCTTTTTACTATAAAAAAGGTAGAAGTGCTGAAAAAGAGTGCTCTCCCAGAAACTCTCACAAACTACAAAATTATATGCAAATATTCTGCTGCTCCAAACACCCAGGCTAATGCTGCAACCCCAGTGAACATATCTTTTTCCCAGCAGTCTTATTATATTTGTAGGATGACAAAGTGAAAAGAGATTAGAGAACGTTACTTTTACTCAAGAACAGTGTGTTTGAGCACACACAGGAAGGGAGGTGTATCTCATAGAGGATCAGTTGCAGAGTATGATGATTCAGTCCTCACGGTTTAAGGGTTGTAGTGATGCCAGCTATAGGATGGATGGATGGATGGATGGATGGATATAAGCTATGGTCCAAGGACCCCAAGGAGCTCCAAAATATATCAAAGCGTGTTTGAAGAAAGTCACGTGTGAGCAGCCCAGCTCCACTCAGTCAGCTTTTCAGCTTTTTTCAGTCTGGTCTGTTGCTTAATGTTCAGCATGTGATGAACTGATCAACTGAGTTCAAACAGAGGTCGTATTCTTTTCATCTTTGCATGCCTTTTGATACAAGCCTATTGTTCCTCTTCAGGAAGCCTGCTTCTTGCATACCGGCACTGCAGTTATCCAGTTTATATTTTATGTTGATTGCTTAGGAAAATATTGATTGGAAGGTCTCATCATGAGAGAGAAAGACTCTGTTTAGGCTTCTGGTTGAATTGGAATTCAACTGTGTATTTCTGTGCTTACTTTTATAAAATGAGAGCATAACAATATAATTTACCTTGGATTTTTTTTTTTTTTTCCATGTGAGAAGCCGTAGGATACCAGGAAAGAACATTCATGGTGATCTGAGGTAATTCACCTCATAATAGCTGGGGAAAATCTATAAAAACAGGATGATGCAAACTGACAGAATGAAGCAGTTGGAGAGGAGATAGGACTGGCAGAAGTTGTGTTTCAGGTGGAAACAGTGCAAAATGGAGAAAAACTGGACAGAACATTTTCATATTTGAAAATCAATATTCTTTTGAATGAATTTCCATACAATTTCTAACCCATAGGTGGGGAAAGAAATAATGGGGAGGAAATAGGGGGTTATTCTACAGCCCAAATATCACTGGAAAGTAATGTCTACATGTTATTTATAGCATTTACTGTTTGTGTTTAAGTCACACTAAGCATAAATCCATCAACCAGATTGTGATTATTTGAGTGTGTTCATAATTCCTGGCAGATCAAGAATAATTTCTTTATAAAGATTGACAGACATACTTTACTTTTGCTTATTCTGATTTTTCAGTTTGTTTTTGGACAGTTTGAGGTGATAGGAATCAATTACTTACATATTGCTTTTTGGGGCACGTAGTTTGTTGGGGTTTTTTTTTTCTCAAGATTCATCCTAAGAGGTGAAATCCCTGACTCCCAGCTGTGAGTCACCAGTTTGGCAGCACCATCTTCCAGTGCCCAGCAAAGACAGCTGACTTTGCTCTGACTAGTGTGTTTCTAGGCCTAACTACTACTGTGCAGCCAAGTCCTTAAATAGTAGTAGCTGGACTGTGTGGATGTGAAGCAGATTTTCATATAAGCATGGGCTTAAATCTGGACTGCCAATAGTATTGGTGTAGCCTTAAATTCAATGTTAAGTCATACATATTGTAAATTGTAAGAAATCTAATGAGAGAAAAAAAGAATAAATCTGTATGTACAGACAGTGCACAGACAGACACTCCCTTAGAGAGATATGTCATTATTGGTTCTCCTCCATGAGAAACACTCCCTATTTTCATCATAGAATCCTAGGATCACAGAATGGTTTGGATTGGAAGGAACTTTAAAGACCACCTAATTCCAGCCCCTTCTGCCACACGCACTTTTCACTAGACCAGTGTACTCAGAGCCCTACACAGCCTGGCCTTGAACCCTTTCACAGGGGTGAGGCATCCACAGCTTCTCTGGCAACCTGTTCAGTGCCTCACCACCCTCACAGCAAATTTCTTCCTAATATCTAATATAAACTTGCCCTTTTTCAGCTTAAAGTCATTGCCCCTACACCCTTTTGGTGGAAAGTTCTACCCAGATAAAAGCACTATAGCTTAAAAAGATAAGTAGTTTAAACACATCTGCCATTGGCAGACACAGCATTTAATCAGAGCTGTAAAAGAAGTCAAGGAATTTTTCTTGGTCCTGAGAAGGGAGAGTTATAGAGCTGCCAGCTGCTTTGCAGCCACTCAAACCCACCTCCAGAATCGGTTTCTGCCTTTTAACAGAACAGAATTGATGCTGAAAGACGTGCCTGTGGCACAACAGTTTCTGCAGAGCTGCACTAGAATCCTTTGTGTCACCACTATGACAAAACACAATAAAGTAATAATGATACTGATTTGAGAGCATCACAGGCACAAAGTCATGAAAAGAAATGCTGTGAAATGCTTTTGGTATTTTTTGCCCTCTGTGTTGTGGCTCCAGGCCTACAAAGGTTTATGTACATAAAGAGCAAAGCACAGAGGGACTACTCATGTGCCTTGAGTAAAATACAGGCCAAGCCTTTGTAGGCCTGAGACTTTCAGTTCATGCTCTCTGCATGTTAATTTTTCTAATACATATATAGTGTACATTATATGTACATATATATATAAAAATTGCTACTTAAAGGAATTATTTGAAATGTAAATTTTATTTTATTTTTCCAACAGATATTATACTTGCATTTGGAAAAGGTGTATCAGAGCTCTGGTTTATCATTTAATTTAAATTTAATTTAGTGCCATTCAGTCCAATGGATCGAAAAAGCTTCAGATGTGAAATCCCTTGTGAAGGCCTCAGTATTAGAATTGGAAATGATATGTCTGCCTTTAAGTCCCTAATGTAAGTGTCTGAAATTTAGTATAGTTTCTTTCTATATTGAGTGTTTCAACTATTCCCTGGAAGGAAGAGGACAAGGTGATGGGAATGACTGCTTCTGTGTCATCTCTTTTTGTCTGTGCTTTCAGACCCCACTGTTTTTCTAGGCAGTCACGTGGAATAGAGCATGTTAGGTGTTTAGTGTTTGGGACAGGTGTGAATCAGGCCATATGAGGGCTTAAAGTGAAAGATTACATGTGTCTACTACCCTGACAGTTCTGGCTCAATCAAATGATGTGAAAAAAGACGTACATGGTTTCTGAGGTATGGTACAAATATATGTAAAGACCCCTAAAAAAGTTCGACAACTTACTTTGCATAAACATGTCTCTCACCTGTTGCAATACTTCCTAGGAGAACAGGGAATGTTTAAACAGGAATATATGCCCAAGGTTCAGCTCAGCACACAAAATTAATTTTCAGTTCTTCCAATGAAGCTGTTAAAATTAAAACTGGTAGCTATCCTAGATACTATCTCTCATGCCCTCCCCAGGCCCCTGGGCTTGGTTCTCAAGCTCTCTGACATTGAATATGTCAGCTTTGCCTCAGTGGCTTCCCCTCTTTATTCCCTTCAGAATTTAAGACATTAGCTGCATTCCAGCTTTGAGCTCCTGATTGTAAGGAGAGACAAATACTGATGTTCCCAGATGCCTTTATCTAGCCCAAATGAGCTTTCCTTCAGAGTGGATTGTGCAAGTGTTCAACAGATAATGTTTCAGCTCCTTTCCTACCTGCTTTCGTGAGGACTGAAAGAAGTGACACGTCACAAGTGTTTTCAGGGACACCCAATTAAGCAGTCACTGAGATTAATGGGATTGGTCATATAACACAATTGTTTAAAAGTAGTGGAGAGCTGCCATTGCATCCATTGCCATGGTTCGTGAGGCTATTGCTACAGTTGCAGCAGCTAAAACCTTTTTTTTAATAAAAGCTTTAGATTTTGGAAGAGAAGAACCTAATGATGTACTGATGCACAATGACAGGATCTGTACTGGCTATAAGTTTCCTGGCTCTTTCAAAGGAGACAAAGATTTCTATTCAGGACTGTTTTGAATGAGGCAAGAACAGAAGTCTCCAAAGACCTGAGAAAGCTAAAGCAGTGTGAAATTTTGTCATAAGTGGTGGAGCTGAAACCTACAGAAGCAGAGAGCTGAGACTGAAATGAGGTATCTGGATCTCAGATCAAGTATGTGGCCTCTTTACATGGAAGTAAACCTTCCTGCATTCTAGACAACATTTCAACAGCCATGGACTACTTTGGATTTTCTCTACACCCACGTTAGATGAAATACTATTTACGTAGGTTGGGATCAGATTGTAAGTGTTCTTTAAATGAGGAACTCCAGTCTTTCCCATTTCAAATAAACAAAGTTCTACAGACAGATCCACAACAAAAATGTATGGCAAAAAATCTCAGCAGTATATTAGTCTAATTATTGATGCAATTTGTGAGCTCTGATGGAGGAAAAGTGGGGAAAAACAAACCAAACACAAATAAAAGCTGAAAGAAATACACAACTGAGTTAACAACAACCACACAACTTTATTAATTTCAGTGAGGGAAACTAAGACTCAAATCTTTTGGGTCTCTCAAATGTCATCAGAGCTCTCAGCAGCCATGTGCTGAGTTGTCATTAGCGTATAAAAGTGACCAAATACATCTGTTTCAACTCTCTAAAGCTAGAGTCTCTTGGTTGCAACACAGATATATTTATTTCAGAAGAAAAATTAATTTTAAAAGGACTGAACTTAACCATTTTGCTCCCTACCAGGATGGCCACAGCTCTGCATAATGGCTAAGATTTCTATAGCAAGTAGCTTTTTTTATATTTCTACTTTGTGAGTGTGCAACTTGGAACAATGTACAGAAGCCTGTCTGCAAAGCAGTTGCTTTCTCAAAATGAAAGGATGAGTCTTTAAAGCAGAATAAAAAATAAGAAGCAACAAAAAAATATGAATGATAGAGTTATTGATTTTCTTCCATGTATGTCATTAATGAGACTGTCTTCTACAGTATTGCTTTCAAACCTGATTTGCATTCTGAAATGCTAAACTCAGAACTAACTAAATGAAATCATTAATAATGTGATCTTCTATCTATGCCATGTATTTTTATTTCTTTGGATTATTTTCAGGAATGTCAAAGTCTTCTCTGCTAATACAAATTACCATGCATCATTAAAATCATGTGATTCAGCATAACTGTTTTCCAATTAGAACTGGAAGGCCTTCTTTGAAATCTAGCTGAATGAACTAGTGAAGCAATAAACTAAGTAAAGCAGTTGAAGGCTGTGGCATTTCTTTGTTGTATTTCAAAGTCCTGTTTCAAGATTTTTCTCTTCTGAAAATAAACAGTCTGCGTCTCTTGAATTTCACATTTATGTGACATTGTATAGCAACATCTCATCTGCAGCAAGAAAATCAATGCAAAAATATGGTTTAACACCATCAGTTCTTCCCAATTCTCACACGACTGACACACAATATCTGTATGTATGTAATATATACATCTATATTATCTAATATATATATAAAACCCATGATATGTAATATCTGTAAGATACTGTAAGATAGATAGATAGATAGATAGATAGATAGATAGATAGATATCTGTTATCTAACATATATTAACTTATTTTAAGTTTTTATCTGTTGGCTATGAGCCCTAAGGAATCCCCTGCAATTAAACTTTCAGTTGTGCTATGTTTAAAGCAATGTTTTCATTATAAATTTCATGTAAACTCTTCAGTCTGAACTCAGTTGTGAGGCTCAGAGAGGGGATGCTGGGTGGCCACATACACTTTTGCAGGTGAAAGAGCATAAATAAGGTCATTAATTCTGTTAGCTAGGAGCTACATTTTTTAAAATAGGGGGGTTTTATTTATAAGGTCAAGTTGTGAGCTTGCATGAGTGAAAAGTGTCCAAAACCTAGACACACAAGCAATGTTGAATGCTACATATAAAAGAAAAAATAATTATTTTTGCTTGCCAAGCCCAATTCCTGGCTGTTGTTGTGGTAAACATTTCTCACAAATGCCTTTTCTTTTTTAGACAAAAAATGTGCAGTCTTTGGAAGGCACACTGGGCTGCTGTCATCATTTATCTACTTAAAAGCTCAGTGAAGAAGCAATTCAGAGAACAGCAGAGCTGCTCCACATCATTGTAAATTGTTTGTTCTGAGGATGCACCAAACCTTGAAAACTGGGTATGTGTTGAACCTGCAGAACACATTGGTGACTGATGCACATTGCCTGAACATTTCTGATTGGTATATATTTTGGAAAAAAAGGGCCATTTGCACTATTTTTGGTTTAATGATATGACATCTCCATCTCTAAATATTCCCAAGCAAACCTGAATTACTTGAAAATGTGTTGGTCACAGAGGCTGATGACAGAGTCAGAACATGATGTTAGGGTTGTTCTGATATTTTTATATGAACAAAATGTTCTTGAGATATTACACTTACTTCTTTCAATGTGTAAAATCTGATGCAGATATTCCTGAAATTCTATTAGACATTATGTTGTCTATGAGATTGGGTAAAATCCTCCATCTACAGTCCTTCCTAACCTTCTGATGAAGGGAAAACCTTTGCACGTGAGAACTGTCACCTGATAAAAATTTAAGGTGAATTCTCTTATGCAGGGGAAAAGTCTAACTGCCTTGGTTGATGTGTGTGACACTAAGACCCAGGGACCAGAAATGAAGTTTAAGTATCTCTGTGAATGAATTCTAATTAATTATGCAATTTTCCCTATATTGGTTATACTTGAGAATGTTGTATATGTTATCAACAGAGAGTTATATATTCCTGGCCATAGCTGGATAAGCCCTGTTGTCCCGATAGACTAGAGAATGAAACACTGATTTGAATTTACAAAACATTCTTTTAGTCATGCTGATGGTTGAATTTAATACAAGGATTGCTCTCACAGAGGGTGGGTATACCTCAGCTGGTTTACCCACAACTTATGGTTGATATGGAGGTCAACACTTGGTAGGTACAGAAGACTGCACTTTCTCTACCATCCGATTATATTTCAAAGGCATGCTTGTAAGAAAAAATAATCAGATTTGTTAAATCCCATTTGTTACAATTCACAGTAAAATTGTTGTTTAAAGGCCAAGTAATCCATGAAGACACAGTTTAGCCATTTAAATGGTAGCCTATTTAATAAATGAGGACTCAGAAATTGGCACCTTGGCTGATAATGGAAGTGTTCTGTGTCCCTGCTACAAACTTGTTCCAATATCACCGGTAGACAAAAGAATGTTTCACATTAAATCAACATTTTTTTCTTTCTCTGTTTTTGTACATGTAACAATCATATAATACTTGCAAATATCCATGAAATAATTTCAGGAAAAGGCATACAGTATTTTCTTTTGGAAAAAAGTGTCCTGTTTTGTTTGTCATTGTTGTAAATAATGTATGGGAAACACTTGGGAGCTACTGATCAAAATACTTTTCTGTTGATAACTTGATTTAGCAGATAAGACAAAAAGCTTTTCCCCTTGAAGCTGTTGGATTGAATGAGTTCAAGGTGAGGGCTAGCTAAGGAAAGGTTCCAAAGAAATGAGCAGTTTCATTTCTTGTGTAACTTCCATACCATCAAGTTCAACACGTCCCTGGTAGAAATGTTTGTATTCTTGGCAAAATGATGAAAAATGACACGAGCTTGATTACACACTATTATTTTCCAACTACAGCCAACTTTTTGAACTCAAGAAAGAGAACTTTACCAATAACTTCCCTGCTAATTTACTTTAGAAGTTACACTTTTTGAAGTTGCTCCATAACTGAGGTGCATTTTCCCACCTTAATTTCAAATTCTGTATTTTCAGCCTTGCCACTCACACAAAAAAAAAGGGAAAGATGCTTATGTAATTCCACCAGCTGCATATCTCCATGAAGGTTGCAGTTTTATTCCATTAAAGACAATATTTAATTAAAAGTAATGCATGAACTGTTTTCTAATAAACACTGTGAATGTCATATACTAAGATATTTTATTAGAAGTAAATATTCTTTTGTTATTCCCTCTCCCTCCATTCATGCTGTACTGATTTTTACTTACAGTTCTTATAGTAGTTACCTATCTAACTAGAAAGGAGTTTCTGTTCATGTGGGATTCATTTCTTGTATTAAAAAAGGGGAGATTTAATTTTTTTTTTCCCTGTGGGTGCACATTGGATTGAATGGCTTTTCAGTTCCCTTTAGTTCTTATGCTCATCTTTCTTAAAAGTTACAGGCAGAACTGATAACATGCCATCATTCCCTCAACACCTGGCCTTATGTTCTAAGTCATATAGTACAAGTCTTTTGGCTCTGCTTTCATTCCTTGTTTACACAACACAGTCATAATAAATGAGAAGTGTGATCTAAAGAGAAATAATAGCAGCTCTCCAGTGTACCAGAGACATGTAAGATTGGGTGTTGACACCTTCTGAAGGAATTTCTGTGGTCCTTTTCAGTGTCTTGCAGAGTAGGTACTGCCTTACAGCCACAGACTTGCTCCTGCTCTGATTTCTGATAATTTTAATGCACTACACTTTTCAGCTTTCTACTCTCATCCTTCTGTGCTTGAACTCAGAAGAGAAAAAAAAAAAAAAAAACAACAAAATCATTAAACATGAGTATTTCAGGCTTAGCATAAATTTCTCATTTGAAATAAGGAGCTATAGGTTAGGAATTCCCTGCACACTGCTTAGCTGTAATTTCAGGGCATGATTAATTTCTCGGTGCAAATCACCAGGCAGACACCCTCAGGGGTTCCTTGCTTCTGCTTAAAGCAGAAGATTGAAACAGAGCAGTGCTCATTCATAGAAGAGATTGTAATTTTACTGTTTATATACACCTGCAAATTTTCTCTGTATCAGGAGCTACTGCTTAGATGTATACACGGTTTTCTGATAAGCTTCTTTCAGGTCTCAGAGTCTCTAGGAAAACGCCACATGCAATGAGAAATCCAGTTTGCAATGGAGAAAAATGCATCAAAATGCAACGGTGTTTCTCAAAACTTCTTTGCCAGAGCTCTGCCTTGTCCTCTCCCGCATTGCCGATAACCTCTCAGCAGCAGCCCCACGGGCTGACGCGCATGAAACATTTGCAGCCGGCAACATCTGATAATAACCTTGCCTGTGACAGACATCATCGTTACTACTCCGCAAGACAGGGGCGACCCACGAACCCAGCACACCCAGGCCCTGCAGGCAGCGGGAAGGGGCGGCCACTCAGCTCCTCGGCCGAACGCTCTGCCCTTTGGGATTTCTCCCGCAGCCCTCCCCTGCCGGGCTGCGACCCTCCCGCCCTGCCCCCTCCGTCCCTCGCAGCCCAGCCCGGCCCGCCCCGCGCCGCCGCCAGGTGGCGCCGCGCGACCGCTCGTGGAGGGGAGCTGCGGGTGGGGCCGGGAGCGGGGCTGGGAGAGGGACTGCGAGCGGGTCCTGACCCGGGAGCGGGACTGCGAGCGGGCTGGGAGCGGGTCCTGGGCCGGCAGCGTGCTTGGAAACCGGTCCGGTTCGGGAGCGGCTCTGGGAGCGCGTCCCAGTCCTGAAGTGTGTCAGGGAGCGGGTCCCGGTTCGGGAGCGGGTCAGGGAGCGGGCCGGGAAGCTGAGACGCCCCGAGGAAGAAATATTTTAATAAATGGGGAGCCGCCGCCGAGCTTTGGGCGCCGAGGTGCAGGGGTGCGAGCGTGGGAATGGGGCCTTGAGGCGTGCGGGGCGCAGCCTTACGGCCCGAACAGAGTGCTCCAAACAGAGTGTCCTTTTTAGCGATTGTCAGAATTAAAGTCTGTGAATTCCAAACAGTTCCCAGTGAGTGGTGGTGTGTGCTTCGGCCGCAGCAGCGGCCGGTGAGAGCTAACGTGTCGGTGGCATGTTGGAACAGGAGCGTTTTAGCACGACGGGCTCAAGTGAAATAATGGGGGGAAGAGGGGACACAGCTTTTCCCTGCCTCCGGTGGCACCGGAGAGGCCGTCCCAGTGGGAACACCGCGGCTTGTCGCGGCTGCTCGCGGTGTGTCGGGGTGCGGCTCCAGGGCGCGGGGGTGCGTGGCCGGGACAAAAACTGGGGTGCGGGATCGCCGGCGGTGCCGTGGCCGCACTCCGCTCCGATCCCGATGTCTGGATCCCTGCCGGGTGCCTATGCGTGTGTGTGTGTGTGCGTGTGTGCCGCTGAAGAGGGGAGGAGGGAGGAAGTGGGGTGGCGGTGGTAACGGCTGGCGGGAGGGGGATGATTATTGGCAATGGGCGGGAGAGAAAGAGGCGACTCCTGTTTCCTTTTCTTTCTGCCAGCGCAACCTCGGCTCATTTTCTCTAAGCTATACAAATTCACGGACGAGCTACCTAGCCAGCCCTCCTCTCCCGTCATGGACCTCTCAGGTAAAAAGACCGTTCTCCTCCCCGCCGGCTGTTCTTTTTGCAAAATATCATTTTAAATAATAGCAAAAGTAAGATGCGGGGTAGGGCAGCGGTAGAGATGCCTCTGGGGGGTGTAGGGAGGATGTTCCAGGACCGAGATCTCCGGGTGTTCTGGTGAACGGGAAAAACTGAGATGCAACTTCCGAGGTAGAAGCCGGGTGAGGCTTTGGCTCCTGCGGTATGTGTGCATGCCGGGGTGGAAACCGGAGGATACCTGAACCGGTTGCTTCCTTCTCCCGAGTTTAGGGAGTCGCCGGGGTGGGCAGCAGCGGTGGTAGCCTGGCCTGGGGCACAGAAGGTTGGGAAGTGCAAATCAGTGCCCGAGAGCAGCAGCCCCCAGGCGGGGAGAAGGGCGGCGGCAGCGGCTACCAGAGCCCGGCCGGCTGCCCGCGAACTCTACAAATAGCGCTCCCCTCCATCGAGGGGAGAGAAGCCGCGTTACCCATGACAAGAATAAAATCTCCTTCCGTAGTGGCTGGGGCGTTAGGAGACGGATACAAACCAGGCTCGCAGGTGCAGTAAAAAGTGGGGCTGTGGGAAGAAGTGGAACCGGGTTTTGGGAGCCCCAACTGGTTGTGGGGCGGGAAAGTGATTGCCCGTGGCGCCCGCAGGATGCTCCACCGCGGGTTTGGGAATGCAATCTGCCGCGCTGCCCCCCTCCTCCCCCCTCGGAGCACGTCAGGGGCTGCGGGACCCCAGGCTGCTGAGGAACCGGAGAAGGAGGGGACACCGGGCAGCCAGGTGTCTCCCAGACCTGTTGTACTCGCTGGGGCGCCCTGGGCGGGGAGGGGCAGCCCGCCGGGCGGCGTGGTGCCGGCTCCCGCCTGCCCGCTGCTGTGCTTCACCGCCGCCTTTCCCCTCGGCAGGCTGCTGCGTGCCGCCCGCCCTCTGAGGAGGCTCCTTCGCCCCGCGCAGAGGAGGAGGAGGCGGAGGAGAAGAAGGGGAGGAAGGAGCGGCCGCAGCCGCCGCTGCCCAGCCGCCGTCCCGCAGAGCGCTGGCCGTAGGGCGCCGCGGCGGCAGNGTGCGGGCGCAGAACGACACGGAGCCCATCGTCCTGGAGGGGAAGTGCCTGGTGGTCTGCGACTCCAGCCCTTCGGCCGACGGTGCCATCACCTCCTCCCTGGGGATCTCGGTGCGCTCGGGCAGCGCCAAGGTGGCCTTCTCGGCCACACGCAGCACCAACCACGAACCCTCCGAGATGAGCAACCGCACCATGACCATCTACTTCGACCAGGTCAGCCGCCGCCTGCTTCTCCTTCCCTACCCCCACCCCCGCGCCGGCGGCCCCTGCGCGGGCATTCCCGCCTTTGCTTCTCCCTGCCACACGCGTTCCTTCTGGTTCCCGTTCCATCTTTTAACCCCGACCCACTCACTCTGCAGAAACTTTACGTCTCAACTCGCCAGAAAGACCTTGGAAAGTTCTTTTAGGTGGCTGCGCGGCTTTCCTAAGGTGGTCCCGGGGCGGTGGGTGTGGGGAGGTACACACGCTGGCCTCCTGTCTGGTCCCATCGCTAGTATGGAAAGAGCTTTAACGTGAGAGTCTGTGCCTCGGACGCTTGCGGGGGCGCCTTGCAGCCAAGGATTTACTCGGCCACCCAGGAACGACCCGGGGGAAGGGTGCACATCCCTCCTTCGGTGCAAATTCAGAGATTTACCGATGAGCAGTCGCCGGATGTCCCTGTTTGGCGCATTTGGCAATGTTAGAGCATCTCTCAGGGGGAGGGAGGGATGAGGAAGAAGAGGGTGTTTCCCGCGTTGTCAGACGAGGCAAACGGTGTTCCCGGTGGGCTGTATGGGAATGGTGTTATCCCGCACGGCATACGCCGGGCAGAGCAGCGAGCAGCCCGGCCTGCTTATCCTGCCCCTGCCCCTGCCTCGTCGCACCGCTTGCCCCCGGAGGCCATGCCCCGTCCATCCACTTTATTTTTGCGGTGAAATTTCCTTTTTTTCCTACCGCTTCTGACTCTTGAAGTAGTATTTCAGTCAGCCAAAATTAGCATACCAGATTGTTTTCTCTGGGCTTATTTGTTTGGTTGGTTTTTGGGTTGTTTGTTTGGTGTTTTTACCTGTCTGCCTGCCTGTCATTTATCTGTCTACCTGTCCCTCCTAATGAGTTTGCAGGGTTATTCATCGCATACAAAATCAAATAAAGTCAGATCAGTAGGGAAAAAACCAAAACCAAACCCATAAAAAACCAAACCAAACCAAAAAACAACAACAAAAAAATCAACCCCCCAACTTGCTAAATATATAGCATATTTTACATACTTTACCCGGCAATGTGCAACTCCTAGGAGTTTGAAGGCGTTTTCTCGCTGTTCCCACAATAAAGGATTTTTTTAAATTATTTTTTGTTCCTATTTTTTGGAAACTAAACTTTCACGATTTGGGAGGAAAGGCTTAGGGGGCCATGGCGTTTTTGTTTACTCCTGCTTCGTATTTTTCTTCATTAAAGCAGAGTTGTAGCCCGCAAACTGAGCGTGACGGGGGTGCCCCGGCGGTGGGCACGGCAGAGCATCCGGCTCGGGCACACCCGCTCGCCGCACGGCATCGCCACCGACCCACAGGCTCTTCTCTCCGCCGCCCGTGTCTTTTGAGCCAAATCATGCTGCCCGTCACAGCAGCCTGGAAAAGGAGCGAGCGGATGAGCTGAGGCCACGTCCCCGTCAGATCGGCGGGGTCGGCAGGGTGCGGCTGCTGCTCCTGAACGAGGCTTTGCACATCTGCCGTAGGGGTCTACTATTTCCTCCCTCTTTTTTTTCTTTCTTTTTTTTTTTTTTTTTTTTTTTTTTTTTTTTTTTTTTTTTTTTTTTGTATTATTTTTGGTTTTTGTCTTGTTTTGCTTTGAAAAACATTGAAATATATGACAAATTAAGGTTGTTGCCGGGAAGGAGAAACAGGCGCACCCCAGCGTCCTGAGGAGTGTGTGGGCCAAGTGGCATAGCCCTCCGGAGGGACAGAGAGACATGAGCTGGCAGATGTTGCTGTTGCTGAGCACCCGCTCTCCTCCTTTGCCCCTCTCTGCAGTGCAGTTTTAGTTCTATACACTATTAAAGTCGAGGCCAGCTCTGATTTCAGTAGTGCTAGCTAAAAAACATACATTTTCATTATGAGTTAATGAGCTTTGAGATTTTTTCCCAGCTTTTTTCCCCTCCCTTCTTCCCTCCATTTCACACTCCTCCCCCTTCTGACACCTTTGCTTTATTGACAGGACAGTGTGGACATTTGCACTTCATCTAACAGGCTCTGGAGATAATTTTTGCATAACTAAATTGATTTATTAACTCTGATGCATTTTAAATGCCTCTGTAACTTGATTCCATTCCTCTGTCATGCATTTTTAATTGTTCTGCAAATAGCATTTTGTCTAGCCTTTATGTTGGTCATTGAGGTCATGTCAAATTTTCCCAGGTGCTTTTCTAAGGGGGAGTCTGATTTCTCTCTCTCCTTTTCTTTATTCTATTTGTTTACTTTCCAGGTATTAGTTAATATTGGCAACCATTTTGATCTTGCGTCCAGTATATTTGTAGCACCAAGAAAAGGGATATATAGTTTCAGTTTCCACGTG
The DNA here is from genome assembly GCA_013400915.1 of Pardalotus punctatus. Classification (NCBI taxonomy): domain Eukaryota; kingdom Metazoa; phylum Chordata; class Aves; order Passeriformes; family Pardalotidae; genus Pardalotus; species Pardalotus punctatus. The sequence goes on along the minus strand of VZTX01021909.1, from coordinate 555,855 downwards.
GTCAAGGTCTATAACAGACAAACCATCCAGGTGGGTTCTAATTTAAAGAAGATACTGTCTTTTCTTTTTTCCTTCAAACGCTTATTTCTGGACACACATTTACAAAAACAGCAATTGAAGAATGAGACTGTGGGTTATTTTTAAAGGGACCTGTACATATGACAGAAATCGCACATTTCCTTAGCTTAATTCAACCCAGATTCTAACCTGTACAAAAGTTTAGTGATGTGGAGAGGGGAAAAAATCATTGAGAGTATTGAGAAAACTCAGATTCTGTTTCTTTGCACTTTTTAGGTAAGTTTAATGCAAAACGGCTACCCAGTGATTTCAGCTTTTGCAGGAGATCAGGACGTCACCAGGGAAGCAGCCAGCAATGGGGTCTTGCTCCTCATGGAAAGAGAAGATAAAGTGCATCTCAAACTGGAAAGGGGTAACCTCATGGGAGGGTGGAAATATTCAACCTTTTCTGGCTTCTTAGTCTTTCCACTATAAAAGAAGGTGAAATAGGAGACAGATCCATGAGCTGGAGCACGGATTCAGCCGCTAATGACACCCAGAACTTGGCAGCACATGACAATATTTTCAGTCACCCCGTCAGACTGTCACAGTAGAAGAATGATAACCTTCTAAACTCCAATACTTGCTTTGAATATTGACAATTCCTTGGAACCTGCGCCTCTAATTAGTTTTAGACGACAGTGATCTTTAGGAGAAATGAAATTATCAACCTGAGCAATTTGTACCTGTGATTGTAAAGTCAATTTTGGATTTTATTGTTGGGATCATTGACTTTCTTCTTATTTTTATTTTTTTCCTCTCTTTCATTTTTTTTCTCCTTTTCTTTCTCTTGTTGTTGTCCCAATATGACAAATAACTTGGACCACAGATTCGCTTTGTCAAAGGCTCACTCCAGAGCCAGAAGAATGGAGTGTTCAGCCCAATGAGGTGTTCTTTCCATGCTTTATTTCTTTGTGTTGCATAGCCTTAAGGAAAAAAAAAAAAAAAAAAAAAGAAAAAAAAAAAAAGAATGGCTTCAGTCTCAGTCATGTATTTTTCTGGGGGAGGGGAATTCTGGACATTACTGTGTCAAGAAGTGCTTTATCCAGTGAAGCAAAATTTGCACGATTGGAACATTATTTGTGTTGTTCGTGTTTTTCATCAACAGGTTTTTTTTTCCTGACTTTTGTTTGTGTGTGCTAAAAATGTAAGCTAGATTGATCAATAAGACAAAACAAAGCACATATATACCCTGTAGCTCTAAGTAAAGCTAACCAGTGAACAATTCTGTCTGCACTTTCCAGCTGATCTTTATAGACCTATTTAGAGAGAAAGAAAGAGAGAGAAAGAGTGAGAGCTACATGATCCTTCAATTACAATCTGGAAACTGGTAAAGGAACTGACATTTCTGAGTTGTCCTGACATTTCTAGAAGCAACAGTGGAGGCTTGGAATATCTTCTCTGACCATACCCTAAAATATGTCCTTTCTTTTCATTACCATATTTTGGGTGCTTTTATCTGATATTTATTTGATATATTTGTCCACTAATGCTTGAGTACACATTGTGGGAGCACAGAGAGATGGCAGAGCAAACTCTTCCTCTTCCAAATTAAATAAAACCATCTTCACTTGAGCTGTCTGTAGCAAGTACCAGAGGAGTTGACACAAGCATCTTTGACAGCCTTGGGGAGAGGGGCCGCAGAGGATCAGCAAATGCTCCAGAAGTTGGCACAGGTCCCAGTCAAATATGAGCTGCGTGTGCTCTTCCCAACACAAATGGTCTCACAGTTCTAGGGGTGGACTGACATCGATATTGAAGGTTGGGAAAATTATTATCCAAATCAACATGAGGTAAAATATCAGGCAAATGTCAATTGTATCCTTTTGCCTCATTCTCAATAAACAGATCTTGTTTCTTCAATTTTTCAAGGGTTTTTTTTGTTTGTTTGTTTGTTTTTCTTTTTTATTAAGAGTGGTGTACTAGACAGTATGCTGAGGAAAATCTTTTTTGAAGAGATGCAGGAGGAATGTTTATTTTACAGAATTTTTATCTTCATTTATTTAATTTTAAATATTTCATTTGCTATCAATCCCCCAAGGGTGGATGTGCATAAGAATTTATTTTTGTCAAATTTACTCCTCTGCCACAAGCAAATATAATGCAAAGGCATTTGCAGGAAATCGGTGGTAACAACATTGTATCTCAAAATTATGGTGGACATGTCATTTTCATTGTAAATTTATCATTAAAGGGACAAAATTAAAGTCATATATTCTTAAAAAAACCTTATCTGTGTTGCTTATATACCTCAGATTATTAAAACATAAGCCAATTTAATATCTAATATTTTTGTGCATTTTCACCATGGATGTGGTTTGTTTGCTTTGCAGTTTCACTCTGCCAGTTACTGAATGAATTGGTTTCAGGTTGTTGGTTTTTTTAGTGGGTTGCATTTTCTAGTTCCCCTTTGTGCTTTGGCATGGCTGCAACGTTTCTAGTTACAAAATATCACAGGGCTACATTTAAGTACATGAAATAAAACCTGAGTCAGCAGCAACCTTTTTCTATTAAATTACAATAAATACAGTTGTCTTAATGGTAGCTATTGTAAAACTACTTTTTGTGTTTACAACTCAATCATATCACCCAAGGAAACAGAAACTGAGCTGGGTTAAAGGTCCCAAGTTTTTAGTTTCCACTATATTTTTAATTTAAAAAAAAACACTCAGTAAATAATACTTTAAAGTAAGAATTATCCTGTTTTATTTAAAAATTCTGCCTACTATAATCCCATTAACTTCTCCCATTTATTTCAGTTCATTTGGCTTGACTAAGGCAATGACATCTTAGTTCTGGCTCTCTCCTAAGCTAAATGAGGCCAATGACAATAATTTCCTTGGAACTATTCTTGAAAGTTTCTTAAGTCATTGAAGCTACATAATCTGAATATGTCACTTCATATATTCAAGCTCAGTAATCCTGACCATGCTTATTTTATAAATATTTTATAAATATGTTTATATGATAATCAGTCTTCTGAATTTAAAGAACGTATCTCATTTAATGTCTCTTTCCCTCTGGTACTCTTGTGTCCTTCATGCTAAGCTATAGAGTTAGAGATCTTATATAAACAGTTAATATAAATGGAAAATGTGGAGTAAATTCTTATTGTACACTAATTGCAATCATGATCCTTCTTTTTTTTTCTTTTATGTTCATTGCAGTATTTATTCCCTTTTCCCTTTTAATTTTACATCTGCTTTTGAGAACGTGCAGTCTACTTGCTATTAGAAACAGTAGAAATTTTGACATATTCATAAGGTGTGGATATCATGACATATTTTATGTTGGAGGGGGAAAATGTACAATCACAGCATTGTAGATTGCAGGAAAAATGATGTGAGAACAATTAAAGGAGCCTCCCAGTACAATAAGAGTAGGCACGTATGGTAGTGAAGCAGGCCAGTGGCACCATAACAACTCTGGTTCCTGTGGGAGCAATAGCACAAGACTCCTTCCAACAACTTTCAAGCTTTCTCACAAGCTGCTGTGTAACACAGTCATAAGATATTCCTATGAAACTGCTGTCTGTTTCACTGCTTTCCTTCCAGGGAACAATCTGTACCCATGTGTTTTTGGTGTTCACTCTTTTAGTATTTCTTCAGCCTACTTATGGCAGGGTAGAAGCCAGGAGCTGTATTAGAAATGATAAACTCTCATAAATATATATCATTGCCTTCCTCTGAGTTTTATATCCATAGTTTGAACACAGTCTTGCCTCAGAGCCTGTGTGCTCTCACCTCCCCCTGAGACAGTGGGTGTGATGGATGTGCGGTATATCTCATTACTGGTCAGCATCTTGCAAGCTGGATCTGTGGGAGGAGGAGAGAGACAGGACATGAAACTAGGGAGTTGTTTAGGAGTTACGTTGTGTTTGTTGGCTGTGACTTTTTTAACTTTTAAAAAGAACATTTTGTTTTTATTGACCAAATTTGTTTCTTGGACAATCTGTCAAAGTAGAAGATAGGCTAAAAGGGCTTGTTTACTGATGGAGTTATTCAGAAATAGCTGAAAGTGGATTCATGTCTTTGTAATGTGACATCGGTTTCTGGAATAGGCAGAGTCACAGGTAGCATTGTTTAAAAATAACTCTTATAATTAATAGACTGCTTCGATCCAGGATAATTTTCTAGTGTTGACAAGCACTTAAAAATCAGTGTCATTAATACACTTCATTTTTGTGGGTAATGACTTGTCATTAAGCAGTTATACATAACTAAAGAATTACAATCAATTCACCTCTTCTAATATATTGTTGAAAGGCCAAGGAATATCTTTGAGTCATTGCATAGTTTCTAGATTTGGAACCACTCACTGTCTTGAACAATTGTTCCAGGGTCATGTGTGATGAGGAATCATGCCCATTTTTAATCATGGTGGTAAACTATGATCCATTGTAAAATACAGATTTTCTTAGTGAAGCAGCTTCAGATTTCATCTGCCAGAATGCTTAAAACAGAACTTTATTATTCCTGGCCACCTGTTAATTAAATCACATTTGGAGTTTATAAACTCCTGACAATTTTTGATATCCATCTCAAGTGTAGTTAGACACAGACTAGGTGGCTGGGCAAATGATAGTCAAGCCTTTAGATCAGCTGTTTATATAATCACATATCAGTAAAATTCAAGTGTTCCATAGTGAAATAAACACATTTTCATTTCAGCTAAGAGGCTGACCTTGCTTGTTGCACTTACCTCCAAAGTCTATTCCTCTTATGAATGAACTTTACTTGACTGCCTCTTGACATTAAATTTACACCAACTCTGAATGTTACCCAACCAATTTATTTACATACATTCCTTTGTATAAGCCTACTCTTAATGTGCTGGGAAGGTCTTTTAATTGTTCTCACATCATAGTCCCTGTTGCAATCCACAGTGCTGCAGTTGTATATGTTCCCCTCCAACAAAAAATATATCAGGATATCTGCACTTTGTACATATACCAAAATGTCTACTGTTTCCAATAATAAGTGAGAGGAGCTTATGAAAAGCATCAGTAACATTGAGCTTAAATTGTATGGTTTGGATTTGGTCATGATCTACTATTATGTTTGTATAAAAATCAGAGACAGTAGTCAGTGAAAACCCTTAACACATTCTTTGGTGTTGAGGTATTTCAACACTAATCATACTGCTAATAATATAAGCAAAAGTCTACAAATATATTTTGAATGCATGATTTAAATTGATTCCCAAACCAGTCATGTTTGTGATCATATCCAGCATAATCATGATCTTTTTTTTCCTTATTTGCTATTACCAGTAAAATCTAAAGACCACTTACTGTATTTTATGCTACTATTTGAGTGTAATAATGAAAATACACTTTACATACCAAGATATCAAACATATCCTGTTTTGTAAGTCATATAGCTTAACCTATTTAGTGAATCCTCTCTGCTATTCAGCAACAAAATAAAGGTGCCTAACTTGCTGGCTCCCGACAGATCACATACCACAGATGGTATAAATAATGGCACTGCAAAACGTGGAGAAGAAAATAATGAGTATGAATTCTTCACAAAAAAAAAAAAAAAAAAAAGGGTGCATCAACAAAAATTCAAGTCTTATTGACAAATGCTCCAAAATTCAGAAAATATCTAAGTTAAGTTTTCAAACTAATCTTTCTGACTGATAGTACTTCCATTGTAATGACAAAGTGATATTTTTGCTCTGAGAATCTAAAAAATAATTAAAATTGTTTTGTGAGATTAGCTGTATTAAAAGACTCTTGTTTAGTATATTGATATATTCAATATTATATATATTCAAACAAAACCTAAGCTCATCAATTAGTAATTAGTAGTTATCATGAGACATTCTCATTTCTGCTGATATATTTAAATTAATTGAAACTACTTCGAAATGCTTTTAGTTTAAGTGTGTGAATATAGACAAAAGTGCACACAGATATATATATATGTACAAATGCAAGTAAAATACATTTTTAGCTAAGAATGGAGGGAGGTTTCTTTTTTGTATACAGTTTGGCTTTCCTTTTTCTGAAGCATTGTCACAACAAATTATTTTTTATTTTATTTGTTGTCATTCTATACCTAAAACTGTTTATATTTGCTTACATCTAAGAATACACTGACTAATAGCTAAAAGCAGGATACATTTCATTGCCTGAGGGCTGCCGCGGTTTAGGTAATATTAGGGTAAAGTGAAGCATACAGTTATTAATAAAAGACTTAATTACCTCACATTCTGTAGAAAGCTTTTGTGATGAGTAAAACTGTAGTCTGTGTGGGAAATGCCTCAAAAAACAAAAGGGAGATGTCACAGTGGAAGGTTCAGTTTGTCCTTCTATTGACATTAGATGGAAGACCTTTGATACATACTATAACTGAAAACAAATATGTCCCTATATTTAGTTTAGCAACAGTAGTCCTTATATGCTGACTTAATTTTGATTATGTTAATTTTCCCCTAGAGAGATGCATTATATTGTCACATATCAGAACTAAGAATACAAAAATAAAGGATGAAGGGTTTTCCAAATTTGTTCACTAGGAGAAATAACTTAGCACAGAACATATGTTGCTCCTACAGACTTTTGTGACAGTGAAAATATGGAAGACATTATTTTTAAAAGAATCTTTCAAGTTCTTATTTATTGTTACCAACAGCAGATTTTTCTCAGCCCTGTTTGTAATAGTATGACTGGAAGTATTTTAGGATGGAGCTTAAATGGAAATAGCTAGACCTTCTAACAGCTGTCTGCTTCTCTATCTGAAATTTTCTGTAGAGCTATGTGTTCTCATAAGACTTTATAATCTCTCTAGATGAATTTATACTTTAACCCTTACTGTCAAGTAAATCCAGTCTCCTATAATTATTTCACCTGGGTAGGGAAAGCATCCATTTTTCTGCTTCTTTGCAATGGTTCTATTGTTTTCTTCTACCACATGAACTGTGGTAAAAATACCCAGTAGAGAAAAGAAGATTCCCACTACACTTGCCTCCCAAAGACAGGTTAATTTCTCTTCTCTTGCCCTCTCTTACCCTTTCATGCATATTTGAAAGGCTCTTGGTGTTGAATTGTTTGGATATTTTTTAAAATAATGCTTTTCCAACTGTGTGAAAACTTGTTCATACAAAATGATGACAGCTTTAGTTGACTGCTCACAAGTTAGCTAATCCCTCTCTTCTGCAGCTAGAACTCTCAAACAGGAGAACCCAATCTGATTGAGGAAAAATATAACTATAAATAAATAGTAGGAGATATGTATGTGAAACAGTGTTTTTTGGTAAATATTTTGATCCCATTCAGTCTGTTCTTTCTGTGAGAATGATTTATGGAACCAAGTCACTTGGTACTTCTCTTTTAAAAAAAATCTAGGGATATTTGGAATTTTCCCTTTTAGAGCCTGTTTGAAAATTATAGACCCTCTCATATAGGTGTTAAGGCATTGGTTAAAAATAATAAATGAGATTTTCATGTACCTGTGTGATCCTTTAACATAAACACCTTGTGACAAAGAACAGTCTGTAGGAAAGGAATAAACCAAACCCTGCTGAGAAACAGAAGAGTCACTGCACAAACCTCAAAAGCATACAGGGACATATATGCACATAATTTTGTGAACCATAGCTATAAGTGACAGGCATTGGTATGTAAAACACTCTCCCAGAGTTCTAACTTTGATGCAAGTAAAAAAATCACATGAAAATAGATATTCAATTTAGGTGGGATTCAAAATGCACATGCAGTTAGTGATTGTACCAAACTGTTAAGAACAGTGGTTCAATGCAGGCATATTACATACACAGTGTATTCCACTCAAGCATGGAATGTTGCACTATACAACAAATATCTAAGCTATTTCTGAGAAAAATTTACAAAATTATCTTACAGAACTATAAAAGTCAGAAATCAGATTGCAGCAAATAGAATTCAGACCACTGGACACATTATAAAAAGTGAGACAAACATTTTATAAACATTTTTGTATATTTCCCTTATCCTCAGTAAAGATGTAGCTTACCTCCTGAAAACAAAAATGGAATCCGCATACACAATAAGGCATGATTCAGTTCTTACTGAGAGTAAAAAAAGTCTTGCTTATTTGCTTCCATGCCCCTGTTGTCTCTAAGGCATTTGCCTATTGCTTGCTTTTTATGTGTGCACTAGTGTTCTTCAGAACTTCATAAGTTATATCTGAACTAAATAATTGAAAGTTGATTTGCAAGTGCACTTTAACATGCTAAAGTGACTGACTTTCTTAACATACTACTGCCAGATTTACTGAAAATAAGGCTGTTTTGGGTCTGTATGAGATGGAGTAATTTACCCATAACAGCCCTCACAGTGCAGTGCTTTACATGGGTAGCTGGAAAGGTGTTGATAATGTGCCAGTGTTTTGTCTGCTGCTGACCAGCACTGGCACAGCATTGCCATGGAGAAGAATGTCCCTCTCCAACATTCTGCCCCACCAGCAGAAGGCTGGGGTTGGGCAGGATCTTGGGTGGGGACACAACCAGGACAGCTAACCCAAACTGACTAAAGGCATGTTACAAAGCAAATGACATCGGCTCAGATATAAAAGCAAAAAAAGTGGAGGAGGAATAAAAAGACATTTGTTATTTGCAACATTTGCCTACCAGAGTAACTACTATGTATGCTGAAGACTTGTTGCTGGGAAGTGGTTGGACATCGCTTGCTGACAGGAAGTAGAGAATAAAATCATTGGTTTGTTGTCTTTTTTGCTTGTGCACACACAACTTTTTGCTTTTGCTTTAGTAAATGGCCTTATCTCAACCTACAAAGTTTTTCCCATCTCATTTTCTTTCACCAGACCACTTGAGAAGGGAATGATACAGCAGCTTAGTGGGCACCTGGAGTCCAGCCAAGGTCAACCCACCACATAAGGTTTAAAAGGTCTACATCATGTTTAGAAAGAGCCAGGGTGAGGATATCTGTCGGACATAGGCTGTACTGCTATACTCTATTCATGCCCATGGCAGCCAGGTCCAGTGAAAGACAACTTCAGATGACATTTAAGTTGCAATGTCAAGTACAGATTCAGTATCTCAATAGTACTTTAGCGCTGGGACAAAGATTACAAATCAGTGTATGCTTTCTTGTAAACAGTAAATGTGGTGAATGAATTTGGACTGGAAAAGAAGTTCACAGCTATATATAGCTGCACAATAGAATAGATTTAATGACCTATTAAAAAAATCTCCATAGGGTCTACCTTGATATTGCTTTACTGGACTTACCTCCCAGTGTCACTGCTTTTCCTGTACTGGGAAACCAAAACTGGGCAAGAGACTCTATATGTGGTCACAGATTCCAAATATAGAGGATCTCACTCTACTGGCTGTGCTTTTGCTGATACATCCCACTATTCAATAAATATTTGCTGCTGCAATGCTGCATTGCTGACTGCTTTTTGATATTTTTACCCCAGGATTTTTTTTTTTTTCTTTTTTTCTGCATAACATTTCTATCCAGCAAGCCCCAGACAGCACTGCTGCATGTGGCTATTTCATTCGAGGTTCAGGACTTTCTATTTGTATTTGTTGAACCTCCTGAATTTCTGTCAGCCCAGTCAGTTAAAGCCTCACTGAATAACAACCCTGTTATTTAGCATATTATCTTCTTCCTCTACATTTGGTTTCATCCACGGACTTGATGAGAGTGTATTTTTTTTCTGCTATCCAGGTAGCTAGTGAAGATATGAAGTGGTAACAGCTCCAGTATTTGCCTGTGAGGGAAGCCTCTTGGGTTTGAAACTGCAACCATTACCCTTGGATTCTTGTGATCCAACCAGTTTTCCATGCATCCTGTAGTCCAATTAGTTTTACAAGCATCTTGTAGTCTATGCATCCAGTTCATATCTCTTGAGCTTGGCTATAAGGGTACAATTGGAAATCATGTCAAAAATCATGATAAAGACAAGTCAAATAACATGCCCTGACCACCAATTCATTTATCAGAGAGAGAAATCAGTTAGGTGTGATTTTATCTTTGTAGATCCACTGTGGGTTCTTCTCAATCATCATCTTATCATTCATGAGCTTATGAATGATTTCCATATGCAGATTTCTCCATAATCTTCCAGGAGACTACAGTGAGGCTGACCAATCCCTAATGTCCCAAATCCTCTTTTTCAGTCTTTGAATAACAATGTGACACTTTCTGTTTTCTAGGCACAAAGGTCTCCTCTTGATCACCCTGGTTTTGAAAGGTGACTTTGCCTAAGCTTCCTCACCAACATCAGATGTATCTCATGTGATTTCATGAACTGTTTTAAAACCAATTTATTCACTCAATTGACCCTTTAATAGTCTTTTCCTACCATAGGCTGTACCTCAATCTTACAGGCTCTCCTGTCCTGAGGCACAAAGGTCTGAAAAGCCAAAGGGCATACTTTATCAGTAGATGCCTTAAACAAAGCTTTGAACACTGCAAACCCTTATCACAAGACCCCTCTAGTCTTCCCATCAGTACTCTTAGAGAGGTCTTTATTTTTGCCATTTGCATTCCCTGCCAGTTTCAATTGCAGCAGAGTTTTGGAATTCCTAATTCCAAGCCAAATCAATGTTTTTAATATTTTTGATTGCAAGGCTGCTTTCACTCAGCTAAAGAAGACTGTATCTTACTTTACCTCTTGATCAGGGGTTCCAGTAGCAGAAACCCATCACCACAGCTTCTTCATCTCTCTCTATGATCCCTGCCTGTAAACCCTCAGCTGGCTTCTGAACCATTTCATGGCAAAGTTCCACACATCCAAACTGCTCTTCTGCATTGAGCACTGTTTCTCTTCCTGCCCTTCCCAGCCTTTGCTTCCTAAAGGACCTGTCTCCACTCATTGCAGTGCTCCAGCAATATGAGTTATCCCACCATGCTTTTGTTACTTTGCAACTGCTCACAATTTCTAATTCCTCTGTTTTGTTTTTTCTCTCTATTTTTTTTTTTCCTCATGCTGGAGAAATTAATATCTAGGCATTTTGGATATGCTCCCAGTAGTGATGTTATTTAGGGAATGTGGAAGAACTTTTTATATTGTTCTGTCTCCCAGAATCTTTGCTCCTTATTATGCCACTTCTCTTGGGGTTTTGTCTTTATCTTGAAAAGTCATGTATAAAGGCTTTGTCATTTTGCAAACAATCTTGCTTGCAAAAATGCTCTTGTTCCACTTTATCAGATGGAGACAACCATTCCTTATTCCTAAGAGACGGTCATAGGTGCACAAACCCTGCATGGGATATGAGCTACAGGGGCAGGTATCGTTATTGATTCTATCTGAGCCTTTCTCCTTCACTGGAAATATTGAGACACCTCTCAAGCTTTTCAGGGTCACCCCCTCTTCATATGCTCGGTTTCCCCTGTCTATTAGTACTCACATGGGTATGTATAAAGGGTTTATAATCTAGTGGCTGGCTGAGCCTTTGCTATATTTCTACAAAATCCTGGAAACAGAATGCACTTCAAATCTGCTTAGAAACAGGTAATAGGTGAAGAGATAAGGATACAGAGCTGGCATCCCCAGTACTAATTCTTTGAGGCTTGTTGAGTGGAGAGAAAAATTTATGATTATACTCTGTGACATTTAGACAGTATCTCAGTGCTTCAGCACCACCTAATCTGACAATAGAAACAATGATGTGCTTTCTTCACTGATATTTTTACCGTCATGAATCTTTCTAGCACCTAAAAGTCAAGCAATTTTGAAGAAATGGGAATAACCATATGACAGAAGAGGCAGGAAATGATATGAAATGACAAACTGAAGAACATGGGAGGCAAGAGGACAGAATTGAATGAAAGCAGGGATTCTTTTGGAAGGTGCTGTTAGGGCTGAAAATGACTTAGTGTAATAATAGATAGGGCATGGGGGAGAGAAATTAGATGTAAAATGTGGGACAGGTCTTAAAACACTAGAACAAGAGTCAGAGACTAGAATTTTGTCCAAATTGGAAAAGAAATATTTACAGAATGAGAAATTTGAGACAAAAGGTGTAACAGAATGTAGAGAAAGAGAAAAAAAGAAATCTGTAGTGAACAGGGGAACAAATAAATGGGGTTTCAGGGCTTGTAATGCATCTGGTCAGACCTCAGTAAGAAGTATGTATAGAGAAAGAGAGGGAAAGAAGCTTTGAAATCATACAATACAAAAAGTACCAGTTAAGACAGGAGAATCACAGAGATGTCAAATACATTCTGATGTGATAGTGGAGGCCCAGGACAAAAGGGACATACCTTTTACAGATAGTTTCCAAATTGGAAGAAAAAAATAAATTCAGGAAACAAAGGTGAATGATGTGAGGTCTTATGTGTTTATATCAAAAATTCATGGACCAGATGGAATTCTGAGCACTTCCTTATTTTTCTTTCATTGCTTCTATTTATTTCAAGGGGTTTTGTACCCACTTTTTTTTTTCTAACAGCCTTTCCATTTATGCAAGTTCCTCTCATTCTCTGCAAATGACTCACCAGTCCTACCAACTGTTGAAAATATAGCCAGTGTGAGCAATTCCCTTCTAACAATGCCAGTGGCAAGTGAACATTTCTTCCTAAGAGCATTTCTTTTGCTGACCCATAGAAAGATGACACTGAACTTGTTTTGGGCCAGCTAGCCTGGCCCTTTCCTCTTGTTTCCCTCTGGTGTGCTCTGCTCCTCCTTGTAAGACACTGTTCTTCTCAAGAGATAGTCATTCTGTGCTGCAGCTTGCCCAGACCTGGCCGAGGGCAGCAATCTGTCTGGCTAGCTGCAGTCCTTTTGGCTTCCAAAGGCTGACTGAAAACAATGGAAACATAAATCATGCATATTTTGAGTTTATACTTTTTTCTGCTGTAGATTTAGTGAGAATATTTTGGTTTTCAATTTGAGTTGAAGGGAGGATATGAAAAAATATATCTTTAAACACTTTCATAGTGAAAGGGGGGGTTAGAACTTTTTAGGTTGTAGTCTGTGAATGTGGTGATCAGAAAGCACAGTGAATATAAACGCTTCCAAAGGACGATGGGCTTACATCCTAGCACCCTGCCATGGCACTGAGTCACTGCCAGCACTGCCTGTCCCTGCTCTCCCCCTGAAACCTCCCTGACCTGCCCATGGCCCAGGACTCCCTTTCAGCCCCAGGGCCATCAGCTCCTGCCCCTGCAGTGCCACAGCAGGGCTGGTCTCCAGCTCCCCACAGCCTGACCCTGCCAACCAGGTAGGACCAGACCTACCTTCATCTCCATGTCCTAGGCCTGCCTTGTCCAGTTCCTGTCCCCAGGGAGGTGTCTTATGCCCGGGGCTAAAGCTGCGCCTGCTTTCTCCCATCTGCCTAGTCCTGGTGAACCACACCCAGTCCCGGAGTCCTCCAGGTCCCAGGAGCCATCAGCTCCCTCCATGCCCAGCCACACTCCTGGGTTTAGGCAAAATGCCAAAATAATCTCAGGTGTTGTTTGTATAATGCTTTTTTCAACCCACACAGAACAACCCACTTTCCCACCTCTGTTGCTGGCACCTGGCTACCCATATTGTTTCACTGGAAATTGTGGCTTGTTTCCTCAAGAAGAAATTTTGGAAATGTTGGGTATCATTAAACCATCTGGTGCATTTATCTGGGCTGTGGCCTTACCCATTCACTGACATCAGAGAGAGGTGTTTCGTGCAGGAGCAGATGCAGCAAGGAAATGAGGTGTCTACAGTGAGTTATCGGTCATCAAAATGTGGGGAACAGGTATGTACCCCAACCATCCTGTGGGGAACTGGGAGGTACTCCAGGGATGAAGCTATCCATGAGTGATCAAGCTTTTTTCACTCATAAGTTATTGTTTAGATTTTCTTATTTAGAAAAATGGGAATCTTCCCCCCCCCGCCCCATGGAATGTTTCTTGGCTACAATTTGCATTCATCCCTCCAGTGTTTGGAACATTGATTTATTAATTTTGGGTGCCTTTTTAAGCAATTAATTGATTAATATCAAGTTTTACTAACTTGAAACAGCACTTGATACTGTTATTATTCAGTTCAGATGGGATTTATTTGCCTTTAATTGGAGCAATTCAGGCCGAGGTACAGTGAATTGGTATTTTTCTGTTCACTATTGTTAAATGTCACCATCCCTGTAATTAGATTTATATATATTTTAAGGCCATTTGATCATCTTGCCAGACTGTATAGTATAGCTTATTGGGTTAGGAACTCCATTTATCCAGTAATCCAGTTCCTGAGATAATAATTTGTCTATGTATTAAAGTGCATCTTTCAGAAAAGACATTATTATAATGATCTCTTCAGTAGGTGGCAGTGCTGGGATTAAAACTGCTGTTGCTTGACTAATATGCAAATTCCTGCCTGTTGGGATTTAGGTCTAGAAAGGTTTTCAGGGCATTCTCATCTTTAAATTTGGGCTCTAGTTTTCTCGGAATGCTGAAACTGTGGGGAGATTTATTTCTGTTGGCTGAGAAAGTATAGAAAAATAGATCAAGTACTGCAAGTGCAGTCAGTTGGCTCCAGAGATATGCATGAACAAGCAAAAGCTGTGGAAAACATGCAACAGTAAAGCTCCAAAAGTAATAGTTTCTCCACTGCATGACATAATCCACTTCAATTTCTCTCAGTAAAATGATCTTGCTTGCTGAAATGTTACAGAGTCTGAATAAACAAATATTCAGAAATCTGAATCTGTATTCAGATTTCAGTTTTACATTTATTCAACTTTATCAGAATCACCGTGGTATCCTAACATTGTGGACTTCTCTATATATGGCACCATAAAGGATTCCATTTACTGGGTCCGTGTGACTTCATAATCCATTCTTTGAATTATGATGAAGAATATTTTTCTACAATGATGGAATATACAAATGAGGAAGTTCTGATTCCTGATAAGGTCTAAAATAGATATTTGTGTCACAATATAGAGTTTTTTACAAACAGTACAATTTCTCAGAAGGTGTTTTGTCAGGAATCTCTTTAAAGATCATACATCTTAATGGCACACATTAGGTAGCCCACGTGGAATACTGCTCAGGAATACACAATAAACAGCAATAACTCATAGGGTGTTGAGAGAGAAGGAAGACTTCTCTTGGATTAGAGCTGGACTGCACCTGTGTGGACAAAAAAAGATGGTTTATTGTGACAATTAAAATGTGTGGTGGCTGCATATCATTGTTTGCCCATTGGGAAAGCAAGATAGAGAGGAATCTCACAGCTATGTGGAAAGCAGTGCTGAGTAATGTATTCCAGATCACACACTGGAAGCAGTGACATTAAATCTATGAGCAGCTAGGAATTCTCAGTTATCTCGGTGCTCATGACTTGTATTGGCCCAATATTTCAGAAAGGCTATGGAGACAGCACCTAGGAGACAGCATCTTCTCTTTAAACATGGCCCCAAAGAAGAATTTGATAATTTTCATTAATAGTGAAGTGTCTGTGGAAGGTCTGGATTGATCCTATCCAATGGGATAAGAAAAATAGAAAAAATATGTTTGTCACAATAAAAGAAAGAAGAACAAAACAGGAAAAAAACCTGCTAACATTTTTCAACTGTAAGAAAGTGGAATTCACTTCTCTTAGATGAGTAAATTTCAGATAATTTGTGGATTCTTTTGACAGAAAATTGAAAATATTTTATAATTAAAAATAATAAAACAATATTGACATTTAGAGTGGATTGTTTTCCAGAAAATCTGAAAAAGATGTTTTTCTTGTAGTTAAAGCATTTCCAAAGGGAATTGAAATATATTCAAACACAATGAAGTTTAGGAAATATTTAGAGAAGTTTAGAAAAGGTATATTTGGGAGTAAATTAAATCTGTGTTCTGAAAATGTTGAATCTAAATTGACAAAGGGACCCCAAATTCTCTTCTATTTCAGGGAGACTTGAAGACCTTAGACACTCCAAGATGATCCAGACTCCTGGGTGTGCTACAAAGATGACTTCCTTGCACCCAGGGTCTCAGGAGTGCAGTTCCCAGAAGGAATAAACCACCTTAGGACATATCTATGGCACTGTGGTGCCTGCTAATCCTCCAAGTCCATAGATATATCAGATTTCACAACAAGGACTCAGTAACCATTTTTGTTAAACAAAGTCAGGGTGCTTCACTCTGTGCAGAGTAGTTGCTTTGGCTTACAGTGGCTCAGAGTAACTTTTGTTTTAGCTGAGACTTTGCTGTCAGAAACTAAACACAAAAACGTGAGTGTGATGACTTAGTGTTTATAATTAGTAAATAGATACACAGGAAATAATTTTTCAGAATAATAGATATTTTAAGAGAAGAAGAAAATTGTGCCATTACCTTTGACTGCATTCCTTGACTTCATTCACTGCACTCAAGGTTCATAATTAATCTCTCTGAAAGTTATTCCAGAACTATGCAATCTCATACTTAAATCTGTCTAAGGAGCTTCATTTTAGCATATTGGAAGATATGTTAAAGTAATGGAAGCAAGAAAATTTACTATCTACTTTATACTCACATTCTTCAAAGAAGTGCATGAACCACAAAGCAATGGAAAAGAGAACTCTTGCAAGAAATATGCTAACCTTTTCTAAGACAAGAGATGTCACTTTGAACCCAAAAGGTATTAGAATTGTCTCAAAAGAAAGAAAAGTAGCCTTCTAAATCCTATTTGTAAAATGAAAAGAAGTTGCTGAAAGAGTTTTCATTGGCTGGAATAAAGTTTTGTTCCCTTCAATATAACCAGTGATTTCAGATCTGCTGGTACATAGGTCAGCTGCCTACTGCTCCAGCAGACTAAAGAGTAAGAAGCAAAACCTGGTGCTTTTTAAGCTCTTGAATTTTTACTGTGTCATGCAGTGAAGGGATAAGTTTTGCCTTCTAGCAAGAGAATGTCCCTGTTAACTCATGAATGACCTGAGGTCTTTGGAGACACAGATACCATTGACAAGTTACAGCTTCTTCACAGCATCCATTAAACATCTTGTCCTAATGGCAACTCTACCTCCTCAGAAGCCATTGGCCAGAGTGATTCCACCTAACTCCTTTCTCAAGGGCCTTCTGAAACCAGAGAAAATGAGCCTGCACACATTAATGCTGAGTTTGTCAACATCAATTTAGCAGCAGGATAACCCCATGGATTTTTAAGCTTCTGGGGAAAAAAAGAAAAAAGAAAAAAAACCAGCATCTCTTTCTCTAAGTAGGCGCATTCTTGAATAGAAAATCTTCAAAGAGAGTTTTATTTTTTTTATTCACTCCACTGACTAGATCATTGGCAAAAGGGGACCAAAAGAGAAATCTTTGAATTAAGCATCAGCTTAAAAAGATTGAGAATTATTTCAAAGATTCTTTTTCCATATGGTTATGTCTTTTTCGGAATTAACTTTTCTTTTAAATTTTCCTGTCTTCCTATTTAGAGAACATGCCAGAAGAATGATGTACATTATTGAATTAATGGCCCCGCAGGCACCTGTGTCTATTTTGATCTCTGTTATATTCCTAAATAACAATAACGAATAGTCTAAGATCTTTCCTTCCTGGTGTTTAGTTTCGTACATTCAAAAGGGCAGTGTTTTACTCTTAGGATGTTTTTACTCTCAAACATTCTCAAGCTACTCAGTGTAGCTTTATAAATCAAATGCCAAAACCACTTTAACCAAAATCTGTGATAGATTCCTTGCCTAAAGGAACTGCATTATTTTAAAACCATAATTGTATGATAGAATGATATTGCTTGTTGAACTGTTTGGGGGTGACTTGGGGGCAGACTAGGAGCTGAAATCTCAGCTGTTTTACCCTGTGAAATTCTCTGAAGTAAATCCATACAGGTAATGCGGAGCTAGTAGCTCTGCAGACTACTGAAGCCTTTATAACTCAAGGATGCTTTAGTTTCATGTTATCATTACCCAAACATCTTAAATGAAAGAATTTCATCTCTGTGCGAAGTCCTTTTAAAAGTAGTATCTACAAGAGTCATGAAGGGGTGGATTTTTTAAATTATTTTTATATTTTGGTGCTAAACAGCTTAAAAAAATAACTAAAACAAAGCAACAAAACAAACCATAACAGAACATAAAATTGTGTATGCCTTCATGAAAATAATCTGTTTCATGAAGCCTAATTCTCATGCCTGATACTCTGACTGATAGTAATGATGGAAGTGGTTTCTGTAGTTCACTCCTGTGTTCAGTAAAATACGTGGAAGCCTGGTAAGAGAGATGGGGTTTTTTACGAAGACATTGCAGACTAATAGCAGACAGTGAAAAAGGTTACCTGGCAGAGGTAACCCACACTGATAATTGTAGAAAGCAGACTGTAGCAGGAAGGATTTTGCCTCAGGGGGCAGGAGGCTGAGGGTCTGTCACTCTTGCTCATTTGTTGCAGTCAGCTGGTGTGAATCAAATGAGTTATAGAGAGCTTCAGAGGTAAATTTCAGAAGAGAAACAGAAATTTGTTTTGTCCTTTGTTATGTCTTGAATGGCATTTTGGATTAAGCAGATAGAGGAAAAAATATCTGTGATCATGGTCTGTTTGAGGAACTAGTTTTGCTCTGTTGTTTACTCTGCTCTTGCCTGTATATGGAAATTCATCTGTGCCTGAGAACATATCCCAGAAGGCAAATGTGGTTCACTCTTTCTTAAGCTAGGACAGCCAATGTTTGGGCCCTGCACTGTCACAGGAATGTCCTAGAAAGAAAATTTTAAGAGAAAAAAGGTAGGGCCCTTGGAAATTCCAAGCCCGAGAGTTAACATAGTGAAAGAGGACATTGTCCTTTTTGATTGCTTGACTTCATTAAATCTCATGTATTGGGTATCATACAGATAAAGTACACTGCAGAGAATAGAAAGAATGCTCTTCAACATTATCAATAAGGGTTCTCAGAAAAGTTTTGCTGTGTATTTGTGTGGTTATAGATTCTGTTTTTGCAGGCCTTTAGGCAATACTAAAAATCAAAATGCAGATATATGGACACAGATACTGCTTCTTTTGGCCCTTAAATACCCAAATCTCAGCATACATTTAAATGTACATCATCTCTCTGTAGAGCCTGCATAAGCTACACAGCAGTTGAACCAAATATTAAAACAACAAGACTTACTATTTCATATAGGAAGAGATAACTACTAATATGCCAGTTCAAATTTCTGGATGAGATTGGTGCTCCCTTTGCCAGGATGCCAGTGTAAACTTGTATCAGCTGTGAAATATATAGTCCTTTCTAAAGAGGAAAACCCCAAAACAGCTAGAAGATAGCTCACAAGGATAGTGCATGTCCTAATGCAACAAACGGTAAGAAGATGGGCTACCTAATGCCTATTGTCAAAATGCAGTATAATTTTTAACAATATCTGGAAATGTGCACCAATTTGTATTTTTGTTACATTTGACTGCATTGTTGTATTTGGTTGTAGTGATGTTTTCCTGCTTGTTAGCTGCAGTTCAGTAGATCATCAAAATATGCCACTGTCAAATCCAAAACGTTGAATAGCTAAAAGGTGCTGTCAGCAGCTGCATTTTTTTTCACTTGATTGGTAAACTGTAGGTAATACAGTTCATATATCTGAAAGGTATGCACAGTACAGTCATGGGAATACATAATACCCATTTTTGTTACTAAGATACCAACATTTGTCCTTAAATGCAGCAGAACATTAGCAAAAAGGATAATATACATTTTTGACAACAGGCAGGAGCCCACTCTGAGCTGCTGGCCAGAAATGAGTTAATGCTGTACTCAGCCAGCTAGATTGCAGCTGTGAATAGTTAAATAATGAAGCTGTGGGGAAGGCCCAATAGAAAAGTCACACAAAAGGTTATAAGTCCGAATAAATGACTCCTTGAGAGTCAGTAGAAAAAAAAAGATATTAAAAAATTAAAAGTAAAACAATGAGCAAAAAAAAACTTCAATAAACTTGAAATTCCTATGAGAATGTTATTATTGTGTGGCTTTTCCTATGAAATTGTTTTATATGCTGCAGATAGAAGCAGGGGAAGGTAAGAATTATGATATTTGTAATGATAATTTCCTATGCAAGTACTTACAATAATTGTAGTTGTAGAAATGTGATTTACTGTGTTCTGCCTGCTTCATTTTTTCCAAATGTTTTTTAATTGTTTTATATATACTCAGAAATGTTTTTTAAAAAAATTAAAAAGTGAAAGGACAAGGCATTTTTCATAGCCTTTATGTTTGATGTTTTTTAAACGAAACATGAGTTTTGGTATTTTCAAAATGTTTGGCATGATTAGAACTGCTTTCAAATGCTAGTAAGCCAGTGTTAATTTTACAAACTATTTCCTTTCCTTAAGGACCTAATCTTATCTTCCTGAATTATAACTTAATCTGCCTATGTTAGGTTTAGAACTAGAGATATGTTCATAAAAATCTCATTACCTATGAGGGCATATTACCTAAAAACAATTTTTGCTCTAAGAAATATCTTAGTATAATGATGCCACAAAATAATGCATATGCTAGAAAAAATGTATGGAGCTGGATGCACTTATAGCTAAGAAAAATAAAATGGAATTTAAGCCACGGCCTAACTATCTCCAGTTCTGAAAACAATCCCTGATGTCCTCATATGCAGTATTGGTGGTGGTGAGCAGTAAGGAAATGTAAGAAAAAATCCTAGTAAACAAAGGACAATAGTAACAGAGTGATCAGAAGGGTCTGCTAGCAATTTTATAAAGGTTACTAGTGTGAGAAATCATAGGAAAAAATCTAGGAGTATTTGTTAGTGGCTGGGACTTGCCAAGACAAGAGTAGAACACAGAAAGATTAATCTTTACATTCCTATTCTATAATAAGTTGTTAGACCATCCCTAACACGCTGCATGTAACATTCTTCACTTGGAACCTGTTGTATGCCTGAAGGTAAATTTAAAAATTAAGGTGAGGTTTCTACTTATTAGCTAAACTGTGGGATTGATGACCAAACTCCTCAGCTCTGGGGTTAGTAGATTTAGGTAATTTCCAGCTCCATACAGAAATAAAAACTGGGCATGGGTCACTCATAGCTACCTGTGTTCTAGTTTCTCTCAGAAAGAAACCTGGGTACATGAGCTAGAGGAGACTTGTACTCCAGAGAAATAGATGATCTGGCTGATAGAAGGGATTAGGATTTAAGAGTATTCTGTGGAATGTTTTTTCTCTTATGTTTAGATTCAGCCTTCGATGTTTTAAGAGGAGGAGCTTGGACTGAATAGTATAGATTGTATACCATTCAATGAAGAAGGATGGAAAAGAATGTGTGACTCTCCTGTAAGATGGAAATCATAAGGAAGGAAGGCAGCTTTGTACACCTGGCATAGGAAGCATCACAGCTGTAATGACATGCAATTATCATTTGCATTACCCCCAATATATTTTTTCCGTTTATTGCACTGGAATGGTGGGGTTTTTTTAACGGTGCATATGATTTTTACATTCAAGTCTTGGCACAGGAGCACTGAAGAATAGGTTTGCACTTTTCTTCATGTCTTTTTTTTCTTCTCTGTTGCAGTGACTAGTGTAGGCCATTGCAGAAATTCAGAATGTATTACTCCAGTGTTTTCTTCTTACTATGAGGTTGTAAGAGTGCTTCAGAAGGTGAGGGCATAGTGTAATTCGTGATGAATGAAGTGTTTTCTTCATGGGAATGGGTAGCTATGTGCTGCGGCTCCTCTCCACCAAATTTCTTAAATATGAGAATCTAGTCTGAATTCCAGATGTTATGCCTTCTTATATCCTTTAAAGAAAACCACATTGCTGCTTATTCTGACCCTGCTGTGTTGTATCAACTCATTGAACCTCCTTTGGCGATCTGCAGAAGGGAATTTTTGCACATATGTGTACATGTGTGTCTTGGGACTTGTCATCCTTTGTTCTGTAAACTTAAGCATTTGTGTACAGGTGGCACATACTCTATTCTATGCTTTCTTGCTTATAATATGTTGAATCTAAGTCAAATTCCCTTTTGAGGATGTGTTTAGTGTTTGGAAATGGATTATCTTGGATTGTATGCTGTTTCTTAGAAGTAGTTGTTGATTCTATTGCAGCCTGCATTTTAGAGTTTGAGGAACACTAAGTTGGAACTTATATCTCTATGACAGGTGTGGAAAAGTAAGGATAACAATATATAACTCCAGCCAAGTGCTACCCATGTAATACAAAAGCCCTGGTGTGTCTCAGACTGCCATTTAATATGACTATGGAATATGCGGAAAAGCCCAACCTCACTGTGACCCCTGGTGCCTTACCAAGGTAAATATTAAATAATAAGGTTTTTCAAAAGTATTTTCAAATTACTTAAAAACAACTGCTAAGATATTTATAGAAATACAATGCTTGTAAAGGAAGCTACAATTTTTTCACTTAGGAGTGTTACCACATACTACACAACTTAAACTGAACTCTCAAAAAAAATATAAAGTCTTGTTAGACATAAAAACTTATGTGTTTTATGTAATACTCCAGGACTTCCACTGTTTATGATTGAAAATTTTTTATAGCTTCAAACATCATAACGTACTGGAGAGCTTCCTGTTCTTGTGATACTTTTTGTTAGAGAAGCTTTCCAACTGCTCTGTGTGCTCTCATTTTAAACAAAGCAATATCACAACAGATCATTTATGCAGATCAATTATGATGCATTTAATGTCTGAATATACCACTACTGCATGGAACACTTGGTCAGAGTTAGCCTGTTCAAAACACAGAGCTGATGCAACTCATGGTGCACCTTGTTAGGCTGGAACAGAACAGGTGTTAAAATGGTAAATAGTGTGAGCAGCTCTGAGTGACACTTCAAGGGCATTCAATATCCCATACTGCTGGAATAATATTAACATATATTCCTTTTGAGGGGAAATAAGTTAGTCCAGAGTAAAAATAATTGTTCATAAATCAGGGTGGTTTTTTTCCATTTATCTTAAAATTTTTGTGAATTGGAAAGACTGTTTCTATGACTACCATTTCTGCATGTATTTGATTACATTGTATTGTAATTTATGGAACAAAAATGCAAACCCCACCTGCAGTATTTGAATTAGAATGTAGCAGGTTTATAGCTGTGTTTGGCCTCAGGCACAAGTAATAAAATCCTAGCTTTAAGTACCATTGGGGTTTGTGGAATGAAGACATCTGCATTATTGTAATAAAGTGTTCCTTAGTGTAATAAATATAACTGACAGAAGTGCATGACTTCCTTTATGAAAAATATGTTGATAACAATATAGTCTTTAAATACTGAAGAAAGTGACTATTAAAATTTTATGTTTCCAGTTAGAGACATCTGTTGAGCATTTAGGTGGTATTATCAGTTTACTGCTGGGTATTTCTATTAAGACTTTTAGTTTGAAATTAAATTGAGAAATATCAATGAAAGAAGGTATTAACCTTCTGCTGATGAATGTTTCTTAACAGTTAACATTTTAATTTTTCAATAGATATTTATGAACACAGGGTGATGGATTTGATCATAAGGATTCTCTTTTGCCTTCTCTAGGGAAATTTACTTTTACAGTTTGATCAAAAGCAACTTCACTGTCATCTTTTAAAAAATGAACAAAATACCATAGATGTTCTAGTTATTATTTATTTTACCAATCTGTCTACTCAATCTCTATTTATATGCTATCAACTATTCATTAAACAGATGGTTTAGATGTACTGGTTAACTAAAATTTTTCCCAATACAGGGTAAAACATATCCCAGCTAGACTATTGTTTCTGTTTGAGACATGCTATTGTCTTTTCCAGTTGATGTCCCTGTCAAAAGCTTAGTGTAACTCATTTCACTCACCATTGATTATTTAGATGTGTATAAATAGACCTCTTTCTTTATTGAGTAGATGATTTTTTCTTTTTCAAAACATGGTTGGTAAAGGAGGAGAGAATTTTATGTACAAAGTATTTAATTCCTTCAGTCTTGTTTACCCTATATTTGTCAGAAATGCTTGAATCAGATTGCACTTAATCTGGCTTCCAGGATTACATTGCTCAGATGGCAACTATGTCAGTATTCAAAGAATTGAAATATTGGTCTTTGAAGCCTTTCTTCTAGCATTAAAGGGAACTATTTTATTTTCTGGATCCAGTGGAAATGCAATCTGTTGTATTTATACATTTCACTTTTTAAAACTAGTGTGGTTTATTACCTCAACACTTAAAAAAGTGAGGTAAAACTCTGCTGTAAACTCATCAGGGTATTTAATTAAACTTTCCAGTTCTAACCAACAGGATATTAATTTTCAAAATGTAGTTCAAGAATTAATCCTATATATATATTTTCATGGTAATATATTACTTGAAATAAACTTTCACGTACTTTATTCATAAATCTAGATGTTCATGTGTGCACTTTCCTAGGCCTTTATATGTTACAGATTCTTTTGAACAGAGCATCTTCCTAGATTTCATTGTGCTGAAGTTTCTGCTTGAACACTTGCTATTTTGCCATCATAATCTTTGGTTGCCAGCACAACAAACATTTCTGATCTCTGACTGACAGGCTCTTACAATGATAACAGGAATATTTTTCTATCTTTTTAACTCTAGTGCACTGAACTTTCCTTCGTCCTTCTGTTGTTATTCAGTCAATCCATTTCCATATTTCCTTACTCTTTTCCGTGTTTTCCTTCTGTTTGTTTTTCTTTTCCTCTTTCTTTTGTCCCCTTCTCTTTCTGTCTCGGTATAGCTTTGTGACAGTGCAAAGACTTCAAAGATGAAAGGCTTCATCTTTGCACAGTCACAAAACTGTCAGTGTCAAACACTGTATGTTATTACCAAAGCAGATTCTTCAGCCCAAAATAAAAGGAGGTGCCAGACTCAGAGCTATTGTAAATGTAAATTAGTAAATGAGAAACACATAGTAGATTACTTCAAAAGCCCAAATTAAAACCTCAGTACTTGAGATGATAGCTTTTCCTCTTAGACAATCTCAAAGGAGTAACTTGTGCTTCTACTTGTTTCTAAATTATTTTTACTTATGTCAAACCATGTCTTTGCTTTTGCAGTTTCTGACCCCTTGCGGGTGGAAGGTGTTTCTAATGAACTTTGCCACTGGAAAATCACATGTATGCTGGCCTTTAACTTAGCTAATAATTTCTAATTTGTGTATGGTTCTACTTGTAAACAGAAATATAGGAAAAAAATAGTTTTATGCTTGCTGAAACTTTTTGGAGGCTTGAAAGTTTTGTTATCCCGAATAAACAAACTTTTTTTATTATTTATATTTTTCCCCCTCTATTTATGTTCCTGGTCATGTTGAGGGTCACTTTCTTTGAGATAGAACTTAGAAAAAGCTCATCTGCTTACAGGGAAATATTATTTTGGTTATGATTGAATTTTTGTGGAATCAAGATTATAACCTGGTGAATACTAGACGGTATTCAAGAAAATTATTCTTCAGTGATTCAAGGGAATATCTGAATAATACTTTATATTTTTATAATAGAATTCATTATGAAGTCTCCCCATGTTGCATATGAACTGTATAATCTTAGAACGGTCAAGAGAGGTTGGCATCAGTATTATAATTTTGCAGTGAACCAAGGCTAACTAAGTCTAAATTACTTTCTCAAGTTAATGCTAAAGTTCAGGCAAAAGATAAGAATAGGATGCTAGTGAACTTAAAATTGTGTCTAACCTGGTGGGTGCCCTCAAATTTGAAAAGTTATTACTTAAGCTTTAATAATAATATTATTGTATCAAAAATGAGAGAGCACATCTAATCTCTCAGGTCAGTTACAAAGTATGGTACATCTCTCTAAATGACTATGGACAGGAAGCCAACTGTCTAAAGCTTTCTCTTCTCTGTATCCTCAATATCTCAATAAAGTTAGAATATCACTATTGGATAAGGACTTGTGGTGTTGAAAATACTTTAGTCAATCATGATAACTTCCTCCCTTCATTATACCCTGGAATTAAACAAACACTAAGGTTACTTGACCTCATCATAAAGTTCTTTCAAAAATAAAGAATATCAATGTGAATCTGGCTTTAGCACATCATTAGTATTGAACTACATAGAAAAGACCAGATCATAACATTTTCCTTCTGCAAGGTTCAAGGCATGCTTGATACTGGTTGTCTCATTTATTAACATCCTAGAAAATATTTTTTTTTTGTTTGTTTGTTTTTTTGTTTGTTTGTTTTTTGTTGGGGCTTTATTTTGTTTTTTAAGGGTTCTAAACAAGCTGTAAAATTATAAACAGTGTGAAGTTTTTTGATGGTACACAAATTTACCTAACAATTTGAAACCTATCAGATATCCTGTTGGACATGAGAGAAAAGACTCCCTGATATATCTCTTGGTTATTTTGGGGAGTGTTTGTAATATTTTTGGAATAATTTATAATATTCGTATGTACAGAATGAGTAAACATGTCTGTGAGTTTGCATGTAACCCCATTCCCAGACAATAACTAGTGTTTGCTGAAGTCTGTTATGAGCAGACCCTTCTTTAGCACATTATCTACCATCAATTACTTGCTGAATTTTGAAGTTATTGCCTTCAATAAATAATACACTTTGGTGCATTTCTGTCTCTGTGCTCAATTTGTAAAATAAAAAGCTATGAACCACATAATCAGGAACTTTTGGGGTTTTTTTTTAACAATCAGAAAATATGTTGCTAAAGCTCAGTCAGAAAAATGAACTGATTGCATATTTGAGGAGACAGATAGAAAATAGGATTTTTCATGCAAAGCATTTATTAAAAAAAATGTTGGGGATATGAACAGGATTGTTATTACAGATTCCCATTACAAATAAACAAACTCTGCTGATTTCAGGCTTCATTTAAGTCACTTTGAATGCTGTATGAGAATTTGGTTACTTTAATACAGATCTTTCCACTTTCTCTTTGAGAAGTGAGTGAAATGCTAAAAGGGAGTCATTCCTAAGCTAATATGTTGCTGGTAAAATCAATAGTAGAGATGAAATTCTTCAGAAGTATGATGAACAAGGAAAACAATCACCAGGTGAGAAGCTGGGATACAAAGCTCTTTTGTTTAAGTTTGCTTCAAGCTTATTTGACATATTTGGGTGTTCTTTAATACTGAGTCCTTATCTAACCTGATTTCTTTATTTTCTTTCAGCATTTTTGTAAAATTTCTCTCACCTCCCCTGGCCCCAGAAGGTTAACATTTAATTTTACTTCATTAAATATTGAAGCATTTCAGGTCAAAGGGGCATTTCATGTGAAGAAAAAAACCCTAAATATTTTGTTTCACAATAGATTTTTTTTTTTTTAAATACATAAAGAATTTAACTTGTTTGGACCTAAATTTAAAAAAAAAATTTTTTGATGTGGGACTTTTTAGTGTTTTCTGTTGAGAGCTAGACAAGCAACACAGAAGTGTTATTTCCATTTCTGTTGTTAAATAAAGTGCCACCATTCCTCGTTATGCTCTTATTGATTTTTCTGAGGTTTTTTTAAGAGAAGCATATTTCATAAGCATGGCATTTGCTCATAATACCCAGGTTTTATTTGCAATAACGTGTTTTGTTCTGTAAGTCTTGTGTGATTACACAGAGTTAAACATTTGTACTATCAGAAAAAGTGTTTCTTGTTGGTGTCTAGTATATGCTTAATAAATGTCATTGTTCCTTCCATAATTTTTCTGCTCTTGTCTTTTTTTTCCCCTTGATTGTTGCCAAATGATGTTGCAGACAATGGAATGATTAACAGCAATCTTGCTATTGTTTTTGAATCAAACAGAGTAATTACTTCTGGTAGAGTTTGTGCAATCAGACCTTATCTATATGTGGGACATGTTTAAATGAGTATTGTCTCTGATGATTACTCTAGTGAACTCACAGCCTTGTTTTAGCTTGAGAAATGAATTTCTGATTCTTTAGAAAGACAGCAAACTACGTTTTTGGGTTGGGGAGGAAAAAAATTGTTAGAAATGAAAAGCCAGAATCCAAGTTTAACCACCTGCTGTGTTTGCAGCTATTTTAAAGTAGGAGCATTATTTGATCAGATGGCCTTTGGACAGATATACACTCTAGATCTCTTGTGGTTAGCTACTTAACTGAAATTGATTAAAGTGTGTGGGTACCACTGTTGAATCGTGGACGTTGTGGATCACAGGGAAAAAACGCCATTAAGTTCTTCTCAAACTTACATACAACCAACGCTTACTTCCCTGAGTAAGGCTGCTAATTTTGCTGTGCTATATTGCAAATGTTTGGCAAGTTCTTCTGTTTCAAGATAAAGAAGGTGTGTGAAGTCGATATTTTCAATTAAAAATTTATATTCAGTGAAAGTCACTATAAAAATTTTTTTCATGTAGGTTTTCAAATGGTACACTGCCTTTTTTTCCTTGTTCCCCATGTCTTCCACTTTGCATTTTGTTTTTATCATGTACATGATCCAAAACTGTGAGGAGTGATTGATTAGACCAGATTGTTATCCCTCTGTTTAGAGGGACTTCATAACACTGGAGACACTGGTAAGTGGGAAACTCGTGAAGTTTATCCAAGTCCTGCACCAGGGGAGGAACCCTATGCACCAAAACAGGCTGGTGGTCAAGTGCCTGGGAAACAGTTTTGTGGAAAAGGACCCAGGGGTCAGGGTAGAAAATGGGTTGACAGTGAGACAGCAATGTGCATTTATAGCAAAAGAGGTCAGCAGCATCCTAAGCTGTATTTGGAAAATCATTTTCAGTGGGTTATGGGAGGCTGGGAGGTGATCCTTCCTCTCTTTTTAGATTGATGAGACCACATCTGAAGTGTGATATCAAGTACCGCACTCTGTGGTATGAGAGGAACGAAATACTGGTCCAATAAAAGACCACAGATATGATACTTTGAGCTTCAGACACAGGATGAAAGCCTGAGAGCTGGGGTTATTCAGCCTGAAAAGAGAGGATTGTTAAACACTGGAACAAGTT
Organism: Pardalotus punctatus; assembly: GCA_013400915.1. NCBI lineage: Eukaryota > Metazoa > Chordata > Aves > Passeriformes > Pardalotidae > Pardalotus > Pardalotus punctatus. Next base: position 526,982 of record VZTX01021909.1, on the reverse strand, counting down.
TTCCAGAAAGGTTACAGAGTGTCCGCCCTTGGAGAAAGTCAAAACCTGACTGGACATTCTCTAAGTAACCAGCTGTAGTGTATGCTTCTTTGAGTATGAGGATAGGACTAGGCAGTTTCAGGAAGTTTTTTCCAAACTCAACCATTTTGTGATTTTAGATTAGATAAGTGTAATTCTAGTAATAAAAATGGCAACAATGCACTGTGCAACTGTTAGTCTTAAGGAATTGTAGCTATTTCAGACACCTTTATATATCTTGAAGAACGCTATATTGCGTTTGGAGAAGAGGTGGCAGATTATGTCTGATGAGATCCTAGATGTTTTGGCACTGGCATAAAAGACCCCAGATTTCTTTTGCCACCCTTCAGAAAGATCTGTTTCAACTTTGGGCAGTGTTCCTCTTTGTCAGCACTCCAGACCCAGGAATACTTTGATGTTCATATTTCTGGAATGAAAAAGCTGGCTTGTGTTCAGACCTGGCTAGATTTCTAGTAGGTTGCTTCTTCATGCTGTGTGTAGAGTACAGCGTAGCTATCTTATCTGTGAACCTTGTGTGGAAAGAGTGATATAACTGTGTTTTCACAGTTTAGACCAATGCAAGCCATCATCTCTTTACTTGCCTTTTTGTGTGAAGGTTTCAAGGCACAGCAGGCACCGTGGAAACTGTAAACGTAAATCACCAAGGGAATCAGATTAGGGGAGTATAGATAACCCCAACCATGTGCAGAAGCATTGTGCTTTTACTAATGTTGCAAACCTGGATACTTATGTGGGAGACTTCATTATTTCCTTAAAAACAAAACAAAATCCAAACAACAACAACAACAACAACAAAAAATTAAAAATCAGTATATGTTTTTTTGCTTTTTTTCTTTTGCTGAAGTGACTTATTCTGTTGTGTAAAATGCTAGTGAAAGACCAGGGTTTTGATAAGGCAGAGGCAAATACTCTTGCATAAGATATCTGCTAAATCAGAGCCTGAGGTTCCTGCTGGTTCCTGGCTTGTTAAAGCTCACAGCAAGCTGGTGTCTTAACACTGTTGGTGCTTGAGAAACTGATGCAAAAGGTCAGTAATCTTCATAAGTTTCTGTTTGGGCCTGAAGCCTCAGAGGACAATTTTGCATTTAAAAAACAAAGCAAAGCAAATCACCACCCCATTACTCCTCCCCCTCAAAAAAACCCCAAAAACTAAACAAATGAAAAAAAAAATGCAGCCACAAAAGGAAACAAAATCAATAACTAAACTAAACAAACCCCAACAAAAATTACCCTCGCTGAGACTGCATGGAAGACATTGCAACTTTCATGGTAGTGGAAAGTTGCTGGAAGTTAATTAAAAATCTTAAGCAAACAAGAGAAAGCTGAAAATACAAAGGTATAAAAAGTTATATTGAGGAAGATACACTGTGATAAGGTCAAACTACTGTCATGACTTTCTGTCGTCTTTTAAAAATCTCTGCCTGATCCAGTGTACTTTGCTGTAATGCTTTACTGGAATGTATCTATTCCTGATACCCTTCTTTTATAAAAGCGGGAGAGAAAAGACCAATGGTAGCTTAGTGCTGTGCACACATTTCCTTCAAGTGATGCTTGCACTATTTCATAGTGGTGTCCTGTTTCAATTCTACTTTTCAGTTAGCTTGCAAGGATTATAAGATAAATATGGTGTGTAAAATTTAAAGTTTTGAGTCTTGGTGAACTCTTCTATGTCTAGTACGACAAGGCGGTACAAAATCGGGACCTTGGTACATTACAAGGAAGCTTTTCTGAAGGCTAGAAAATGGTGCATATGCAATGGCTTAAAGTCTGTATTGCTGGTATTTGGCTTCTATTTACTTTAACTGTCTACAAACAAAATAAAACATATTCCAGTAAAATTTAATAAAAGCATTCATACATTTAGGTCCTATCCCCTGGCCCTCCAGTCCTTTATATAAGGGTGGATCGATACGTATTGACTTTAGACTTTCTTATGTGACAGAAATAAAGTGTGTTTAAAATTGCTAAAATTCACTTAATGGCTGTTTTTATTAGGCATTAAACAACAACGAAAGTTTTGTGTTTTAAAACTTATGTACTGAAAGAAGGAGTCTATGATATTATGTCCAGAATAAAATGCCATACATGAGAAAACTAATTATTTCTTTAGTAATGTATGACAGCCTAGCTACCATATCTGCAAAACAGTTTAGAAATAACCCCCCTTCATTTGGGTATTATATAACCTGAAATGATTCAGTTATAGGGACCTTGCTATTTATAACCCTAAACCACTTTCAAGATTTGCCTTTGCTCTAAATTGCAAGGAAATATTCTTGTATTCCTTCCTCTCCTTGCCTCAACCTAATACAGTATTCTCTTCAATTTCCCTTAATTGCAACTTAAAAAAAAAAAAAAAAACCCAAAAAAATCCCATACACATATATATATATATATATATATATATATATATATATATATATATATATATATATATATATATATATATATATATATATATATATATATATATATATATATATATATATATATATATATATATATATATATATATATATATATATATATATATATATATATATATATATATATATATATATATATATATATATATATATATATATATATATATATATATATATATATATATATATATATATATATATATATATATATATATATATGTGTGTATATATATATATATACACATATATGTATATATATGTCTGTGTATATATCTATCTACATATATATATATGTATATATATATGTATGTATATATACCCACACTGAAAACTGGAGTCTTTCTCTAATTAACCACTGTTAGATTTGAAATTCAGTTTTATGGAAGAAGCAGTCTTTATACATATATTTAATACAATTGGATTCTTCAGACTTTGGGTTGACTGGGACAAGGAAATGAAAACATAATCTCTAGAGAAATATGAAAATATATGTAACTGNAAAAAAAAAAAAAAATTTCTTCAAGACTGATATTTATTTCTTCAAGACTGATAGCTTTATGAAATATTAGCTAAAAGATCCCTACCAGTACATGGGGTTTTAATATTAAAAATAAATATAAAGGCAACTAAAAAAAAACCAAAAAAAAACCCAAGCAAAACAAAAAAAAACCCCAAAAAAATCCCATACACATATATATATATATTTGTATATATANAGCTGCAGGCCAGATGTCATTCAGACAGCCTTTGACATGAAAGTGTCACAAGGCACAGGGCATGCCACCAAGGAATTGAACTTGCAGAGGTAGCACTGGTGAGTTGACTGGAAACACGCAGGGAGACCATCGTGCTGGCTGTGATACCAATTCACACTCATTTTAAAGACACCTTGTCTCACTTTCCCTTCTCTGTAAAACAGTAGTACTGGTAAAGGCCTCTATAATTCACAGAACTATTTTTAGAAAGAATTAATTTCTGATATCACAATGAACTGAATAAATATTATAAAAGAACTGGGTATAATTCTACATGCATTTTTTGTGTTATGGTTATACATCCACGTGGCACCATTATTGAGTATGAACATCCACTTACTAACAAACCAGTTCTAGTAAGCCTGTACTAGTATGCCCTGGACAATGCAGTGTTCAGAAAATCCATGGGGATAGCAGCTGCATAAGTTCCATCAGAAGATGCTGCTGTGCTCCAAAACATTATCAGCTCCAAATGCCAAAGCTGGAAGGACATGAAATGTGGAATTCCATTATTTTCTGTTACTACATTTTCACTGAAAATAAGACTATTTTAATTTCCATTCCTGTAACAATATATGTTACAAATAAATGCTTTTTTATTATCCTTTATCATTCTTGATTATGTGTTGCAACTAACCTTAAGAATTTTTTTGCTATTGTTCAATTATTTTTACATTGTTTGATTAATTCAGGAAGGTGTTGATTTTTTTTCTGTCAGACAGTGCTTGTTATGAAAGTAGAGAGGTAGACTGGTGACAATACCTTATAAAGTACTTTTCATCAATAACTATTCTGATTTCTTCAAAAATTCCACCAAATTTTCTGTTGTCTTCATTTTACATATGAACTGAAATATTTTTGAGGACTAAATATAGGAGGGTAAATAAATACTGTGTATCTTAAACATCCTGCAGAAATGTAAGCAGAAGAAAAAAAAACAACAAAGCAACCAAGAAGCCACACTACAGATATTTTTTGCTATTTCATTGACTCAAATCTGAAATCCAAGACTTTCAAAAGTAATTTCCTTCTCCATGAAAGAAAAATACTGTTGTTTTTTCCCCTTCATGAATTTTTGAGGGAATATATATATGAGTGTGTATATATATGTGTGTGTATATATATATGTGTGTATTTGTATATATATATACATATATATGTGTGTATATATATATATATACACATATATGTATATATATGTCTGTGTATATATCTATCTACATATATATATATGTATATATATATGTATGTATATATACCCACACTGAAAACTGGAGTCTTTCTCTAATTAACCACTGTTAGATTTGAAATTCAGTTTTATGGAAGAAGCAGTCTTTATACATATATTTAATACAATTGGATTCTTCAGACTTTGGGTTGACTGGGACAAGGAAATGAAAACATAATCTCTAGAGAAATATGAAAATATATGTAACTGAAAACGAGAAAAAAAAATATATTGCTTTAAATTCCATCTTGACTAGGAACTACTGTCAGTTTGTATGTATATTACCAAACTGATTATTCCCTTAATCTTAGTGAGATTTTCCTTTTTGAGTGTTAAATTCTGACATGTTTTCTTCTATTATATTCATATTAGTTGGATTCAAATATAGTCAGAAATCTTACAAACGAATATTTTCAAATTTGAAAATAACTACAATTAGAATCTTCTATATTTCTTAAAGGAAAAAAACCAAAACCCACCCCCCAAAAGAACCACCCTACCTGACATCAATTTACTGAATAATTCAGTTAAAAGCAGATTTCTGTAATTTTGTGTAACAATGGGAAGGGCAATCAATCCTTTATTCCTCTTTACAGTTGTGATACAACAGCCAGGAAAATCATTAGAAAACTGGATTATGACTGCTCATCTTAGGCGATAAGAGGTTTTTCACTGCTCTGGGTAGAACATTGCCAATTTACTGTGTTGTTTATTTTTGTTTATTCTCTCCCCTATTTGCCTTTCAAACAAAACAAGTTAGTTACAAGAGATGAAGGAGGTGTGGTACCTGGGATTTAGGAATTAAAAAGTGGTCTGAGTAATTCTGGAAGAATAGCTTCCCCTGAAATAAATTAAAAAAAAAAAAAAAAAGTTTTTTACTTGTAATTTTCTTGTTTCTATGCATCTACTGTGGGTTTTTTTCAGGACTTGTCCTAATCCCAGAAACTGATCAATTGAACTTGTTTCCATTTTCATCTAGATAATCGAATGAGGCTCTCACATGACTGAGTAAGAGCAGCTTAGGTTGTTGCTGATGCCTGAGTGAAAATTGGCAGTGACTGCGTCTGGTTTCTTCTTTCCTCTTCACAGTTCTTTATGTCACCTGTTACCAGTTTGACTACACTCTTGCTGTTGTTTTGGTCGACTCCTAGTTTATGTTGGAACTAGACTTCAAGGAACAGATCACATGAAGACAAATTAATACATATATAATTTTTCGAGTTTTTGTTTTTAGATAAGAACTTCACTTTATGGCTCTTGCTTGATCTGGTATATTTATTCAAGTAGCAGTAGCATATTTTAGATTATTTTTTCCTTCAAAACCCAGCATTACACAGGTATTTTAGATATTATTCTATCTTTCTGAAAATCTTAGGTGCCCATTCCTGTATGAAACTTTTTACCTTCCCCACCCCCAAACTTGCTGCAGTTCTGAGAAGGAAGTGTGAGGCTGGGGATCCTTTCACCATGCAAAATACATTACTAGATCTTGCAGTCTCAGCTTCCAAAAGGGGTAACAGTTCTGCTGCCTAAGACATCAGTGAGGGTGCACTGATAAGTCCCCAGAAGCAAATGGTACAAGCTTGTTGACAGTCATGGTACTATGTCCTGTGGAGCTTTTCTCTTAGTACAGATCTCTTGCTATTAAGTTAATTGTGTTTCTGTCCCTAGTAGCAATTTTCACACTGCTGTTTATAAAATTATATTTAAAACTATTATTCTGATGACCTTAACATAATTATATTGTATGTATATGAGATTATTGAAAGACTTTATTACTAATATTAGCTAAATAAATTACCTAACAAATTAATGATGCATTCCTTAAAAGGCTAGCCATGTGTAATTATACATAATTTAGAAAAAGCACAGAAGATGGTGTGCTATGTTTTTCTACAGTATCTTATCTGCATCGTTGAAATCAGTTTAAAGTATGGGCACTTGTGAGTTCCCAATTTATAATTCTGTCTCTAGAAATCAACTATTTTGTCACGGATGCCATGGAAATATTTTTGCTGGAGATCATACAAAGCCTGTGAAAAATGCTGAATGAAGTCAAACACTATATTCAGTTACAGAAATAAACTGGGAAAAACTCTGTCTATTTTAAGCCAGATGTAGACTTTGGTTCACAATCTGGGTGCACAAGTACTTATCAACGTAAAGATCAGATTATGCAAATTTAAGGAACAGTCCACTGCTATATATGCAAATCTAAGAACTTGTGGGCTTTTTTTACAGATTTTTGGCAAGTTTAGTGAGTGTGCTACACAAATCTATGAATACAAAATATTTGTTGCACATTTTAACATGTGACTTTCTGGACTAGATTTTTTACTAAATTTAGATAGAGTTTCAAGGATAATGAGAAAATGTTAAACTGCAGAGGGCTATATTTTTCCAAGACAAGATGGTTCTTTTCCCAGAAATGATGGATCTATTTCTTAGTTTTGTAGTTGATACAAAATCAGATATTTCTCAGTTGTTACTGACTGTGACATATCTATTAAGTAGTCAAATCGTGGTGAGAGCTGGGCTGTTTGAGTGAATTCTTGGCTTAAGAATCTAGACTTCTGATACCTCCTTTCTATTAGCTCTAAAGAGAGCTGGTCTCTTTATGGAAATGCTTTTATTGTGTATGCTGAGCTGAGTGGTATGAAAACCTCTGAAGAACCTAAAACTGGTTTACTAAACATGCAGTGTTAGTTTTTGGATGTATCATTCAAAGTGGTGATGGTTGTACAAGATGACAAAAAGATTCTAGCACTGAAATGTGTGCTGTTAATGCCATGGAGATTTCTTTGGGGCTCTTTGCAGTAAGATGTCATCTACCTGTTCATTTAAAGCTTTGTCTTACATTTGGGCCTACTGTCATTCAAGTTACAAATATTTTCTCTTTTTTTTTTTAGAAATTCCTTTATGTTTATGCTGAGCTGTGCCAAAATGGCAAAAGGTAGAAATGAGAGCCTAATGTGGGTTTGAGACTTTTTGACATATGCCTCTTCCACAGTTTACAAGCTCTGGAAGGGAGCAATCTCTACTTTGACACTAGAAGAGGAATATTCAATCAGTCAGTGAGGAGTCAGAACATCTTGGGCATGTTGATCTCTGCAACAGAGCTGTGAAAATCCATGCACTTTTGTCAGAGTATTTAATGAAGCTGCTCAGGCATCTCTTGATTTCTGCATTCACTGTACACCAACTTTTGTGGGCACAGTTGTCAAGGTTTGACCCTGGCCAAATGCCAGGGACCTACGACATCTGATCTCTATGCTCTCTCCTGCTGCATTTATGCAGAGGAGAGGAATCAAACTAACACAAACACACTGGACTCATGAGTTGAGATGAGGCAGTGATGGGGAGGGGACACACGAAAACATGAGCAAACAGGTGAGGGACTTAAGTTGCAAAGTGATTTATTAACCTAACAGAGTCGGAGGATAAATGAGAGGTAAAAATAAGCTTTTAAGACACCATTTCTTCACTCACCCCCCTTCCCTCTTAAGACACTGTTCCTCAGCTCACCCCCTCCCCTCCTTCTCACAACCAACAGCTCCAGGGTGGGGCAGGGTATGAGGGTTTCCCTTTGGTCAGGGTCAGTCCACCAGGGAGAAGAGTCCTCTACTCAGCCATGGGGTCCCTCCCACGAGAGA
>VZTX01021909.1:384261-518779 GCA_013400915.1 Pardalotus punctatus | reverse complement strand
TGGGCACCTCCCCACGGGCTGTGGGTGGATCTCTGCACCCCCCTGGACTCCATGGGCTGCAGGGGGACCACCTGCTCCCCCCATGGTCTTCACCATGGCCGGCAGAGGGTTTTCAGCTCTGGCACCTGGAGCACCTCCTCCCCTACCTTCTTCACTGACCTTGGTGTCTCCATGTTGTTTTCCCTCACATATTTTTACCTCCTCCTCTGTCTACAAAGAAGTGTGTGCACCCATTGTTTTGATTTCTTCTTAAATATGTTTTCACAGAGGTGTAACTAACATCTCTACTTGGCCCAGGTTTGGCCAGCAGCATGTCCATCATCTTCACAGCCATCAGAGAGTGGCTCTGCTGGAAAGGGTGAAAAATGTCCAGAACCTTCACACAGGACACACAGGAGCCATCTTTGTGCCCCTCCCTACCCACTAGCAAAAACTGGGCCAAGTAAAACCACCACACAGTTCAGTTGAGTTTTTTCTCTATCACTTACATAACTTCAGTCTGACTATTGGATCAGTGTGTGCCTGTTTTCATAAAAAGATAATTTATGATCCAGCCTCTTTCTCCTTACAGACTTCGCATCTACCTAATTCATTCATTTTTCTGACACCAAAAATTAATTTTCTATGTCCCCTGATGTTTCATTATATGATGACTTATAAGAATCATTACAGTCATTTTGAAAAACAAATAAAACCTGAATGCGAGTCTAGGAGAGAAAAACTAAACTCTCTGGAAGCAAGCATTCTTCTTTTCCAACTTAGCAATTGCAAGTGTGATCCTTTGCTGTCCTGGAATTGAACTGATACCACATTACAGAGCCAAGTGCAGGATGAAAGGCTCTGGGGGAAGACACAGCCCCCTTTCTGGAAGAAAATACCACTAACTCCTCATCCTACAATGATAAATACGGTGGAAAAGAAATATAAGGATGCACAGGCTTAGAAGAAATCTCAGTGGAACACTTCCTGCAAAGCTAATTGCTTACAACTAACCCTACTCAATCAAGTTATGGTTTTGTTGATACAAAATGTGCTGTTACCCTTGCTTGGGGTTGCTCTATTTCAGATGGAGGACTTTGCATTTTCCTTTGTGGGAGCTCATCACATCTTATTTGCTCCTTCCTTCCAGAAACCAAAAGAAAACAATTGTGCTCATTTGTGCAAGAACATGTAAGTTTTGCTGCTTCACTTCCTACAAGGAGTTACAGTGTGTGAAGCTCTTTTATGGCTTACTTGCATATTCTAACCTGTGACCTTAATGCCTTTTATGGCAAATTTTCAGGGTTAACAAGTTTCACCATACTTAGAAATTAAAAAACATGTCTCATACAGCACCTAATTTTCTCCTTTTTGAGAATTTTCATGTATATTCAATCATCTGAAGCAATTTAATCTGCTGCAGTATTGTGGAAACTATACTTTCTTTCTCCTTGAACTACTTTTAGTGCTTATCCAAATTGAGCTATGAAAGACAAATCTGGGCCAGTTCATTTACTGTGGTTGGTTACTCTTGTGTTTAATATTCTCTAATGATCCACTAGTGTATTCCTGAATATGTGTTGCTACTCAATAGATTATAACACAGATACCTAAGCTGCATAACGAAAGGAAAGTAGTTGCTGGAAAAGGATGACTATTAAGTAATACATTCATGGGCAGCTAATCTCAATTTGGCTGTGTCCACAGATTATCTGGATCTTTTTAATTTAAGAATCTGATGGACACAATGTGTAACTGATATGAAAGTCTCTTAGAAATAATTGATGAGGTAATGTTCTCTTAGGAGTAAGAGTTTGCTGTGCTCTGTCTTTAGCCTCTAACAGAAATGAATGAACACAAATATCACACTGTTATTGGCTGGGAGTGTTGTGGTAATACTTGTTGTGTAATGCTCCCAGGATTTTCAGCTCTAGCAGTTGCAGCTTCCACTTATCTGGAAAATTTGCTTTTAACTTGACATCGAATGAACATGAATGAGCCTGGTAATTGGTAAGTGAGTAATCCATTATTCCATAAAAGCAGACGACATCATCAAGTTCTGCCTAAGAACTGAAATTGTCTTCTCAGCAAGGAATTTGTTATTAGAAGGCAAAACTTGATTGAAAATAGGACATTCAAACAATATTTCTTATTTATATTTCAGAACACATTCAGAAACACAGGTAAGGCAAGCCAAAAGATTCTTCCACTCTTTTAACTTAAATGGTATAACTCTCTTTTATTCAGCACGTTGGATCACCATAGTTTTCCCAGCCAGGAGTAGCTGGACAAAGTCAGCGTAAAACTACCCTGCTACTTGTGGTTATTTGGATTTCTTAAAAATCAAACCAGAGGGACAAAGCTCCTTCAGGCTCTTTTCTGTATCTGGTAGATAAAAAAACAAACAAAAAAAAAGTTGGTTTCCCTCTGAGGTCACAGCTGAAAATGAACTGTATGAACTGTGACCACAAGACTTCAAATAATATTACTTAGGAGGTTAATTTTATTTGTGTATTTATGTCCCTGTATTGTTTAGATGTGCAGGGAGAAGTAATACATATCAATCCTATTCTCTTAGTTAACTGTGTCTTGGAAATGAAGAGCTGGTAGTGCCTCCAGGAGAAATCTCAAGGCAAAGGATGTTCAAAAAGATCAGTTGAGACACTTCACCGAAACGGGACTCTAGATAATTTTTTTATGAAATAACTAGCATATAGAAAAGAAATTATAAGTAGAACTCGCAACAATAAATTGTCCCTATATTAATAAAAATGCAACAAAACAGAAATGGGTGGCTGTGCGCAACTGTAATAAAAGCACCATTTTCAGAGACTTTGAAGGCAACATGCTCCACTAAAATTGTGAAGTTTTGGATCTGTATGAGCCCTGAAGGTGACATCTGATGTGTTTTAATGAATGATTTTTTCTATTGATATCTTCATCAACTAATTTTTTTTGTATAAAGTAAAAATTTTATTTTACAGATTATTTCTCTTCAGAATTATATTTCTTCCAGTATATGCAACTGTAAACCATCTGTAATTCCATATGATTAAAAAAAGTGAAAATTAGGTCATTTAAGACAAAATAGTCCTGACACATCTGAAAAAATGAAATACAATTCAAAGAGCAGGAACAGAAAATAAGAGATGAGGGGAGCCCTAATAATAGCCCTAGGCCTTCTCTGGAATCTAGACTCTTCAAATGTTTTCATATAGGCAAAAAGTAATTTCAGAAAACAACTGCCCTGAATTTAAGGAAGTACTCATATGAGTGACTTAATATCTAACATTATAAACATTTATTAATTATGTTTACCTTATATCATACAAAAATCCATATGTAGTGCTTTTATTACATGTAATGACCATATCATCACTGTCTTGTGAGACCTATAAACTGCTCCTTAAAAATAAGATGGGTCTTTGAAATTTTGTTTGTTTTTTTTTATTTTTTTTTTTTTAACTGACAGTCTTCTGAAACTATCTGTTACAAATTAGTATTTACTCTGGAAGTGCTAATCACATTGTCGATGATCCTCAGCTTTTTTCTTTTTCTGTTCTTTCTTTTTATGAAGACAACTGCATTTGTATTATGTTATAGCTTAGCTTTCAATATAAAGAGTAATATGTGTATTAATATATGTATATTACCCAAATGAACATAACTATCTTATCTATACATCTGAATTAATAGGCATATATTAATGCACTGAGGCAGGAATATGGAGGAGGGGGGAATTCTGTTACTAATTAACATTTCATATGTGCTTTAAGATCTTAAAAACAGAATAATAATTACATATTTAGCTGCAGGTAGAAACTGAGCATGGTGGAAAAGAGATATAATCCAACTTTTCAGCTTGTTGCAGAGTTGTTAATAATAGATACACTGTTGAAATTGAGTAATAGCAATTTAAAAAAAAATCTGTTGATAGAGACTTCCACCTGTAAAGAATCTACTGAATAGAGCTCCTAGAAGAGGATTGTTTTTGTTTGCTTGTCCATAGCATGGAGAGATGAGCTTTTGTCAAAACGTGTAAAATCACAGAATCATAGAATTATTAATTTTGGAAAAGACCTCTAAGATCATCAAGCCAAACCATTAACCCAGCACTGCTGTGTTCGTCACAAAACCATGTCTCCGAGTGCCATGTCTGCACACCTTTGGAGCACTTCCAGGGATAGTGGTTTCACCACTTTCCTGAGCTGCCTGACCACCATTTCAGTGATGAAATTATTCATAATATCCAGTCTAAACCTCTTCTGGTGCAGCCTGAGACCAATTTCTTTTATCCTGACACTTGGTACCCCCAGCTAGCTACGCCTTCCTTTCAGGCAGTTGTAGAGAGCAAGAAGGTGTCCCCTAGGCTCCTTTTCTCCAGGCTGAACAAGCTCAGCTCCCTCAGCTGTTCCTTGCATAATCTGTCCTCCAGACCCTTCACCAGCTCCGTTGCCCTTCTCTGGACATACTCCAGCATCTCAATTACTTTCTTGCAGTGAGGGGGCCCAAATCTGAACACAAGATTTGAGGTGAGGCCTCACCAGTACTAAGTATAGGGGGACGGTCACTGCCCTGGTCCTGCTGGCCACACAATTTTTTGGTACAGGCCAGGATGCCATTGGCCTTCTTGGCCATGTGAGATGAGAGTACTACAAGGAGAGCTCACCAACAGAGCAGAAGTGAAGAGCATGGTGGTGACTGCTTACAGAAATTAATTTTGCATGTGTAATGTAGGACATTTGGAATTGTATTGACATGTTCATAGAACACAGTCAGGAAGACTGCATATCATCTGCTAATTCACCTTATTAAATAAATAAAATACTAATCAAATTTGCCATTGTAAGTTCTATTCTCTTTAAATTGTTGTTGGTTATGAAAATTACTTCAGGATATAGCATAAATTCCCATGTAGCTGTCACTCTACTGTCTCATTTTCAAAACACAAACCAAAATTTAAATGACAAAAGTGTCGAATTTTTATTCATTAGCATTACATGTTATTATTTTCTGTAGATAAAAGAGAAAAGAACAAAGTACATGTGACCATAGGGTCAATGATGTTCTTTAATGTATTTCTGGGAGATAGAGTTCAACAAGAAAAAACTCTCATTGTAGGCTGGACTGAAATGGGGTGTTTCAGCCTTGGCTGTGTTACTGAAATAGTGGTTGTTTTCTTCCTTTAATTATACACTGAAATACTTTCCTTCCCTATACCCTTAAATGGAGGGAACCAGATCTCAGCCAGACTTCTTTCGCTGTCCCCCTGTTGGGGGCTCACAGAGGTGGGTGACTCAGCACCATACAGGTCACTCCCCCACCCTCAGTGTGACAGGCAAGAGGTAAAGAAGAGTAAAATAAAAAAAACACAGGAGCTGAGATAAAAATATAATAAATTAATAAGTGAAGCATAAGTGGAAGAAGAGAGAGAGAAAACAAAAACAAGTCATGCAAAGGCAATCACTCACCATTTCCCAAAGGTAGGCCACTGCCTAGCCTAGGCAAATGGTGCCTAACCTTCCCAAACTCCCTTCTTTTCCCTTTTATTGCTAAACTTGCCATTATATGGCATGTAATATCTCTGGTTAATTTGGGTCATATGTTCCCTTGCAGCCTCCTGCATGAGCCAAACCTATTCACTGTGGTAGGGCAGACTGAAACAGTGAAGATCTTGGTGCTCTGCAAATGCTGTTCAGTAATAGTTAACGTGTTTGTTATCTCTCTTGTTTTGGCCATAAATCTAAACCAGTACCACAGAAGGTGCTATGAAGAAAGTTAACTCTGTCCCAGCTAGGCCTGGTATGTCCTCACAATATGCACATTTCTATCAAATAGATTAAATCAACAACCTAGGGATCCTTTTCTTCTCAAACTGATGGAGTAGAAGACAGAAATATTGGGGGGAAAAGATGAGCAGTAGGAAATCTCTTCCTTCAAATAAGAGAGAAGTCAGTTCAAAATATATAGACTAAACTCTTTAGTGAGTTACAGAGGATTAACTCTGTGAGAGAGCATGTGTTTGATGAGGATAATATCTGACAAGTAAATCTGACAAGGATAATGTTCACAAGATTCCAGCATCTAAATGTGTGCTTAGTTGAGGAAGGTCTCAGTCATTTTCAGTCTGCTACTCAGAAAAAAAATTTCTGCAGCCTCTAAAAGGGATCTGACAGACAGATAAAGTGCTGATCACAGAGAGAAATAGAAAAGAGATAAAAGAGAATACAAAATACTGAAGAAGGGGGAGAAGAGGAGGTCAAATCAGAGGTCTCTCTTTGTAACATAGAAATATTATGCAAAGAATCACTTTTATCACTATTAAATGTTCCCTACATAAATTCCTGACAAGTTGACAAGCAAAAAGGTGCTAAACAGTGTACCAGGAAATATTCATTATGTGCAGATTTCCAAGTAAATCAATTATACTATATTGTGGGTAATTTAAAAATAAAATTGCAAGTGATATTATTATGACTTTTGTGTCTTAAAAGCTTCCTCTTTCATTAAGGTCCTCATAGGCTTCATTATTTTGAGTTTTGACTCCAGAGTAGAGAATGTGTTTAACTGCAAAAGAAACGATCACCATCAGCACCTTCTACTTTCAGAGCTCCTTCCTTTGTTCATAGTTAACATATTGAAGTTCTCTCAAACTTCTGGCGATTAGAATAGCTCTTTCTAAAGGAATATTTCAGTAATATTTTTGAGTTCTGGAAACGTCTGTCAGAGTCAATGAGTGGTTTTTTTAGTTTAGCTGTATTTCAGAGACTTTAGCATAAAGTTCACACTTGTTAGAAACTTCCACAATGAGTAATAAAAATTTGACTAACCAACTGAATGGTGTCAGTTTTAACTTCAAATCCATCACTGAATTTGTCAAGGTTTAGTGCTCTCTTTCTTCTGCCTTAGGAGAGTGGGAGGATACTACTGTCAAAGTTATGTGGACAAGTCTCTGTAGAGGGGAATGGGGAGTTTCACCTGGATGAGGGTTTGCAGCTCTGATACTCCCTCTTCCTGGGATGGACTGTGATGGGCTGTCTTGCCTTGGATCCTTTTGAGCCTGGCTGGCCTATTGGAGGGAAATGGGACTGACTTCCTGGAATCTTTCTGCTTTTGGACCTTCTGTACACGTGTTTTTTTTATTACAAGACCTGTTCTGCCTTTGTGCCAGGTAAATTCTGACCAGCACTGCTTAGTAATCAGAGCCTTGTCAGAGAGGCTGAGGTCTCAGGAAATTGAATAATACTTTTTCCAGCCTGGTTGTTTAGGGTAGAAGTTATTTTCTTCTGCTTAAGATATTCAGAAATGAGCATGTATGTGTGTGGGGAAGGGGTGGGAGTTAACAAATAATCTAGAAGCTTTAAAGGTACAGGAAAGAGAGGGAAATTGGATGATTATGCCTGAAATGGTTTCCTTATTTGTCACTTTTTATGAATGACAGAGCAAATCAAATGCTTGATAAATGTCTTGAATTTACTGTAAAGCTGTTTGCATTTGTTTCTTGATATAGTATATTACTCAGTAATAAATATAACACTCTTTGGTTCAGATAGTAAATACTGTACCCTTTATTCCACATGGTTACCCAGAAGAGTTTGGGGGTTTTTTTGTAGTATCACAACTGTTATTAATATCATTACTGGCCAAAAATAAATTTTTCATTTATTTCTCAATATTATTTCAACTCTTCCATAGTTCATTCAAATACATTTTCTGCCATAATCTACACTAGTGTTATAAATAATATATACTTTTTCCTTCCTAAAATAGTTTTCTTTCATAAAGCAGAAGAATAAAATTAAATATTTTAAATCTTACAAACATCCTAGAACTGATTCCACCTCTATATTGTGTAAGAGTAAAGCCAAATAGCATCAGCCTTTTCTAAATTCCAATAAAACCTTAATCTATGTAATAGAAATATTTCTCATGTGTACAATGTAAGTACATAAACACTTTCACTGCCCAGGTTTATGCATGCTTTTTTCTATTGTAATAAATGAATCATATTTTTCTTCCCTAATTCAAAATATTTCAAATATGTTTCATCTTTCTTTGTCACTTTAATTCCAGGTTCTGAAAAAAAAAGAATTCTCATGGACTACTTATTTTCTATGCTTTTAACATTTTAATAAAATAAACATGCAGCAAGACATCTAACTCAGCCAGTAAGTAGTGCAGATAACAACATTGTCCTTTGAATGTGGAATAGCTTTATTAATTCTTAATAAATAGAATAATTTTGAAGTATTCTCCTTCATCTACAGATACTAAAATACATCTGCACCTTTTCTGGTATCCTTTGTAGATGTTTTTATAAAATGAAAATGGTTAGCAGCTCTTCCAGAAGGCTGAGATGAACAAAACTTAGAAATTGGAGAGGATAGTGGGAATTAAAAACATCAATATGCTCATCTTAGGATCTTGTGCAATGTGTCTATGGAGCTCATGTAACAGAAATCATAATTAAGATTTATAGCCAAACTTTATAGGTAATATCTCCCTGTTAATTACTTTGTAAAATACTTGTAATTAAAAAATGCAATCTATTTTTTGGTTTGCCTTCATGGCAGCACATGATACACACAAACAGGCCAGTTAACTCCCCAGAGTGGAGAGAGATGCTTGTTTATATAAAACGTTACAAATGTGTCGTACTGATGAGTTTCCTCTGCAGGTGACTTATGACCAACTAAAGAAGCAATACTGTTCAAATTGGTACTCTTTTGTTCTAGTAACCAACTGCCTTCTGTCGTTCTTTTTAGATACTGCGGTCAGATACTTGTTTTATAGACCATTTAGAAAACCAGGTATTACATAAGGTTATCTGATGAATGAAACTGCATACCCATTCAGGTTATGTTTAGACATTTACAAAAAAAATTTGTAACTCATTCTATCCTCATTTGTTATCTCATTTATGCCACTTGCTATTTTTAAAGAGGTTTTTACTGGATGTATGATCCTAAAGTTCAGCAGCAACAGCTCTTTCCTCCTTCTAATTCTGCAGAACTGTATTGCTGCATTATAAATACTTTTCTCTAATACCGTCAGGAAATTAGAAGGGAAAATTAGATTTTCTTTTTCTTGTAGAGGTGAAATCATTTACCTCTGCTTACAAGGAAGTTTTTAGAGAAGTTACTTATAGGTAGAAATGTAATTGTATACTGTCAGCTACTGAATTAATGGATATTTTTTATTGACACTACAATGTACTGAGTGACTCTATCAGAGTTCATTAGTGCATGATTCTGATGCAAAAAGTGTAAAACTGTAAAGTGGAAAGAAGCTTCATCTTCTTTTCCTCCCTACACTTCAAATTATATGGGCAAGTATAATGCTGGGTGGTTTTATCCTTCACTCATTTTTGTAGATAAAGGAATATAATTTAATTTCCAAAGCTGTGGCTATTGCTTTGATATGTGCTGGCTTAATGAATATTTCGAGATGACAGCTTGAGAGTGCAAAGTTGTGTCATCTTGTTGACATATTCAGCCCCAACACAAGATGTGGAAGAAAGCAGGTTGACTCTAATATATTGGTCTTAACCTAAAATTATTTAACTAATATATGATTTTCCCTGTCCCCATTTCACTCATATGCATTGGGTTATCTGCTATGGCAGAGAATATGTTGCTCTCTATTTAATACTTTTTAATACCTTTGAAATGAGTCAATTTCCAGCAATTTGTGAACCTTTCTTTTTCATCCCAAATCTGCCCTTTGTTACCCTATTCCAGTGTTTTATTTAATCTTTTATGAAAATATATCCAGGGTCATCACAGGGTTTTGACAGAGAAAATTGAATAGAGTGTAATCACTCAATATTCTTGTCTAACTTATTTCGTAGACTGAACTTCCAATTTGGGTGATGAGCTCTGTTATTTCCCAGGGAGGCTATGAATTCTCTGTCCCTGGATATTTTCAAAGACTGACCAGAGAAAACTGTGTGCAACCTGGTTTAAATATGAGCCTAGTCCTGCTTTTTGTAAATAACTAGGTGGTTGGACCAAATGAATTCCAGTTGTCTTTTGCAACCTATAATATTTCTTGATTCCAGGTACTTGAGCATTCTTCAGATCACAAAAGGGGAAATGTATATGCAAAAAAACCCAATGAAAGTCAATACATGAAGTAAGATCTTTTGGGTAGTCACTATTACCTACCATTGAGGTGTCTGACTAGAAGCATGTATAGCTTCTTAAACATCTATAATTTGTTATTAATATAGGCAAACATTTTAACAAATCTGATTTTAGAAGAACCCTTCAGTTCCTACAAACTAGCAGAAGTTAAAATTTGAGACATTAGGTCATCTTTGAAGTTGTGTGAAACAGATAAGTAGAAGTTTTGAGGAAAATGAAATTTCATCTAGTTCAGTGGATTAGAAATTATCTTTCCTGTGTGACTGTGACTTATTCCCTATAGCGAATAAAAGTGTGGTAAGCATTAAAAAGCCAGGCAGTCTCCTTTGATGCAGTATTTGAAGCACAAAAGAGTTGAGAGTCTCTTGTGATATTACTTGGTAAAAGTATAGAAGTGATCAGTATAAGGTCTTTGGAAAGGTTTTGCGGGTTGGAGTAGGTAAGGGAAGCAAGCACCTTGCAATTTTCTGGACATCAGGGCTACATATAGAGAACTGAGAATGTCAGGGTTCAACCTGAAGCCAAAACTGCTATTACAAGCATTGGAACATGCCATCAGATCATTGGGAAGACACAAAGGTTGGCAGCTGTGGATCTGGCATGGTAGAGGCTGCTGCAGATCCCAGCCAAAGTTCACCTGCCTCTTGGCCTCATTTTCACATGTGTGATGTGCATCCTTTTGCTGTAGTTACCAACATGTCTTACACTTTTTAATCTAAATGTTATCAACAGATTCCCAAGGCAAAAGCCAGTTAATGACAATGTTTGTAGATATTAACTAGACAATTGTAATCTGTGAACTGTCCGGTAAATGTCTTCTGAAGTTTCTGATAATCTCAAGGTGTTTCTGCACTACTGGAAACACCGTTTAGCAAAGATGCATTATGGATGTGGTTATCCCAACATAATACAGCATCAGATGCACCAAGAAGCTGACAATTGATTCTATGGTCTCCCAGAAAGAAAGTAGAGAGTGGTTACAATAAGATAGGGCTCAGAATATTTCTTTTACAGTTGCCTTCAAATTGCACCCTATTTTCAAGTCAAAACATATTGTGCTATAATTTTAATTAGCTATGAACAGTGTAGTTTGTCCAGGGACTTTAGAAAGGGAACCATAAATTATTAGGACTTTATTGTGGTTTAACTCCAGCTGGCAGCTAAGAACCCCACAGTTGCTAACAGACATTATTGGGATGGGAGAGAGAACCAGAAGAGTGAAAGCGAGAAAACTCATGGATTGAGGTAAGTGCAATTTAGTAGATAATGCAGAAGCCATGCACAAAAAGCAAAGGAAAATAAGGAATTCATTCACCACTTACAATGGGCAGGCAGCAGTTCAGCCATTCCCAGAAAAACAGGGTTTCATCCTGTGAAACAGTGATTTGGGAAGACAAACACCATCACTCTGAATGTCCGTCCCTTCCTTCTCCTTCAGCTCACCCAGTATGATGTCATATGGCATGCAATATCCCTTTAGTCAGTTGGGGTTAGCTGATCCAGCTAGGTCCTCTTCCAGCTTCATGAGCACCACCAGTCCCCTCGCTGATGGAGCACTATGAGGAACAGAAGATGCCTTGATTCTGTGTAAACATTGCCCAGTAATAACGGAAACATTGATGTGTTCAGCACAAATCCACTGTTTTCAGCACAAACCCAAAGCACAGCCCTATACCAGCTACTCTGAAGAAAATTAACCCTATCTCAGTCAAAACCAATGCAAACTTTAATGAAGGCACTCATGCTACTCAGGATTCCTTTGGCTCATACTAATGAAATCCACAGTACAATTTATTTATCTGCTGCAACAAAGTTACAAAGGTGGAATATCATCTCATTCAGAGCAGTCACCCAGTTTTAAGACAATTGAGCGAGAATGTAAGAGCTTCAGCAGGAGGAAACAGAAAATGTAGGCTTAGTCATTCACCTAAGAATTGCCAGTTAATCTAATAAGCATACAGGAAAATATTCTACAAGCACTTATAAATCTTGATGCATTTGCAGTTCATTTGAGTATTTTCTCCTATGAATATTGTAGCTACTGAGATAAGCATGTATGATAGCAACTAATAAAAGTTGATTGAATGGAGGTAAAAGTTATCAAACCACAGTACTCAGGTAAGTGAGAATATAAATTCACAGAAATTTTCTCAAGAATCTGTCTGTTGGGGCAGAAAGTGTTTTATCCCATAAACTAACGAAACATGGTGACGTGTTTTGGAGTAGTGAGTGACACACATATGAAAGCAAAACACAGATCAAACAGAAGATTGGTCATGAAAAATACCTGATGTTTCAGACAGTCATTTGTTTGAAACATTTTACCAGTACCTATATAGAAGCATCACAGCTGGAGCTCTGGAAGTAGATAAATAGGCAGATAAAGCAGCACTACAGGCAAACCTGAGCTGTTATCTCATATGTCATCTATGTAGCTTTTCCAGAAAGAATAATTCTGTTATCACATTTTTATCTTGGCACTAGGGCTTTGTACTTTGAATGGCTAAATCAAGAACTAGAATCACTGAAGCTCTGGTAAGGTGGGGCAGTGGTCAGGAAAATGGAAGTGTACAACATCACGAACAGGGAATCGTGTAGAATGTGGAATTGCTATTATCACAGCTGTAGAGGAATAACAAAAGTTTATAAGTCAGTGGGCTCCCCTGTGCCAGCTTTTGGAAGTGTGCATGAATAGCAGAATTTTAAAAAATAATGATGCAAATCACAGTGATACCATATTGTGTGCAATTTTGTCACTTTAAATAAATGTGACAAAAGTGGTTTATGGTAAATAGATGGATTCCCAGGTGAGTCTGCTTTAGCACAATTGTATCTGGAGGTTTGGTGAACTCTCCTTCTCATATGTGTTTGTTAAAAAATAACAGAATATTTGAAGGAATAAAGATATATATTGCCCTGACTCTTTATCTCTGTTCAGTGTTCAGGCATAAAAGGAAAATCTATCAGTTCGGTTAGGAGAGTGACAGTTCTGTACATAAATCTATAAACCAGTAGACCAGAGGAATGACATCCCTAGAGAAGTCTTTGTAGTTTTGCGTATTCCTTCTTTCTCTGAGATGCTGTTTCTTTTCCCGTGTCTTGGCTGTGTCTTGGGAATGAACTGCAGGCAGAGCGCAAACAAAAATAATAATATTTCCCATAAGGCTTACTTCTAGATCTTCCTTTTACTGGAGCTTTGACAAAAACCCCAGCTAGTGTTTCGGAAGCAGATTGATTCCCAATGCAATGAATGTTGACCAGAGTATTTACTAATACATTTATTATTTTGATTGAACACAAAATCTTTTATGAAAAAGACAACAGAAAATTTTTAATGAATCAAGATATCCTGCTCTCTGACCAAGACCACAAAAATAAGGAAAAGTGGTTATGAGCACAAACAAAATTGCACCATCAATATTGAATAACTCCTTAACATTTATTTCTCTTTAGAGTAACACTAATGGTTGCTCTTAGGGTTTAAGTACTGTGACTTTATGTAACACATTTACAAAATTTTGTCCCTGTTGTGTCCTCTTGCTTCACACAGACAAGGATATTTTATGGGATCTTGTGTTCCAGGGTCCTGGAAGGCCATGTTAGAGTGAATCTGGATAGGAGTAAGAACCTCCTTTGAGTTGAGCAATGATAATACAGAATGACAGGTAAAAATAAAATAAAATTTAAACAAAATAAAATAACGTAGGAATCACAGTGTAGCTGACAAACTTACTACACTTATCTCCCAACCAATTCTGTGTAGCTAAATCCATGTGCTTTTTCTGATGGTACATTTAAATGTAGGAACTGGAACACTTTAAGCAACAAAACCGTGCTGTATATGACCAAGGAAGCTAGTGTCTATGTGAAAGGATGACCAAAGTTTTAAGGCTGATGGGACTTGGTAAATGGAGTAGTGTGCTGGCTTTATATGTCTGAAGGGGAATGAATAAGGGGAGGTCACAAAAAAGAAGGAAAACAGAGCTGGATGGAGAAAAATGATGATTTCTTGAAGAACCAGCTGTAATTTCAGTAGTAGATTTTAGAGAAATATGTTGCAGTGTTAAACAATTGGGACATTTTTGGATGAGAACAAATTCAATGACTCTGTTTCATCTGCTGCTGGAAGAAAAGATCGTGTTAGATCTCTCCTGATTTACAGAACTTTTTAACTAAAGAAGAACCCAGTCTTGTATATCTTGTGCGTATTAACATGTGAACATAATGGATATTGTCTTTGATGAATAGACAGTCTTTGAATTTTTATCCAGTTTTAATTTTGATGTGTATGTTTATATACTCTTGAAATTATAGTTGAAGTGGAGTTTTTGAACCTGCCTTATTGGTGTAACTTCCCTCTTGGAGAGGGGACTTTTAAAGTGGGATCAGCATTAAGCCTGCGCTCCTTCTGCAATTTGAGAGTCAGTTTAAAATGATTACCCTGTCCTAAAACCAGATAGTACACTAATGTTAATTACAGACATTGAGCTGTCTGATTAATTGAGGCAATGAAGTAATGCAAGGTACTGAGTTCTGGGTTTGTTTATTTATTTAATGTGCATTGTAACTGTGCATTAAGAAGGAGATTGTAGTTTAACACTGACATATTGTGTCCTCAAAATCAATGTAATTGATCAGAATTTCTTGAACAAAAACCAGCACAAACATGCTTTAGACATTTTGGTTATCTATGTGCAAAATTAAACAATAATGACCCATAATTTAAACTATATTGTTTTATGGACTTTTCAGGGAAGTCTATAAAAGCCATATACAAAGCATGTCATTTCCAGGGGAAACAAACCTCTCTAAATGTTACCTATCTCAGTAAATGCTTCCTTTTCTTCAATCATGGCCTTCTTGCCCTTTGTTTATTTTCCCACAAAACTGCTGCCTATAATAAAGACTAGATATCAAGTTCTATTGTGTTTTCTGCTGTCAATATGAAGTAGATTCTTATTATTTAACTCCTTTGTGAACAGTTTTTCAACTGTTGCTAAAAAAAAGTAAGAAGGGTGAGTGAAGAATTTTACAGTGAATTAACACTGCTTTGCAACATAAAAATGCTGAATTAAAAACCAACCAACCCACCAAAACTCCCAAAAACAAAAAAACCAAAATCAGTGCAGATACCATATTAAATGATATTAGACATTTAAGTTCAGTAAACTGAGCACAACAGTGCATTTTAAATAGTAGAAAATATAGGAAGAAGAGAATTCATCTCTTCCCCCATGTCAGTAAAACTATTTTGTGAAAATGGGCATGTATTATTCTGAGGCTTTCAGGATATCAGATGACTGAGTGCATGCCAAAATCATATTTCTTTAGTTTACAGACAGGTATAAAAATGTTTGCTTCATCTGATTGCAATTCTGATTTTCCTTTTACACATTACACTTTGTATATATCAAGAAATTCATTCATTTTGACATTCTTACATGAATTTTTGAGTAACTGAAATTATGCCTGAGAGAATCTGCAAAATTTAATAGTATTTTTACAGGCCTTTGCAGTCTTAAAATGGACATGAAAGAAACATGCTCCTGAATCTCATGATTTTGGATGTCTTTAAGTGTGAAGCCTAATTTAAGAAAAGGGCTAGGGACTTCTAAAATACCTTTCAATTTGCTCATATTCTTTTGAATGATTTAGTTTATGTTATACTGTAAGTTATATATTTTATGTGTACTTTATGTTATATAAACTTTTATAAGATGTGTCATTCAGTCCAATGCTTTCTTCATAAATGTACATTCATTATAACAGCATTAATATTAAACACCCCAGTTTTTGAAAAGTGTAGCGGATGGAATAAGATAGCAAACAGACAGAAACAGGAGCTACCTTAAGAATCTGCTGCTGATATCCATCAATATCCATCAATAATCTGGATATCACTAGGAGCAGCTTTGCAGTTGTGTGATAGC
The DNA here is from genome assembly GCA_013400915.1 of Pardalotus punctatus. NCBI lineage: Eukaryota > Metazoa > Chordata > Aves > Passeriformes > Pardalotidae > Pardalotus > Pardalotus punctatus. The sequence goes on along the minus strand of VZTX01021909.1, from coordinate 502,725 downwards.
TCTTTTGCTCAAGGGTTTGTATGTTTGGCAAGCTCTGAAATGTCGATGTTGGTCTGAAGACTTGTAAGAATGGAAATTACTTAGATATAAAAGCTCCTTGCGTGAACATTTTCTTTCTTGTATTTCCTTGAAACCAAATGCTGCATTTCGATTCCTTTGCTGTTTACCCAAAACTTTCAGAACCTCAGGGCTAAACAAACAAGACATTCCCAGAATGCCCAAGTTTTCAGATTAAGTACATGAGGAATACTTGCTGGCATCAGAAAAATAAATGTGCTTCCTATGGAATTAGTGTATGGATAAATATGGATCAAGTCAGAAAACCTGATGATTGTAATCTTCTTTCCCTGATTATTCCTGTGTAAGTCTATAAATTCTTCATAAGGACAATAATATTTCTTGGAAACACTGAACTGAGCAGTGTGATTCAATGCAGGCACTAGAGATATCTCAAAAATGACATTTTAGGCTTGCTTTTGTTTGAAACATGGTTGCCAAAAGTGAAGTAGTTTAAACACTTGTCAGACTAGAGCGCATGTATGATCTGCCTTAAGCCTGAGCATTTAGACTTTCTGTTGAAATTAAAAGCAATTTTTGATTGGGTAGGGAAATACATGAAAACAAATAGAAGGCAGATACAGATCTAGCTTTAGCAACAATCAAAATAAAAAAAAACTCCATGCAATGCAATCTTGAAAATACTTTTTTTATATCATTTATAAGATGAATTTAGAGGCACTGTTATGCTCATTTGAGCTGAGACAGGACAGTATCTTGAAAAAAAATACAGTCATACAGTTCTATATCCACTAGCTACTTTTGCTTGTGTTTAAAGTGATATCTCTGGTTGATTCTATATGGCGGCCTTCCAGATGTTCACAGATACTTGGTAGTCCTCCTTTGCAGCAAATCTGTAGCATCTGCATACAACAGTGCACATGGTGTGATTCTTGGGGCTGTCCTTTGCAGGGCCAGGAGCTGGACTTCTGTGATCCTTCTGGTCCCTTCCAACTCAGGATATTCTATGATTCTGAGGTTGATGTAATGGCATAAAATTGCCCCGGCTGCAGCTTTGCTGTTTCTAAGCTTGCCTTGGTTCTCACCATGGCCAAGGTATACAGCTCTCCAAGGCAGCAGAAGCCTGGGGACAGCAAAATGGCCTTGGCCCTGCTGCCTGTTTTTGTTATGTCAGAGCACCAGGAAAAGCCAGCAGACTTGATGCAGACAGACAGATGCTGCTGGGGCTGGCAAAGGATCCACTGCCAGCAGCACCACTCAGTGTTTCCTCTTTTGTATTCCTCATATTCCTGGCAGATGGAGCGACACTAATTCTCCACAAACTTCCCTACCTTTCCCCATTCAGGTATCAGGAACTCCTTAACCTCTCTTCCTTGCAGCAATCCTTTTCCTCAGTGCACAGCTCAAATGTGCCTCTACTGCAAGAAGTCCTGAATGGGCACAGTGGTGAACTCCACAAATAATGTCGCTGGACATGGCCATGTTCCACACTCAGAGCTGACACTGTTTGACAGCTTCCCTCCTTAATGGTACAGTGGTCAGGCCCTGCCAGGAAACCCAGTTAAACAGAGGAAGTAGGCTCTGAAACTGTGATTCCTCTTCTGGCCCTGGCTCGGTTTTCCTTCACAGTTTTAGCTGAATCTGTAAGTTCCAGTGTGCTTTAGTCCTATTGATAGAATTGGGATTTCTGTTTTCCAGTTCTGCATGGATCTTGTAGAAGATAGGCTGCAAAGGGAAATGTGAAAATCAGTTCTGGAAGAAAAGAAAAACTGAGCACAGAAGAAAGGTATTCTTTCTATTAGATACATGGTTAGTATTTATGGTGTTGCACAGATAGTAGCACAATAGCATATAAAGATGTAAAATAATAAACAGGGAGTCCTTAGTGAAGTTTCACCAATTACATTCTTACAGTAAACACCTCTGGGTATCAAAGACACATTCACAGGCCTTTTTACTAAGTACAAGACTGAATGCTGGATGAAAACTAAAACATGAAAATACAGGGGTGTGACACATGATATGCAGGTCCCTGGAAGTGTGAAATTCATGTGACAACTTTTCTATAAAAATGAGTTCACTGATCCCAGCACAGCAATAAATGGTAGCAATGATCAGAATAGCAGTAGTCCTTTGAGCTTATACAGCACCTTTAGTTACAGTATTTTAAATCATTTTACAAAAATAATTGTCTCAGCTTCTCAACCTACTGAGAATTACATTTACTAAGTCCTTTATTTGTGTTTTACTTATGGAAATAATGAAGTTCTGTAAAATAAATGATTTTCCATGAGTTCATGAAGCATTCATTAGTTTAGACAAGGACTTCTGCAACATCTGGGTTCCTCTCTTCTTAATTACCTCTGTTTTTCTAAAAGACATTGCTAGGCAAGCTTAAAAACTACAAATGGAAAGAAAAAAACCTAGGGAGGAAAAAATTTATTCCCTTCCCCTCTCCCATCCCAATAATAAAAGGAAATCATACCTGTGAACTGGATATGAAGTGAGATTTATGGAATTATTTATTCTGCAATAGACTCAAAATTAGTTTCCATAGCAACCACTGCACCTTCTGAAATACAGAATACCTTTACAATAAACATAAATACAGCACAACAAAGTCTTTAGCTTATCTTTTATTATTTTAATAAGTAAGAATTTATGCTGTATATAGGCATACATTAAATGATCTTTCATATATTTTTAATGCTATGTTCTGTAACGTGTGTATTTTTAGAATGGAATTAATATTTGCTAGCAATGGTGGTGCTTGTGTTTTGTCCCTGGGAGGATAATGCCAGAAAAAGTTGTTTGAGAATGCTGCTGATACGTGAAAAGTTGAAAGACCATGATAGTTTCCTTATGAAGATTTTATGATTTATAAGGTGCACATCTCTAACAATGAGAAATTATTCGAATGAAAAGTGATCTTTTTAGTATTGATAATAGTCTTACTTTGAGTGGGAAATTGGACTAAATGATGTCTGTTGCAGCCCATGTTTCTATGATTTTATTATTAACTACCTTATGAATGAATTTGTGCTGATTTTAAAGTCTCCTGTCTCATACAGGTAGTAGTAATTCCTTAAACCATGTAAAGCTTCTTTTAAAAGGCTATGCAACATGCCTGATATGTGACAGAAGTCATGGTACAGAGGTTCTTTTGAGAAAGAGCTGATAGAAGAAATCTGGACAATTTTAATTTAATTTCTTTGATTTGTCATTAAAAAACAAAAAGTAAGCAAATACATTCTACTAAAATTTCTATGGAAACAGGGTAAATTTGATTTACTTTCACCTTAGCTGCTTAGAAAAGTGCTGAGTTCTTCCTGTACTAAATCACGTTATTTGACATGATGCATTCAAGTATCCATAATATCATAATAGTCAGGGAGAAGGTTGCTGCCAGGAGCAGAAACCCTGGCGTTTTTTGAGATTTTGCATTCAGTAAAACCATTGACCTACCTTGGTGAAAGGATTCCAGGGCTTTCCTCCCATGGAGAATTTTAATAAACTTGTTTTTCACTCTGGCTCAGAACATAACTGAATTTTAAGGTTTCCATTGAATAGAATTAATGCCTCAGTGGAGAATGAGGACTAAAACATTTATGCAATACGTAACAGAAACCTCTGCAATAAGCCATGACTATATAGCTTTTTCTCGCACTTTCTCTATAAGTAATTATATCTTCTTAGGTATTGCACAGAGGTGAGTTATTATTTTTTTTATTTTATTTTTTGGAAGAATACTCGTGATACTGCACTCGAATATGCTATTATTTGCTACATTTGAACCCAAAATAATTTTATTTTTGTAACATCTCTATAAAAATGTAAAAAGATTTTTGTGATCTGACACAGAAATGTATCAAAATAACTCCTTGAGTTGTTAGTATATGGGGGATTGATTCAGAAACAAAACAGCTTTCTCAAATGTGAACGTGGTGTTTTGTTCTGAGCAAGGCATGAAAAGAACAGTTAAGAAAAGGTCATAGCAGAAAGGAAAGAGGCACAGGAGGGTTTATTAGACAAATGGGACTATTTCTTCACTGCTGTAGCAGGCTGGAAAGTTATCTTATATAATTTTTGGTAGCTGAAGGTTTAACATGAATCATGCCTTCCTTGTGTTTGTTGTTTGATGCTGCAAGCATGAAGAGGGGTTAAGATATTTCAGTAGGCTTCAGTAGAAATGCCTGGCAATTTAACGCAGTACTTGTGCACTCCAATACCTGTCATGCAATTCCAGTGGTTTTCTATTGGAGATCTCATTATGGTCGTTAAATTTACGTGATCATACCTTGCACTTCAGACAGTAGACAGAGATTTCTGAGGCACCTCTGTCATTAATAAGTAGTGACAGGTAAAATAAAGCTATTTTTTGTTGCAGGATGTTTTGACATTTTCATTCTTTGTAGAAAGATGAGGCAAACACTGGAAACCACAAATATCTCATTGGAAAAATTTGCAGTACTTACTTTCTATCAAAATATGAAAATATCTCAGCAGAATTCAGCTGATCCTCAAGTTTTCAGTCATCACTATTAAGTCTTTTTATAGTCAAGGGAAAGAAATGGACACTTCATAAACCATATATCCAAAATTATTGAATTCAATTGTTCTCTAGAAATATTCTGAGTTGGAAGGGACCCAAAAGGATCATTGAGTCCCAATCTTAACTGAAATGGGCCTATACAGGGATCAAATTCACAACCTCGGTGTTATTAGCACCATTCTCTGACCAACTGAGCCAATAAAACACATTTGTTACATTTAAAAAAGGAAATTCTCTGATGTGTGTCAAAATTGCTCCAAATAACATATATTGCTTGATTTGTCTCCATGAAAAATAGCAGATTCCCAGTAAAAGTAATATTTCTTCCCAGTATTCTCGAAACTAGTATTTTTCCTCAGGAAACTATTAAATAAATGCCACAAAAATATTAGAGTGGCTAGATTGAGGTTTTATACTTGTTAGCTGGTGACACAGCAGCTTAGGTAAATTCTCTGTTGCTCCCTTGTAAAATAGCGGGATGAGGATTGAATGGTGCTGCATGAAGAGCATTGCATTTGGGATTTTGAGATCCAAGGGCAGGACCCAGAACTCCGCTGTGTTGAACCTCACAGAATTGGCCTCAGCCCATCAAAGCAGCCTGACCAGATCCCTCTGCTGAGTTTTCCAGCCCTCTAGCAGATCAGCGATCCCACAACCCAACTTCGTGTCCTCTGCAAACTGACTGAGAGTGCACTCAATCCCCTTGTCCAGATCATTGATGAAGATGTTAAACAGAACTGGCCTCAATACTGAGCCCTGGGGAACACCACTTGTGACCTGCCCCAAATGAGTCCATCTACATTAATATATACAATCAAACTTGTATTCTTAATTTGCTTTGATATTGTGAGGTAGTTTGTAGAAGCTTGGGCCCTTGAATGTCCACTTTGATGTGAAAGCCAGCCCATACCAAATTCAAATGCAGAGTAAAGATTTCTGTAAATTCTGGAGGAGTTCAAGAACTGGAAATGAAGTCATCTGGCTCTGAGCAGCAAGGGGTTTATATTAAACCCGTGAAAACAGGACAGTGGATCCTAAAAAGCCATGTTGAGAAATTTGAAACTCCTGTGTTTGACAATTTAATAGGCCAAATTAAGTTTCATTTATGTACATTACATAGATACATTATTAGATTAAAACCTTATTAGATAATACATTATTAGATAATACTATGTCACTATGACAGTCCTATTGAATGTTTCTGCTGAAAATCAATGGACTTGTAAGAACATCAATAATGTCCATCAGTACAGATAAAACCTTCTGTAGTGTCTTTATCACTTTTCTTGAAGTAGCTTAAGTTTCTAATTAATTATTCATATTTTCTAATGTCTGAAGATAGGTCTAGATAAGTCTCATTATAAAGCATGAGCTGAGCAGTGTTGAGGAAGGTTCTGTGGAGCATCTTTCTGGTACCTTACTTCTCTCCTTGATATTTAAAGGAGTTATCCTGCTGAGGTTATTTTGTCAGGTTTCTGTCAGACTGTCTTTCCCACATTTTGCAGTTCATTGCTGCAGTCTCTGATAATCTTACCACACTGACTGGCTGCAGTTATTACCCTTTATATGAAGGATCTATGTTGAAAGCCAGTTATGAGTTTCTGTCCCAGTGGATTGCATGATGAAGTTGAAGCAGGCTGTCATCCAAAGCTGTATAATAGCCTCAGCTGGGAAATACAAAAGTGCCATGGATTATTGATAGAGTCATATCTGCAGTTCTGCTGACAAATTTGATGCCTCTTTTGCTAGGTTTCTGTTATTAAGAAATACCTCTGTTAGTATGTCACCCCCTTCTCTCTCTCTGCGTGTTCCATTTGGCTCGACTTATGATTTGGCTTTGTGCCATTTATACCAGTGAAAAATGATGTGCTTAATAACCCTAATGTAACAAGGAAAAATGGTAAACTTAACAAAGTTCTAATGATCTTAATTTAAAAGGAAACCCTAGAAGTATAAATTTAACAGACCATTTAAAATTATTTTTTATTCTACTTTCAAAGTACTTCATAAAGCATTAAAATGCATTCTTTTTCCTTATCTTGAATATTTACAGTGCAGAGGAAAAGACAGAGAAAGGAAGATTATTCTACCAGTTCTTAATAGTTTAACTGTCATGCTAGTAAAATAAGTCTTCACTTATTCATCAAAATTATACCCGCATTGGTATAAAAAAATCTTCTACCCCCTTCATTACATTGTATGGCATAACTGTTATAAGGAAAACTGAAAATAAAATCTTGAAGATTTTGACTGACACAACTGCAAAAAGTTAACTGTTTATATCATTGTGAAAACTACTGCTGCTACCTCTGTGTTGCAGATTAGTTTTTCTCTAGGTGAAGCATAAGAGTGTAAATGGAAACATGGGGTAAGTTATAGTGGCAACATGGATTCTGCAAAGCATGTTTCTCTTCTCAGTCATCTATTCAGTCATGTTATGGAAGCACAAGGTGCAGTGATGGAAGCATGTATGCAAGATGGAAATGTTGTGACACGAGACACAGTGGTAACAGTTAAGAAGATATTAAACATATCCTTCGTCTTTCAAAAGATGTGACATCAAAAACCAAGTAGTTTAAAAGCATGTGGCTAATCATTTTCAGAGGAGAAGAGAGACACCACTGCTCAGGGCTGTGATCATTGTGTTCACCACCTCTGCTCCAAATCACAGAAGGTTTTGACTTCTCCCATGTGCAGTGTTCAGTCCTTCCTCCACCGTGGAGGATCTGGCTGGTGTTGTCCATCAATCTATTAAGGCATAAGGAGTTTGTGCCACTGGTTTCCGTTCTGACAGGGTCCAGCTGAGATCTAAAGAATGTCTTAAAATGGGGCTGAAGTATTGAATGCTGACCTGCCCTTTTATTAACTGTCTTTTTTTTTTTCTGTTTTTAATTCAGGAATAAATGAGAAAAGAAATAGGAAACAAAGGAAAGCCATCCCCATGTTAATAAAAGTAGTGATTGAACAAGGGCAGTGAGATGAAGCTTTTCGCAGTGCTTTAATCAAGTGAAGTTTTGTTAAAGACCAGACATTCCAAAAGACTCTCCGGTATATGAACACCTAAGCAACTGTCAGCAGTAAATCAATTACTTTGTTCCAAATGTCCCTTGTGCAAGGGAGCATTAAAACATTCTATTCAGTGTATATATTCTGTGGGAATTATCCTTCACTTATTAATTTTGAAATAGGTATTGATACAAAAGTTATTTAGCTAATTTTGACAAAATGCTCTCTGAGATGAACGGTACTTCATTATCCTATGATGTATGTAATTTGCATTATGCTCCTTTGAGTTCCAGCAGAAAAGGGGCCTGTTGGCTTGGTCCAACCAGACTGCTGTCCTCTGGGATACTTGGAACTCCAAGGAGGGAAAGGGAACTTTTTTTTTTCTTGAAAAGTCACTCAGAAGGGATGGTCTTCTTAGTATGCTGCGGAACAAGGAACTGAGGCGGTACATGGGTGAACTGGAAGCCTGTAGAACAAAAGGGACTGGACAAGGGAAATTCATGTACCCTATCCTTCAAGGTGACAGACTGCAAGCTCTGTCTTTCTACACAGCCAGAGATGACTGTGGAGCTTACAACAACCAATGAAAAAATTGCACGACTTCTGTATTGAAGACATCTGAAGGAAAGACACCAGCTTGCAAGAAGAAAAGTCTCTTTCTAGTTTTCTCCTAATTAGAAAAAAAAAAAAAAGGAAAAAAAAAATCTTTGAGTTTACTTAGCCTTCTTGGATTCTTTCTTATGAGAAAAATATGTAGAATGAAGTATCAAGGTTTGGCAGGCTCAGGCACCCATAATGACAAGAATGTTGTGATGATATGTCAAAGGCATCTGTATGGAGTATATTCATTGTTACAGTAAATACAAGCATAAGACAACTATCTGAAAGTGTTGGCCTGTTGTCTGCCCCACCTAGTTTTTCTTAAATATTAAAAAGACACATAATAAAAAAAAAAAAATTTAAAAAAAGTGATTTCGGAGACAGAATATTGTTTGGATGGATACACTAAGGTACTATTGCATAAATCAGTACATGTGAGAAATGGTGTCTGAGAATATTTACATGCATAAACATTTCTGTGTATGTGCGTGTATATATATTTGCATTCATTTACACACACAAACACACACTGAGATTCATTTTGGTAGTTGTACACATGTATCCCACACATGTATCCTACATATCCTTTCATCATAAATCAGGTATCTCTTTTCCCTATCACCACTGTTTTAGAACAAAGAAAAAAAATGCTTTTAATCACAGTTTAATCTTTCAGGTTTTGTGCAAGAAAACATTCCAAGAGAATTCAGAACAGCATATGTATATAAAAGCTATTGTAGAGGACCCCCTTTGATAAACAAGTCATATTTTCTATGATGACATATTCTGGATGAGCATAGGTCTGATAGACTGCATAGTTATGTCCAAGAAGCATCCTGAAATAACTGTGCAGACCGTATAAGGTAATGGGGTTTCTATATTTCTTCCAAGTACTATATTCCCATTCTGTCAAGAGCAGATCTGCTCAAAGAGCAACTGCAGTGCATACACAATGGATTTATGATGAGAATTCCTTAATCCTGTTAGTGAACATTGAAATGCAGTATCTAACAGGAGGTAGTCAGATATTCTTTTACATATAGTTTTATTTTCTTTCTCCTTCTCTGTTACTGTTAAGTAACTGAACCTTACTTTGTCCAATTCTTGATGAGGAGCTGGCAGCAAAATTGAACATATTTTACAAATTAATTAAAAGAAAAAAACAAAGGAGTTTTGTTTGTTTGTTGTTTATTTTTCAAATTTCTGAATTTAGTTTTGGGGGAATTTAAGAACTCTGCCAGCTGATATACCAGACTGCAGGTTCTTCTGAACTAAGGGGTGCTACTAAGCTTTGTACCTGGTGTCTGTGGTCCCCACAGACTGGAGTGTCAGGACAGTTTGTGTCAAGAATCCCAAAATAGGGGATGGAGGCAGATGTATTTGACAAAGACTGTGAGGTCTTTGGTTGTGATCTATTGGCTGCCTGCATCATCCTGAGCGATGGCTGGTACCAATAAAGCTTCCCCAAAGGAGGCAGCAGCACAATAACCACAATGTGTTTGGGGTTTTTTCTTCTTTTTTTTTTTTTTTTTAATTCCCTTTCCCTCCTTTTCAAAACTATTCATATACAGCATCAATATGGTGGTTTAAAAACTAGGACTTGTTTGAAGAAGAACAGTGTAGCTGATGTCTCTGTAGAGAATTAATAGAGAAAAACAGTTGTTCAGGGTATAGTCTAAATGAGGACTCCATTTCATCCTCTAAGCACCTATTCAGGTTGTTTAGTTTTCTCCATTGGCTCTGTAAATACAATCCCACAAAATTTGATTATTAAAATTTATTTATTAAAATTAGTAAGTGGCTGAATATAGAATGTGAGAATATCACTGTTATTTTACTTCCACATTATTTTAATTTGAATATTTACTTTTATGACAATGCATCCTATGGGATAAATCCAGTTCCTTAAATACATGAATGACATATATACAGAAAACATTGAAGAGTGAAAAACAAACAATGTATTCCTCATGCTCCTTTTTAAATAGCTAAAAATTACTTTGAAACTTCTGGCCAAGTAAAAGGCTATAGAAATTAACATATTTGTTGATTTTTTAAAATTTATTTTTATCAATTGTAGTGCTCAAATATATTTCATTCTTCTCAATTTACTAAATTAATGGATAGTGGACCTTTTTGTATTGAACACAAACCACATATTGGAGTTTGGAATTTGATTTATCTAAAGGGGGTTTATATCAATACAATACTGCTACTTCACATTCTTTGACTTTTACTAATCATTTAATTGATTTTAATTTAACCATAACTTTTGCAAAACCTTCTGTATTAATGTTCAGTAAGGATGTGGGAAATAGGACTCAAATGGTATATGTGGAAACATGCACTCTGTGTTGTGTCCATATCTGGTTTTAGGAACCATAGACTATTGTCAAATTAGAAGACTCTTAGAATTAACAGCATAAAATCAGGGAAAAGTTGGGGGTTTTTTTACCTGTACTGCTCTACACATATTTGTGAAGTAACCTACAGTATCTCCTGTAAAGGTGAGTTGGAAATTGCTAGCAAAATAGAGCAAAAGCTAGTGAAATGGAGATATTTGGGTCTATCACAGAGGGAAGTCTTGAGATTTCCCTTCTCTATCTTGTTCCTTAAAAGGATAAACTGGTTTTTCTTCATCTCTAATTGACTCGGAGGTTCACATAACCCATTTATATCAGAAAGCCCAATACACGTTTACAGGTTTGCTTCAACAGTGCTTCAGAATGCCTGTAGCCACTGAGAAGTACATCAATATCATAAGTTTGAGAAATTAGAAGGTTAAAAATAAAACTTGATTTAAAATAATAATAAATTTCTGTGGTGATGCAGTAAAAATGTGTGTCAGATTTCTGTAGACATTTAGACGTCAAGCCTGAGGACTTCTGAAGCAGAAATGAACACAAAAAAGCAATACCGTGTCCCTTTGGTCAAATTTGATGTCACACACAAACATGTAAAAGGCACATTCTCCGAGGCACAGAAAATTGAAAATAGTGTTGATTTTATCATTGCTGCTGAGGATCACTCACATCTTTAACAGTGAATACGATAAATGAAAAGATGCACCTTATGTATACCTAATTATTGCAAGTGGTGAAAACATACTAGAGGAAGAACCGTCAGTGTTGTGAATATAATCTGCACCCCAGATCCCCTCTCAAACCATACCTTTTCTGGAAAAGGATTCTATTGTTATAAACTTCTCCCAGTTGAATCTGACACAAATGTGTAGATTCCATTTTTGCTGAACTACAGCTTTAGTTTTGGGTTTTGTTCTTTGCTGGTTGGGTTTGCTTTGTTTCTGTATTTTTAAATTTTGATTTGGGTTTTTTGACACAGTAAAAAAGTAGAGGGATAAAGGGAAGTATGATGTTGCCTAAATCTAACCGTTGTGTAGTGAAATCTAAATATTAATGGTCATGAAATCAAATTTTTCACTTTGAAACTTTAAATATCAAAAAATAATTGAATTAACATTGAGAGGAAGTGTTTTCCAAAACTATTCATTTTAAAACTTTATATATAAGCTTTCTCAATTATCTTTTTTCTTAGCTACAGGAAATATATCTGTCATGTCTCCTAATTGAGGAGATATTTATATTCCTTCCAAAAATTCTATGACACTTTGAAATTATTTTTTTTCCATGCTGTTGCTTTTTGTTTCTGGAAAATTTCCATGAAGAACATGTGGGAAAGTGATTACCCTTAAAAATAAAATAGATTATTTAAATGCAGAGCATGCCCTCATTTAACCCTCCACTGGTAAGTGAACACTGCATTGGAAATAGGAAGGAAAAAAATCCAAATTGCATGAGTGCTAGTATGCACTATTTTATGATGCCTCAGGCTGGCCTGCAATAAAATTAAAAAGTTAGGAGAAAACAGATGTCTTCTTTTGAGACACTGCTCAGTTAAGTCAATAGCACAGTTAGCAGAGGCAATCATGCAATAAATCTTCAATTTTAATTTAAGATAAAATGTTTGCAATACATAAAATGTCCTTTATATGTATTTTATTAAAGCTGACAAAAACAGACTTAATGCTCATGCGCATATGTGAAGAAGAGGGAAATTTATATAAAAGTCAAGCTTGGGTAAGCTTTTTTGCAACAAGTTAAATGAGAGCTGTACCTTAGCAGCCCTCTTGAATCAATACAGTGAAGTTGAGTTCCTTATTGATTCTCTTGATAAAATGATGCAGTTGTCTCTCTCCCCCTCTCCCTCCCTCCCTCTTCCCTATAATACAGTAGAGCATTAAAGAAGCAGAATAAGTACATTTACAGCCTTCTTAGTGCTGCCCACAGGGTGCTATAAATGCACAAACTGGATATAATTGAAGCACATATTAACTTACCTTCTGTTGTACAGGAAGAACATAAGCAGGCTGTTAATGTGCACGGTGTTCAAACCCTTAACTTGGGGGATGAGAATTAGCTTGCAGTAGTAATTTGATAAGCACCTGGGAAAATTGTAAGCTTCATTTCCTGCAACGTGGAATATGATTAAAAACAGAATATATTATTATCAGGGGTACCATTAAAAAATGTGTAGACAGCATTCTGTGATGTTAAAATGGAAATTGAAGGTTGTATCCAGATGTTGAAGATGCTATATGTTAATTATTGTCTACCACAGTGCATTGAAAGTGCAATTCAATTATTTGCTTTGTCAAGCAATATTTTGATTAACTTGAACGTTAATTTTGTACATCTGGTGTTTTTCACACGGTGATAAAGGCAGTGGTGAGGTATTCTACTCTGCCAACAGTCTCTTGAAACAACAGAAAGCACATGTGCAAAGCAATGGTAAACCATAATAAATAAAGGAAAGAACCTTTCCCATTCCTCCCCCTGTTCTCCCCCTCATTCTTTTTTCTTTGTAGAGAGGAAGAAAAAGAAAACTTTCTCAAATGACATTCAGTACACAATTTAGTATGTATTTATCAATATGGAACTTGAAACTATATTTATTTCCTGGATATTTTCAGGCACTGTCTTTAATTGGTGGGATCTCATTCTGATAGTCAGTGTATTAAGTTATGATAAACCCTCAAGTTGTAATCACAGAATGGGTAATGTTGGAAGAGACCACAGCAGATCCTCTGATCCAACCTCCCTGTTCAAGAGGGATCATCCTAGAGCACATTATAATCAACAATGCAAAACACTTTTGCAGAACCCAGCCCAGAAGAAATCCCTAGGTTAGTCTCCAGTGATAAGCAGACAAACTGACCATAGGCTTGTCTGGGTGGTCATGTCCTGTTTCTCAATTCCACATAAAATTAAACCCTTAAATTTTATTATGTGATTATTAATTCTTAACAAAACAAAAAACAAAAACAAAATCAAAAAACAAAACAGCAAAAAAACCCCAAAATCAACCAAAATCCCCCACAAAAAACTGAGTAACGAAAAATAAATTCAAAATATCTTATAGGTATCACTTGTGTGGGTGCTCCTTTTCATGGCTCCAGGAATTATTTTGTAGTGGGCTGTGGGTGTCCATTTCTGAGTTTCCTTTGAGAGCTGGTAGGGCTTTTTAGGTTGGTGGGGAATTTTTTTAGCTTTTTGTATGTTTGTTTTTCATTTTGAGAGTCTCTAGCAAGAGCTACCATGCAGGTGGGGACTGGAGATGATGTTCTAGATAATACTGGCTTCCCCAAGGGAAACTGGCTGAACTGAGGAGGAACTTGCATCTGCAGGGCAGAATATACACCACATTAATCTCCCCAACAACATCATTCTGCCGCAGAACGTGATTCCTTAGACCTGAAGCAAGATTTATGGCTGGCTTGGCTGGCTCATTCTCTATTGCTTTTAAGACTTGCGCTGTCTCTGCTCCCCTTCCTGTAGGCCATGATATTTCTCAGAAGATTCAGCTGGCTCTCAGCACTTTTTCCCATTAAATAATTGTTTTTTATTCAGCCTTCATATAGAAATTATTTAATTAGCTGAAAGCTACTGTCAGGTGGCATGCAAGGAGAACTTTTATTACCAACTGAAAAGCCTCACATATTTGTGTAGAAGACAATAGGAAACAGATGGCAGTTATAGGAAGTAGGAATTGCTAAAAGGTGAAAATGTACAAATAGATATTTTACCTTTTTCTAAAGTGAAAACGTAAATTGCATGGAAGATTTTAATTTATTTTTCTTTCTTTTGGGAAAAAAAAAGCTTTTTTGTTTTAATATGACATGGGATACAAGTGGTTTCTTCAGTTCAAGAGTACTGCACAATTCAAAACAGTGAATTTAAATTATTCAGCAAAATAACACATTTAAGAGACTGGAAGCTGGAATGAGAAACCTTGATTCAATCTACTTAATGACTTCTGTGGGATCATGACCAAATCATGTATTCCCCCTCCTTGGCTCATTTTTCTTCCTTGCCACAGAACAGTGATATGAGACCAAGTTAAGTTAAATGGCATTAGGGAGATCAGAATTGAATTAAAATATTCTAGAACAGCTTTCCAGAGCAGAATACAAGTTTTCCAACATACTTAACAGTGAAAAATGAAAAATAAAAAATATTTTTGAGAAAAGGTGTGTGTGCATGCGGAGGTGGTGAACATTGCCCGGTGAATATTAAATAAAGCTCTAATAGACAAGTGTTCATATTCTACTAGTTATCTCAATTTTGTATGTGCAGAATTGGATGAAGAGCAGATATGGATAGAGTTGTGAAGACAGAATCAAAGTAGAATTCATGTAAACAGAATGCTTCTCATAACATTCATGTTCAATTTCTACATTAGCAATAGCTTTTAGAAGAGAAATTTGATTTTTTGTGTTTCATAAAATTTAAACACTCCAATAACCAGTTTTGGGTCTTTTTTTTTTTCAAACTCCACGTAAAAGATGAAAATTGAGAAAGTAGATGGGGTTTGTTTGTTTGGCTGATTGGTTTATTTTACATGTAGTAGAACAAAATCTGTAAGGCAATTTCTGTCAGTATTAGTTTTTGAAAAGTGAGAGTTAACATGGGGCACTTGAATACACATAAAAATCATTGCCTCAGGGATATTTGGGCACTTCTATATTCTTCATAATAAGTTTGTGTAGAGTACGGGAATAACAGTGGGGTTTATTTAAAAAAAAAATACTGAAAAGCATTAAATTATGCCTTTCTAGGATTTCCAATATTTTTTTATGTCAAAATAAGGTAAGATTAAAGTAAATTTAGGTAAGATTAAGGTAAAATTATTATTTATATAGATTATAATATACATATACATAAATAATATATATAAATAATAGATATTATTATTTTAGAGTATAAATTCTTTCACTCCTCAACGTTATTAAAGTTTAAATTAAATAGTCTTTTCAAGTGTTTTTTTGCAGGTAAAATGAAGGATTTGCTTTGGGGCAAAGCTACTACTCAGTAATTTTTTATGTGCGTTTGTCCTTTTTTATTTTTTTCTGCAATCTTTCTTGTTTATGTGGCTCTTGATGTATATCATGGTAACTCCGTTTCATCTCTGTCAATGATGTGCAGCTACCTCCATTGAGGAGTATTCCTTATTTTCTGAGAATATTTGAAATAATCTAGTTTGACTTTATACAAAAATTATTATCACAATGTTTTATAACAGTTAACGCCCTTATTCCAATTTTGTTCTGCAATAAATTTCTTTTAGTTTATTTTTATCCCAGGTTTTTGTTAATCTAAATGTTCCTTCAAGTTTTTACTGCTAGTAATAATTGTTTTACAAGCAATATAATTTACTCATTCTTTTTTAAAGAGGACTTGCAAAGTTCCAATCATAGCTGCTAAGCTTTCATAATTGCTGCAGAAAATATCTGTATAACTTTATAGAATTATCCTGAATAAGAATAAAACATTGATTAGCTTAACCTAACAAATCTCATGCAGATAAATTACAACAGGTAAATTACTTCAAGTGGGCTCTCAGAAAGTTTCTCTGTTAGTTTTTTTGTATAAACAATTTTGAGGGTTTGTGTTTTGTTTTTCCCCATCTTACCTCTGTGTGCTAAAATAACAGAGAAATTCACAATAAGTTAAACCATCACAGGCTATTTTAGAAGCTGAAAATATTATCTGACTGTTCATGTAAGGTGAATGATATTTTGCTTCACATGATTTAAAACTGCTTACAGAATCAGAATAGTAGCCTCTTGTCATATCCTTGAATGTTAAGTCCTATGATTTTTTTTCTGTTTATTATTTCTTTTTATTTTTTTAGGAAATAATATGACTGATAACCCTGTCTCTTGGAATAAAGTAAAGCCTTGAGGTTAAAGCTGTCTAGACTCTTTTTTCAGTTTGCTTTCTGACCTTTTCTTGTATTACAGCAAGTGAACTAACATCTGACAAACCTTTAATTTTAGCAGGTTAGGCTACATGTTATTTGAAAGAAAACTACTGTTTAAAGACAAATGTCTTCAAACTTTAATACTGTCATATTTCACAGTTCAACTGAATTTGACTACTTCTGTCATTTTTCCTTTTGTTTCTTTAAGCAAATATATTTTCTAGCATTTGAATTATTTTATAGACTATAAGCAGGATTTTTAAGCTGGAAAACAAATACTTAGCTTTGAGCACAGGCAGCAAAAAGGCAAAATTTTGCTGATTTCTTATGGTATCAGCCCTTTGAGTAGCTTGACCTATTTTCAGTAGTTATTGCTCCTCTGACAACTGCTTTTTTAATATCAGTCTATAAAAGTTATATAAGTTTAATATGGTTTTATTTATCTCATATTTTTAATTGTGAGAGCATGGGAACACTGATTGCACCATTCTTGGCCACAGTGTCGCAACAAATACACCAGAAGCTTTTATATGTGAAAATAACAGGCATAGAAATGCCACCTAAAACTTCTGTGTTCAAGGACACACATGGGCTCACATGCATGTTGTATACAAACACTCTCCTCCTTAATACAGAAGAGACCAAAGGTAAGATCAGACGGTGACTGGTGTGGTTGTAAAAGCTGTCATGATGCATCCAAGGCATGAGTCCTGCTTCAGGAGGAAGGGAAGAGAAGACTGAGTTGCCCAGTCCCAGGAACTACCCATGCCAGACAGGTTGGCAAGTAGTTTGAAGATCAGTTATTTGGCTTGTGGATAATTAGAATCATAAAATAGTTTAGGCACGAACAGACCTATAAAGGTCATCAGGCCCAAATCCCCTGCAACTGGCAGGGACAATTCCACTAGATCCAGTTACTCATAGCTCTGCCCAACTTGACCCTGAATATTTCAAGTGATAAGGCATCAAACACTTCTCTGGGCAACTTGCTCCAGCATTTTACCACCCCCACTATAAACAAACCCTTCCTTATATGTAATGCAAATTGATCTTCCTTCAGTTTAAAGAATTATCCCACGTCCTATTGGAACAGGCCCTGATAAAATGTTCATCTTTCTGATAAGTCCCCTGCAAGTAGGGAAAGACCACAATGAGGTCTCCCTGAATCTTTCTCTTCTCCAGGTTGATCCTCACACTCTCTCAGGAAGCCTAAAGGAAGAGGCATATCCTCCCCCTGATCACTATTGTGGCCCTTCTGTTTCTGCAGGTCCATATTCTTTCTGTACTAAGAACTCCAGAGATGAACACAGTGCTCCAGGAGGGTCATGTGAGAGTGGAGTAGAGGGGCAGAATCCCCTTCCTGGCCCTGCTGGCCACACTGCCTTTCATGGAGCCCAGGACACATTGGCTTTCTGGGCTGCCAGTGCACATTGTAGGGTTTTATCCAGCTTCTCATTCATTAAAACCCCCAATTCCTCCTCCCCAGGGCTGCTCTCTGTTCTTTCCTCCCCCAGACTATATTGGTACTGGGGGTTGATCCAGTCTAGGTGCAGGACCTTGCACTTGTCCCTGTTGAACCTCAAGAGATTGCCATGGGTTCACTTCGGGAACTTGTCCAGGTCCCTTTTAATTGTATTCCATTCTTCAGCTGTGTCAACTGCACCACTCAGGTGTTTGCAAACTTCCTGAGGAGGCAATTGATCCCACTGTCATTGATTAAGGTTTGTTGGTTTTTTTATATATGAAAACTGAGAGAAATTCTTTTCCCACTTGAAGGGACAAAGATCAAATGTTTTATTGAATTTCCAAGGAGAATACTTACTTCTAGAAGAAAATGCAGTTTTTTGATTTTGCTGGATTTAACATTTCATGTGAATTTTCTGTTTCCATTTAAACAGAAGACAACCTTGGTTAAATATTCTCCACAAGCAACTGTAGTTGATATATTATTTATAATTTTATTTGTATATTTGATTTTAGTTTTTGCAGGCCTTTCCTCATCTTGAGCAAATAAGACTTTGTGGTCTATAGAATCAAAATATATAATAATATTTTGTGTCATATTCTGTAAATATATAATATTTTCAGACATGTGGAGCTCTCCTAATAATTTAACCGTGTATATACATCCATTTCCTAGGAGTTTGAAAACCCAGTTGGGATTTCATGATGTTATTTTTGGTATATTTTACTGTTTGTATCTGTTCTGCGTACTAACTACTATGGCAGGTGAAAGGCTAAAACCAGAATAGCTTTTTATTTTCAGCTTTAACAACATTTACCTTTCCTGCTTTCTCCTCTCCTTTTCTCCTTTCTCTTTTCTCCTTGTGATACTTTGACTGTAAATGCTGTAGTACCTGAAAGACTAAGGAAAGAAGTGTCTCAAGTAGGTGTCATGAGCTGGAACATGTAGACTATATGCAGGCTTCTTATCTATTTCAGATCATATGTCTGACAGGTTGAAGTTTGAATGTGACACCTTATAAGGTCAAGAAAATATGTTTTATAATTTTGAGGAATCTCTCTCATTTTGACTGAAGAACATGGTACAACAGAACTTATAAAGAGTAGTCGGAACATTTTATAATGCCCTATATATGTCTGAAAAGTTAAGTATACAGGATTTGTGAAGTCAGAAAAGTTTGACAAAGATAAACACAAATTTCTGGATATCACTTTATCTTCTTCGTACTCATGAACAAGGTCTGGTAGATTTCATTTTCTACTGTAGAAGGCTGGAGGTGATGGATACTGACAAATGAAATGCTTTGATTCATGCACCTGAATGCAAATTTTATTGTAAATAAAATTAAAGATTTTTTTTTAACCATCTCAATCTATTTTAGAGGACTTCCTAAGTAACTTTTGATGGTTCACATGGTTTGAAGAAATTGGAAATTACATTTTTCTTTAAATTATTCCATTCAAGAACTATTTGATCAGAGTTGCAGAAAAATTAAACCAATTACTACATGCTTGCAAATTTGTTTATTCAGGGAATTTGACTTCAGGAATACAATGAAACCCAGGTTATATTTGAGAAAACCTTGGATATGTGGTTTATATCAACAAATGACCATGCAAAGGAGTCTACAGTCCAGAAGACTCATAATGCAATGATTTGTCCAAGCAGCCTCTTAGCCTAATGCAATAAAATGTTGACATTTTTCTGCTTTCACACAATTCTAGTGTGAATTACTGGGGGGAAAAAAATCAGTGCTGGGCAAACTTACACTGAGAAAATTTCAAATTAGTGAGAATGTTACCTGGGTTTTAGTAGAGTGAAGTTACCTAAGCAAGATGACTACAAATTCCTTTCATTCATTGTAGAAACCCCTTCAAGAGGAAAAGTGCAAGGTATTGGCATTTCTGTTATTTGAGTATTTAGTGACATGAGGAGTTTGTTTTCCTGAAATAAAATTAACCAAGTCTCTCTGGAAAAAAATTATGGAGAGAGTTGAAGAACATTTTCTTCTAAAGAAAATAAATACGCATAAGCAAAATCTTTTCTAGTCATATATGGCCCCTCATATAAAATCTGTCACATGAAATAGTTATTTCTAATTTCTGTTCACATTTTAAATTTGGAAACTGACCAAGAGATAAGTGACTGCATTAATGAACAAAATGTTGATCTTGTGCTGTTGAAGTATTTCTGTAATTAACTTAAAAAATTAAAACATACCAATTCCTTTTCTTAACTTAGTATGCTCTAAATTTTGCCATTATTACTGAGTTCTGAAAATACTCTAATCTGCAAACATATTTAAGAATGTGTTGGTCTGGATTCGGCTGGGATATACTTTATTTTCTTCCTAGCAGCCGGTATACTGCTCTCTCCCAGATGAAACCAGGAGAGTATCATATGAATATAGTGTATTGACGATGGGATTTTTTATTTAGCAATAAAATTTATAATCTGAAGGTCAAACAATTCTAGAAGTTATACACTGGAAGTGCTGATTCCTATTGGAAAAATCTTCAGCTCAGAAAATTCCGTATGTGTCAGTTAACTAAATAAGATATGCCATTAAGATGTTATTTGGAGTAATCAAAATAAATGGCTCTGCATATTATCTTCAGTATCCTTTTATATTTTCTGTTTATTTATTTACAGATTCATATTTGCTCTCATTTCCCTCTTCTAGAATAAATAATTATTAATACAAAAACAGCCCTAACAGATAGTAGTCAAAAGGCTTTTGAGTAAATAGCTCTTGCACTCTGCTGGAAAATTTGTTGAACTCCAGCTATGTGGAGAAGTTTCCAGAGTTCATGGGGATATTAAGGTGTCTTTTCTCTAATCCTAATATTCTTAAGACTTTGAAAAAGTGATTTTTTTTCACCTAAGGCAATATGGTTAATACTTTGAATTTAGACCCATTTGTGGGGGGCTGACGTGGTTTTGTGTGAAGCTCTTAAAACACTATTGATGATGAAATTATTGGTGACCTTATAAGAAACTAACATCTCTGATTTCCCTCCTCTCCCCCAGCACTGATGAAGCACCGATCAGTGCCTTCAATGTAGTGTTATTCAATGATCTTTAACTACTCTTAGTGGATATACTTAAGTTATGAAAGTGTTTTGTATCAGTTGAAAGAAATAATTTCATTGAATAATAGCTTTTGAGTTTTTTTGAACACTTGGAATAATGAATGGGATTGCATGGTAATTTCAATTATCTTGAAAACTGTGGTCTTCAGCGGTGGAAAAATGTAGTTGCTTTTCTGTCTGGCCTAGGAGGTTGGGCAAAAGTCTTCTTTTTGCTACATTGGGAAGAGTTTGTGAATTTCAGCTGAGTAAGCTGAGCAAAATGTGATTCTGAATGTTGGTTTCATACATCAAACCAGTGGTCTTGTGACCACAAGACAGTGTAAGATTCCATTTAGCATTATTATCATCAGTGACTGAGTTATTTTAGCTACATTTTGAATTTTCTGTTTCTCAATTTTCTTGATATGTTTTAGTGTCATCTTTGCTCCCAAAATGTGTTCCTGAAAGTATTTACCAAAGCTCATTTTATTAAAGTGCTCCAGAAGTCTTTTGCCAGAACTTATACAAATGTTAGATGACAAGAGAAAAGTCTGGGAGAGCACTGGAGTATTATTAACCTTCAAGGAACTGCATTCTCACTGTAAAGTGATAAAAATTCACTAGCTTGTAAATGGAAGTTACAGTCTAAACAGAGCAGGAAATTTCCTGGATGGTGAGTTTAAGTTACTTGATCTAATTCTGTGTCAGAGCCACAACAAAACCTTTCAGAGGTAATGTTAAGAAAGTATCACCACATTTCAAGGTTTCCTTCTCTTGTTATACCTCTTTTTTTTTTTCCTGGTGAAAGCACTGTTAGAGTGGATGCATGAATGCAAACTCTTTTAACTATTTTAGTTTTGAGAAAAGCACAGTTTGATTGAATTTTATCTAGCTGAATCTGAAATCAATTTTATTGGTTATTATTATGATCTGCTAAAAAAAAATCACTGTTGTTTTTTTGGAACTTTAAGTTTTCTTTTAATGTTGAACATCGATAAGAGAGGAGGCAAAAATCATAAAACAACACATATGGAAGAGTATCACCAGCCTGAAAGAAACTTTTATACTAAATTATGAATACTATGGGTTGTGAAAATCTAGAATGTCATAACAAATTCTGATTCTTCTCCTCAAAAAATATGAAGGAACTAGTTGTACCACACAGCTTTAGACCTTTGTTTTAAGCTGAGTCAAATAGTTGAGTGGTTCAAACAAAGATTCCACCACAGGACAATATACCCCTGTAGAACTAATTAATCGTGATATTCCTTTCAACCACCCTGTCTCTAGACATCTACCCAACGACTGTTCCTTTACACAGTTAATTTTTGTGTGCAGTGGCCTAGAGAACACATGAGATTTACTAATTCTTCACTGCACATTTGCAGCACTCTGTTGATGAAAATAAGCCTTAAGGAAAAGCATATACATAGGAGAGATACATAGAGATGGAGATAAGGATCAGAACTTTCATCAGATTGGAGCCTATGGATCAGTTCTGAAGTTATTGAGTAGGTGTGCCTACTTTCTTCTGAAGGTGAGTGAAATACCTTTTTGTTTGCATTTTATGCTCTGGATAAGGAAGCTGTGTTGATCACATTCCCATTCCAGTACTCATCTTCTGAATAAGTGCAATGGAGAAAATTACGTGTGCCTGAAGAAAGTGACAAGTCATGATAGCAACTCTGTCAAACATTCTTATTGTCCACCAATGCTAGGTTAGGAAGGTAAAAGAGTAATCTAGAATTGTAGGAAGGCCAAAGCAAACAGAGTATTCAGAAAAGCAGAGATTTCTGCATTTTCTGGATATACAAACTTTTTATAAAACTCATCATATGAAGCAGGTATTGTAAGTAGGCCTGTAGAGACTCTCTCTCTCTCCCTCCCTTTCTCTCTCTCTCTCTCTCTCTCTGTATATATACATACATACATACATACATACATACTTTTGTTTGGCTTTGTCATCTGTTAAGGAAAAAAAGCCCCCACATTAAAAAATGAAGGTATCTCCTTTATTCAAGAGCTATTATGTGTAGTTCCCCTGCAAGCACTGTTTATAGGATGGTAAGTAAACTTTGTTTGTGTTTGGCTTTCATCCATTGTACCTTGGGTGGTTGGTCTTTGCAAATTTCCACTGAAAGTAATCCTTTCAAAACAATTCAGTTATGACTCTAGGGACTGTTAAAATGTTATGGAATTTATTGATCCATAGAACAAACAATATAAGTATTTCAGAAAGTTGGCTGGGGTAGCAATTGCTTCCACTTAAATTTTTTTAATTCTTTGGTGTACCATATCTGGAATCTTTATTCTGCCTGAAATAGGGGTAGTGATGGTGATGGTAGGATTGCTTGTTTATTTTTTTCCCCTGAATTTTAAAATACCTTTGGTCACTAAGTCCTATAAAGAAACAAACAAACAAAAAAACCCAAACCAAAACTCCAAACCTTAAGATAATTGAATTTGAAGTGCTACATTGCAATTACATATTAAAGAAAATAATCTTTTTAAGAGCAAAATTTGGAAGCTTGTAGGGACATTTGTGACAAGTCAGGACAGAAGATTGTTATTTCTGTTGGATGAATCACTGATGAATTGGGAAACGTAGTGTTCTAATTGGTATAAAAACTGAACTCAAGTGACCAAAGTTTTGCTTGTATTATGGAATTAGTCCAAATTCCCTTATTTTGGTGATTTTTTAAAGTGAGGATTGTGCTAGGGCTTATAATTTATTATAAGGATTCTTTGAAAAAAGAATTGTATGACAAAATATATCATGTCTTTGTTATCAGTTTGAGGCCAGAAGATTTAGCTGATAGATCTAAAAATGCAGCTCAGCTTGTGGATTTTTAGAATCACCTGCAAGTACTGCTGTTTTTTTGCACAGGGTAGTGGTGTCTGTGCTGTCACTTATTCTCCTCAGCTTAAGCTCAGATCAGTGAACATTTCATTTCTTCAAAGAAGTTTCACTAATGGGATTTATAGCATTGGAAAGGAGAGATTATCTAGCCTCCAATCCCTATTTTCCTTGTCAGCAGATCTGAGAATAGAAGTCTGGGAAAGGAGCCAACTCTTCTGAAAAATACATGTAATATTGTAATGAAAATCAGGACAGAATTGCACTTGTAAACTATGTAGAAAACCAGGAACTATGACGAATAACTGTGCCCAGTAGCTTGTGAATAAGTTCTCTATTTTCGCAACCCTGCAGTGGTCCAAGAGAGTGTTAAATATTGTCCAGGAAGCTAAAAGAAAGTTATGGTGTATGTGCACATAAACTAGCTGTTAAACATGTATTTAAATATTTCATGTATTCTAGTAAACTTGAATTCAAAGATGGTATCTTTTTTCATTCTTGTCAGACTGAGAACTGATCAGATTTCTGGCATATTGAGAGAAAATTACCTCTGCTATGACACTATGACACCCCTTCCACTAATTGCTTCCATTATTCCACAGGCTCCTAAAGGAAACTGCAGCATAGATAAATTTAAATAGATTTTGTAAGATAGGCCTTGGACAAAAAAGAGAATTAATTTTGAAAGTCAGCATAATTCTTGATACACATTTTTAAAAATAAAAATAATTGCTTTCCTCTTCCTAGAATGCTCAGGTTCTAACACTTTTAGGCTGGTTTTTTTGGCATAACTCCAGTAGTTTCTGGGATGGCCTATGTGGTGTCCCTGGAAGTAATTTTTAAGTCTATAGCAATAGGAAACAAACAATAAAAGGCCTTTCAAGATAAAGCGTTCTCCTGGTTATTTCTCATAATAAATTTTTTCTTTCAACTAGTGAAAGGAAAACAATCTGTCTTCCAGCGTTTCCTGAGAAAGATTTTCTATGTGTGGAGATACTGAGTATTCAGTAAGGAGGTTTTGAGATAAAAACTTGGAAGAGATATTTAATTGTATTCATAAAAGGTGAATATTTTATCTATTGCCGTAATTAGGAAGAGCAAACTTGTCTTTTTATCCAGGCCATTCATTCATTCATTCATGCATTCATTTCTTCATTCTTCAAGTTTTAACATTCTCAGGTTAAAAGCTGCTTTTTCTTGCATATTATACTGTTTATATTATACTCTTCATCAGAACGCCTCTGATAGACTAATTTGTTCCTTATGTATTTGAACTCAGTTCTAAGGTCTGGGCAATGAGAAGATACTTTTCTTTTTTTTTTTTTTTTTGTTTGTTTGTTTTGTATTTTTGGGGCGATTTTTTGTCGTTTTTTTTTGTTTGGTTTGGGGTTTTTTTTGTTGTTGTTTTTTGTTTGTTTGTTTGTTTTGGGTTTTTTTGGTAGGGTTGTTTTTTGTTTCAGCCAGGGTGTTTTTGTGGTTTTATTTTCGTTTTAGTTTTGTGTGTCTGTGTTTTTGTTTTGTTTTGTTTTGTTTTGTTTTAGGCACCTGTATGCTGTTCTCTGCTGAGGAAAACAGACATATTTTCCTCCTCTGTGGTTGCTGCTGCTTTTCCTCAGTGCAGGAACAGCACACCTGAGAAGTTTTCTCTGTAATTATAAAAGAAAAGAGAAAGATTTTTAAAAAATCATTTACATCATGCTGAGCAGCAGCAAAACCCTGGCACAGTTTCTCCAGTGGTGTTGCAACCCCTCACAGGTTCACCAGTCCATGGCTCTCACTAAGAAAGAAGAACTTAATTCTTTGGCAAAAAATGATTAATGGGTCCTGATGAAAATTATTTCCTGGTCCTGCTGGTAGTCACCTCACTCCTCTGGTTCTGTATCAGGAGCTGCTCTGAGGGTTAGCCAGGCTATCAGAACAGTGAAGGAGTAAGCAGGGTGTGCTGAGAGGTTTCAACTTCATTTCCTTCTTCTGTCATGTGATAGAGAGATTGGTTCACTAGTATTCCAATGTCCCAAGTGCTGAATTCTCCAGGGACAGTTACCACAAACAACCATTATAATTTTCCACCTTTTTTGGTCTTTTTTTCATGGAATTGGATCTTTCTGAAATTCTCATGTGTGAAATGCCCAGCCTTTCGACTTAGAGTTTTTAAGGCAAATTCCTCTTTTTTGATGTCACAATTAAAAAAAACCAAAGTCTGTAACTTTGAAAATAATGTTTTTACATTAAGCTAACATTACTGCTATGTATTTATATGTCTGTACATATGTGTATATACAGATATATAGTGTTCAAGTGCATAATATTAATTTTCCATCCCTTTACCATGGCTCTTTAGAGATGAGAGCAATGGTGACTACCATGAAAGCGGTTTTCTCCCCAAGACCTGGGGTCAGCTGCTTCACACTGAGACCCATCTGGGCAGCCACAGGTGTTCTCATGGTGGGCAGTAGCCCTAAAGGAAGGAAGAGCAGCAAGTAATGGTAAACTGAGTCCTTCAGTGCTTACTATTTAGCAGGTATAGGTATTAAAATTGTGAGTGTACTTTAAAACCTGCCCACAGCCAATAAGTCTGTGGAGCCACTTACCTTTTATCCTGAAAATTGAGTAGAATAAAAGAGAATGATCCAGAATCCTGGAGGTGTTGAAGCCATTGAGTGGATGTTACACAGTGGACATTTTTGATTGACTGTACTATTTTGAATTATTGTACTATTTATTTTGACTTACTGTATTATTTATCCTGTATTATTGGGCCCTTTTGAATAACTACAATTTTGAAGGCTGTTGTGGTTTTGAGTCATGCTTCTCTACAGCTGTTAAGTGTGAATGGCCAGCTTTAATGGATAGTGAACTCAGTTTTTTAAACACAAAGACAAGGAATCAGTGCACTAAGGATTCCTGCTCTTGACTCTCCCCAAATTGTGTTATGCTTGGAGAAAATCAGCGTAATATCTCTTATTATGATCAGTATTTTATATAAGGAAGAACCAATTCAAAAGTGACCTAAGAATCATTTACAAAGGACATGGATCACCTTGGACAGACGATGCCTGGTGATCCTCCACATTCCCTTTTTTATGTTAGGGTGGGCAATTCCAGATATATTAGCTATCAGAAACTGCTGCTGGACAAAGAGGGAGATGGAAAATGCCCCCCAAAATGCCATATACCTTTTGAGGATAGCACCGTGGCTCTGCTGGTGCTCCCCACCTTGGTGCCAATGCTGGCTGTGTCCTCACACACTGGGAGCAAGGTGGGTGGTGATTAAGTTCCTCAAGTACTGTCACTTGAGCGCAAGTTTCACTTAACCCACAGCTTAACCTCTTAGATCCCTCAAATTATACTCAAATCTTCCAAATTAAAATTTAAATCCTCTAAAATATACTCAAATAACATGACACTAGTGGACCTGGGGATAATTACTGCAATAATGGACTTGGGGAAGGTTCTGGGTTCTGTCCAAGTAATTTATTGGAATAATTATAATGCATCCTTTATGATTCCTTTTTTTTTTTTTTTGGCAGTTCATGTGCTGGTGAGCATGTCTGTTGCTGAGCTCCATGGAGATGGTGGGCAGGATAAGCAGAAATCAATCTCTGGAGAACACCTTTGGGCAACCAGTAGTTAGAGTTTTGTTTCACGATGGTAACAAAGATAAAGGCTACTTGAGGCTCTCAGTGCTGTATCAGAGATCCCTAGCATCCCCATTTCCAATGTCAGCATTTTCTGCTCCCTGGTCAAATTAAGGACCTATGGCAGAGAAAGGCTGGCATCTGCTCCTGTGTTCTCCCCCGTGCTCCACCTGCCCCCCGCAATAAGGGTCCTCAGCTGCCACTCCAGTGCCAGCATGACACAGCAGCCACCAGTTCTGACCATATGCACTTAAACATGTCTGGGTTTTCCTCCTTAATAAATCTGACCCCTTATCTAATATTTCTACCAGGGAAGTAACTTCTGTGTCCCCTGTTCTCCACTACTTTCCTTAGCAGTGGAGGATTTTTGCCCTGTTCCCTTTTCTGTTATCAATCTGCATTTTTTTGAACTTCCAAGTGATGCTCAATGGAAAGAGCTCCACAGTCTGAGGATTTTATTGTGGGCCTTAACTTCTATCAGCAACAGCCAGCCTGATCCTCAGGGGTCCAAGGAGGATAGATAGATACTCAATGGACCAAGTTCTTAAGTGGTATAGTTGTATAAGAGGTATACCTTAAGAGGTATATAGTTGTCTTGTTCTGGCTCAGAGTTACCCTGAGCAGGTACATCCTTGGTATCCAACCTGAAAAAGACTCATTTGAAATTTGTCTGCATTTTGTCATCCACTAATGCTTCTTCCTCAAAGAGAACCACCAAACCAGTTTACCCCTCTTAGGTACTTGGTCCCTTGAGGATCCATGGACCCTGCTTGGATCACTGAAGAACTGGATCCTGTCCACCCCTCTGGAAGCACATCTTGAACGTTGCAGAGGAGCCTGCTATCAGAGACAGCAAGCAGGTGCTGGGCCTGATGTGCATAAGCACCTTTAACTCCAGATGTGACCATGAAAGTAAACACAAACACTTTCATGTGCAAGCACACAAAGCTGGCTAACTGTACAGATGGCAAAAATGAGACCAGCCTTGATTGCAAGGCTCTCTCATGCTGTTGAGATAAGAATTGTGGCTCTTAATCAATATTTCCACTTATATACCAGTAGTGGAATGGCTTTCATTGGTGCTCACAGGCTTTTCTGCTTACAACAAACACATGTGGCATTTTGCCTGCTATCCACAACAGCTTTTTTCTCTGTTTTAAAATCACCAAAATCTTTCTCAAATAATATTTTTTCCAGGCCAGGAATAATTTGGTTTGACTAACACATTTTTCAACAGGGGAGGCAGGGATGAAGGAGAAATATTCATATCTTTGCAACTAAATGTGAGGGATGATTGCCCTCCCCTCTACCTTTCCTCTCTCCGTCAGTAATGGAAGATAAGGATCCACAGAAGACAATTCAGAGCACCTCCCTCTCTGAAGGATTATGCAGGTGTGTAAATTAAAAGCCAAGGCACTTGCATCGAATCTCATGGCATAAACAACTCTCTTTTCTCTTCAGAGACAAAGGAGGGTTTAGATCTATATGCACTATAAACAGATTTACAGCCATTTTAGGAGGTTTTTTTCCTGTTGCTAAACTGCCCTTAATGCTACAAAACTGTGCCTTACTACATCTGAAATTTGTCTTCATAAACCTTCTGAAGCTCATTCTGCTCTTTGCCAGAACAAAGAGCTTTTATGCCTCTTAACTATCCATCCATCCATCCATCCATCCATCCATCCATCCATCCATCCATCCATCCATCCTTCCACTTTATGAACCACAACCTGCAACCACTTGGTCTTTTTTATATATGAACCAGGATAAGCCTAAGCATTTATGATTTATTTTAATTCCACTGAAATACTGAAAGGAACAAGCAGCTTCTGGCTTTGGTGTACTTCAGGCGCACTCCCTGGGGGAACAAAGAAGCCATTTCTGCACACAATCAAGCATCTACTGGGTGTGCCACTTGAATGCTGGTCATATTTTGAAATGAAAACAGGAAAATGACAGATATTTTAGCTCTTTTATCTAGATAATCATGGAAATCATGTTCATCAGAGCCTGTATTCTGGTTAACAATAGCTGTTTCAAAAAATGCATTGCAAATTTCAATTCTGAACTTCTGGTTTTGAGGGGCTTTTAATTCTTGAAGGGGACAGGAAGGATGATAAATTGAGAACATAATTTACCATAGATGTTTAATTTCATTTTCTTTTCCCCTTTTGTTTACATTCAATGCTTAGAATTCACATAGTAACATTTTTAATGATAAACAAGAAAACAAGGTTTAACTGTGGAAACATGGTACCGTTAAACACATGGCATTTATTTCCTCCTAGTGAACTCCACTGTGTTTTTGGCATTAGAATATAATGTGCATAGAAAGCAGCCATGCTGGCAGAACTTGTATGTAATTGCTCTCAAGTTGCATGAATGGATCATAAAATGCTTTTAAAGAAAATGTTATGGTCTGCTGTTTCAATGATCCATGTTTGAGCAAATTCATTCTTTGCCAACAGAGTGCAGATCCTATTTGTGTTGAACCAGTTGAAATCAGCATTTAATCAGGAACATGATGGGGGTTTTTGTGCAGGGTATTAATCTGTTAGTGCTTCCAAATTGTATTCTATATCCTTTGCTCCTTTTGATCCTCAACTTAGCATCTCTCAGTCATTTAGTTCTGCAGAAGACAGACTTGCTGAAACAATGAATCAGACACTTTAGAAGAGCACAGGCATCATCGCAATGTTAATGTTCTTCATCTAAATCACTGGTTATGACAATAACGTATTTTAACTAGAACCCAACCATATTTGTAGTGAAACAACCTGCATATAATCAGCAGAAAAGCAGAAGCTCAGCAATTAGCTGTGGTGAAACCACACAGTTGTCTTATTTGTGCACTTTCAAAGACATATTTTTAAGATGTAGTTGAAATCCATTATTTATAGGGGGACTTGGGGAAGCGATAGAATAGACTTGTTGTGAAGAATTTTGAAGAGGTATGTATATCTTCACCTTGATACAAGATTTTATAACAGAACAAGCAAGCATGTCACTGATATTTCTTTAAAATATCCTCAGTGATGCTTATTCACAAAGCATTTGTATTCTGTATAGGCATTTTCTTGCTCTGTCCTCAAGCAGCTTGTTATGAGAAACACACATAATTTATCAGCATTTGGAATCTGCCTTTTTATAACCTTGTAGTGTTCCTGAATATGTGAAGTTCTTAATAGAAAAAGTGAATTATTTCTGGTCTAAATGCCACATAGTAATGTATTTCTCTTAACATCTCATAGTTTTACTGTATGCTGGCACCCTGAGGTGTCAGTGAAGAAATGAAAGTGAGATTGTAGCTGTGGATTAAATGCAAATGATGAATATTGTACATTTGGCAGCTTGTTTCTTCCTGTCCTAAACTGGTTCTACAGCAAGTTTATTAGTATGGTCTCTGAATGACCTGTCAAAAGTTTCATAGCTTGGAAACAAATCAATTAGTACTATATCATCTATATTATATTTATTTTATATTTTATTTGGATTTGTTAAAAGGGAGTAATGAAGTTGTGACAGGTAGAAAAAGCCTATTACAGCAGTCATTTAAAAAATACACCTACAAGGGTTCTTGCAACATTATAATTATGGTCACGTACACAGTGATTGTAACAAGGTGGAACTAGAGAATCTGGTAATGTTTACTGGCTTTGTTTCATGTTTTTGCTAAGTAGGTATTTGTTTCCTTTTAAATGTGTGTTAACAGAAATTAAATGAAAAAGGTATATAAAAGTACCTATATGAGAACAGTCATAGAGAGTAGTTCTATGGATTGCATCATTTGAAACAATGTTTATCATGCTGTGTGATTTCTCAGTATTCAAGCTGTTGAAAACTAGATATGTATGCAAACCAACACAGAGAAAATAAAACCATAATATTTTAAGTAACACCTAGGCCTTTTCTTGCTCTACAAAACCTGCAGTTCCAGAAAATTCTAAACATTCTTGTGGTTGTTCTTATTTTCATGTCATGTCATGGATCAGCTAAAATTATGTATTGTAGCAGAAACAGAAAAGAATTTTACAGTGTACTTAAAGCATCGGAAGACTCACGTAATTTCAAGGCAAATAAAATGTTGAGTAGAAACCCACTTTACAATAGAAGAACTGTTTTAGAAATGTGTGTGAAAAAGTTGTTTATTAAACCTGATGCATCAGTACTATTAAGAAAAATGCTTAGTGAGGTGCTCAGAAGTGATGAGAGCTAATAGAATGCTGAGTGGTCCTGAGGAAAAAGTGATATTTAGCAATTTTTTTTAAGCATTAGCTGTGTGGTGGTACTAGCAACCAAACTTGTATTAGCTGAAATTGTTTCTCTCTGCCTTCATTTATGACTCTGACAATGGAATCAAGATAAATAAAGTAAGCTAATAGGAAGTTGTGTTGTTTCTTTTTAAAATACTCCCCTCTTATATGTTCATCTTTTGTGTAGTAGCATGAATTCCGCACAAAAAGGACCAGTTGAGTTTGGTTGGTAATTCCCCAAAGTTGTACCAGTCAGAAAGGATAAAATCTAGATGTCACAATGACATATTGGAGGTGTAGNTTTTTTTTTTTTTTTTTTTTTGACAGAGATAGCCTTTTTAATTTGCTTATTAACTTCTAGGTTTATTTGGAATTAGATGTTGTATTTAGGTAATGATGTATACTGTTAGTTTCAGGGCAGGTTGAAATAATCTGTGGTCACCAAGCTCCAGTTTTGATACTTCACAACTTATCTGAGCAGTGGAAAGATTGATTATTTAATTCTTGTAGAATGCTTCAAACATGACAAAAACTGTGCAAGCGCTAAAAATTAATTATCTCATTTGTTCATAAGAGAAATGCTTGCGGTGTTCAGAAATATACTTGTAAAATATAGTTTTTACAATTATCAGATATGCTTGTTTATTTTGGAGCTTAATGATTTGCAAAAGACATTTATACCTAAGATGCCATTGCTCGTTACACTAGAAATCCAAAATGTCTGCATTTGTAAATGTGATTTTTAAGTCCAGCACTTGTAAGCAATAGTGTTACTGAAGGGAGAGCACACTGCTCTGCCATTCAAAAATGCTCGCATGTGTCAATAATCAGACACGTGAATGGAAAAAAATAGCTTTTATCTACTTATGGCAGAATAGAGTTGGACTAGAGAAAATGAACAAAATTATGCTGGTTTGTCCTGGATCTTATAATGCTTTAAATGCAAATTGTTTTGCAAGTGGAAATATTATATTTCTATTTGTCTCTGAAATTAATCTCATATATGCAGTACCAGTTACAGGGTGATTAAGCAGCTTTAAATTTCTTCCAAGAAAGATGAGTTTAGGAACAATTTTTAAAGTCCTTTGCCTCTTAAAAATAGAAAATTAATTGAAAAAATCTGGGAAGACTGGAAAATGAGATGCATCAGTTCTGTAGTTTCCTGTGTTGATATTGATTGTATTAATAGTGCTGCTATTATTGTGCTATTCATTCAGTATTCTTAGTGTTCCAGACAGTATTAAAAATATGCACCTTCAGTCTTAATGTGTAGTAGAGAAAATGAACCAACAATTGGATGCCAAGTGAATCTGTTGTTTTAGGACTAAGAAGGACCAGTAGCATTTCTGCTTGACTAGAACTCCACACTAATGTAAATTTATAACTTCTTAATTTGTGATTGCTCATGTGAAGTCCATCACAAATACTGACCACTGAGACTAATATCTGATTGCCAGATCAATGTTAGTATGGGCCTGATCTGCAATTGGTGAAATGTCTTCTCCTGATATCACCTGAAAGTGAAATTCAATGTGCAACATTCAAGAACTTTTGAGTTCACTCCTGAGAAAATCAACTTATTTTTAATTCTTGCAGGTCTGAAAATTTTTGTGCTTTTCCAAAGAGGCACAAAAAGGCATCCTCTTTTTTACAGAAAATAGACTAATTATTCAAATTGGGTATTACAACATTTAATAGCATGCACTGATCATCTCTCATCTTATTAAAAAGCTGTTGAAAAATAATTTATTATTTAGTTTTTAGCAGATGATAAAATATTCATTTGAGATAATGGCACAACCAGATTATGTTTTATTGCTCTCTGTTTATTGGTCTTGATAAAGGGGCAGTGGATTAATTACAATTCTCTTTTACCATCTCAGCAACAGGAAGAAATATCACTACTGGGAAAGGAATTACTTCATTCACAGAAGAGTCTTTTTGTTTTAATTACATAATTTCAGGTAATAAAAGAAGTAGGCATGGCCATTCTGTGTCTAATATAACTCATTTTGAAACTGCATCCAATCTGGCTTTGGATAAAGGACTCAATGAACAAGTATTTAAAGGTGAAAGTAAAGTCTCATTGTGCTATTTGTTCTTCATGTACTCAAGAATCAGAAACTTACCATTTTTTTTTTTTTTAAGTCAGTACAAATTTGGGGTTCAATCAATTTTCAGATGTAAATAAGATTACTATACTGAAGTGCTTAATTTCACTCTGCAAGGTTTCTTTTTCCCTTTGTCCTTCCTGCTCCTTCACTCTTTACAAAATGAAATACAAAGATCGAGTGAATGTTGTGGCTGATGGAAGATGTCAGAGTGACAGCCTTAGAAAATGAGAGTCTCAATTATCCCAAGAAGATGGACAGCACAGACAGCACCAGTGCAAGCTGGTTTTCAGTGAAACTTTTACTTTATTCCCTGATCTGGATTGAGCACTTCTAGGAATTAGATAACTGTTTAATCTCAGTACCTTTGAGATCTGCAGCCTCACCGCTGAAACTGCTGAGATGGGAGCCAATTAGTGGCAATTGTGAGAGCTTTATGTTGTTTTAAATTTTACATGTGTCTGTCCACCAGGAACTGGCCTGGGAGCATCATCCCACACACAGCATCAAGCAGCTGTTGTGGCAGTGACAGCTCTCAGCTGCACACAGCTGGGTTATGATGTGTTGGTGACCTCCAGGTGGAAGGTGCTCTGCCCACTCACCTGGCACTGGAGCCACATTGGCTCCCTGATCTGACCTTCTCATCTGTTTTTGAATTGTGTACTGTTGAATCTTAATCCAAATAAGAGCTAACATAATTTACCTTAGGAAGGAGCTTGAGTTTCAGAGCATCAGAAAAAGGTTAGTGTGTGCTACAATATTAGTATGCTAGTTCTTACATTGATCTAAACTGGTATAATTACTTTTACAACTGTTTGGGCAGAATTCCAGCCATAGTGTCTCAAACATGTATATATACTCTGTATATCAGGGAACCTAGAAATATGTTAGACACAATAAAACCAAGACACCTTCCAAACCATTGAGCTGGCAGCTCATATGCTGGTTTTTGAGTGGAATGGCATAAAATGAGAGTTACAATGCACTGTTTAGTGTTTTACCAGGTTGCTTCCTTGAAAGGTAAATTCTTCTTGTCCAAACTGTTCTTTGTGGCAGAGTGAGGGATAGCTCCCACTGCACTCCCATAGGAGGTGAACTGGGAACCTGGCACTGGGAAGGGGCTTGAAGCAGAGGCAGTGCTTGCCTGTGTCAGTGAACCATATATAGGTATTTTTCTCATAGAATACAGTATTTGCAGACTGTGACACTGCTTTCAGTTTCCAGGTCTCGTATGAAATGCAGATGGGAAAAAGGGCCCTGAAGCAAGGGGCTATGTCTGAGTGGAAGCAGCCCAGGTACTGAAGGCTGGTATAATACATCTGCTTTGCTACTTTTCAATACCAGAGAAAAGAGGTGGAATATATATACCATGACAGTTTTTTGTTTGATTGGTATGGTTTCTTTATTCTTTTGTTTTTTTTTATCTTGGACTGCATCAGGATCTGTAAACTTCACTGAGAAAGTATTTCAGTCATCATGCTTGATATTTTCTTCCCACTTCTTTTTCTTTTACAGGTCATTAAAATTTGTGTGTGGGTAGTAGAGTCTAGAGGTCACTTTTGTGCCGTAGGGCCTAAACCAGATTTTACACGATTTATTGGATGCTGTTTGATATTTTCTGCTGAGGAGAAGTGATAGGAAGAAGTGGAAGAAGAACATAAGATTTTGATCCACTGACGATGTTGCCCTTCTTAAAATGAGCAATATCAGATTATAAAGGAAAAATTGTGCAACATAAGCAGCAGCAGCTGAGATCACATGAGGAAAACATGACTTGAATTACATGTCGACTTGTTTATAGGCAATTGAGATTATCTGGAAAAGCAGACTCACTGTCGATACTGTTTGTGTGCTGTGTTAAGGGAAGAAACTCTTGATTCTGTAAGAGTTTTAGAGGACAATCTGATTGAGAAATGGCATATGAAAGCATACTCTGGAGAAAGGAAATGTAAGAATTCTTTTTTAATGTTGTAAATTAATTATTATGACTAATTTTCACTTAAATTAATTGACCAGTTGAAACATATCTATTTTGTTCCTTTTTACATTTTTTTTTTTTAATGCTGGATGACCTAAAATAAATTTAAATATGGAAAATTTCAGCATTCATGGCTGTTGTAACTTACTTTGTTTCAACTGGAAAATGACAAGGACTGATGTTTGGGTCATGCTATTTTATTTTTCTGTTTTGTCTAAGTCTCTTATTTCTCTCTTTTTCTTCCCATCTCTTATTGATGCATCACTGAAAGAGGTGGTGGAAAGACAATTTCTTTGTTCAGGGGTGTATTGGCCTCAGAGCACACTTTTGAAGAAACACCAAGAGGAGTCATGTGGAGAACATCATAGACTTTATACATCAGTGTCAAACAAAAATGAATAGCACCATACAGAAATCTGCCCAAAATGCTGGTGGCAGTGAAAGTCTGTCTCAGAAAAGTTTCTTCCTTTTGGGGTTTTTTTGTTGATGTTATTGCTGGTTTTGTTCTTTTTTCTCCTTTGGTTTTCAGTTTGTTTTTTTTTTCTTTTTTCTTTTTGTGGCCAAGAAAGCTTAGTTACTTCTCCTTTGCCATTGTTAAGGGTTTACTGCAGCANTGTTTGGGTTTTTTTCTTTTTTGTAGCCAAGAAAGCTTAGTTACTTCTTTGCCATTGTTAAGGGTTTACTGCAGCACTTTGGGAAATACTTGTAGTCATGTTTCCTATGGTATATTTGATTTCACTATCATTGTGCTTCACTCGTAACTGTAAATTGAAGTCAGCATGGGAAATCCAAGAATGAAACATACTGAATTTAATGCCAAATTTTAGACAGTGATAATTGAGTGTGGTTTGTCAGAGGAGATAATTTACCTGTACCTGGGCAGTAAAAGGGAATATTTCTCTCAGGAGATCATATGTACTTTTTCTTATTGCTGTGTCAATAAGAGTATGTGTGTGGGGACTGATGGTGTCATCCTTCAGGGAATATTTGTTGGGAACAGTAGTTCATTTACTCAGCAAAGAGAAGGAAGAACTAAATGTAATGGAAGAAATCAAGTTGGCAACAGTGTTCACAAATCCTAAAGTAAATTAAATGTGAAATTCACCGGATGTGAACCTCTACTTAAAAATAAGAGTTTTTAAAGGTTCCTATTATTTTAAGGAATTAGTGACCCTTGTTCTATGGTTTTACAAGGAAAGACTTGTGTAATAATTATGATAATTTAGTAGGAGATCAATAGATGAACTTGGAAATAGCTTCTGCAGATTAGATGTAATACTTAAATCAATTTAATTAACAACAACAACCACATTACTGTAATGAAAAAGAAAACATTCTTTGATGACATATAATTCATATCCTCAGGATATTCACTTTACACCAATTTTCCCCTTCTTTTCTTTGTATTGTGGTTTAACTCAAGCTGGCAACTAAGTACAATGCCCCCACTTGCTCAATCCCCCTTCCCTGCCCTAGTCTGATGGGAAGAATTAGACAAATGGTAAAAGAAAGCTCTAAACCTTGTGGATTGAGAAAAAAAACCAGTTTAATAATTGAAACAAAGTAAAATAATAGTAATAGTGGTAGTAGTAGCAGTAGTAGTAGTATTTGTGTAATAATAATAATAATAATAATAATATTTAATAATAATAATAATAATAATATTTTTTTAAAAGAGAAAGAAAAAACCCAATAAAAACAAGCAGTCAGGTTGGTGTGAGGGTTGGATGACCTTACACTGGTGTGAATTGGACAGGCATGGACTTNGTAGTAGTAGCAGTAGTAGTAGTATTTGTAATAATAATAATAATAATAATAATAATAATAATAATAATAATAATAATAATATTTTTTTAAAAGAGAAAGAAAAAACCCAATAAAAACAAGCAGTCAGGTTGGTGTGAGGGTTGGATGACCTTACACTGGTGTGAATTGGACAGGCATGGACTTAAATTGCTTCCCTTATCTGGATCAAAGGCTGTAGTCCCAAATACTCTAGTTTAAATAAAATAAATCACATGTTTTTATGTCAATCACTTTGAAATCTCTTTCACATATTTCCATGTGAAATGTGGAAATTCCTGAAACTGAGAATATTTTCAAGGAACAGGCAAGGAATTTCTTGCTCCATTTGATTTTTTACAACAAGTTAGGCTCAGTTTGGCAAAAAGCCATATCCTCAAAATTAATACTAGAAAAATATACTAGCAAGAGGTATGCTATATCTAGTCAGATAACTAGAAAAAATGTTTGAACATTAGTGTTCTAATCAAACATTTAAATATTTTTAAAGCTTCTCTGCCATTTGTCATGTGTAATGACCGATCTTTGGTATTGTGATTACATTTTTAAGATAAATTAATTATTTTTTAAAATTAAAATATGCTAATATTCAAGCATTTTTGCACATGTAAATAATTTCTATAATTCATATGTAATTAATATATATTGTGGGTTCAGAATTTCCACATAATATTGCTGTGGGCTTTCCTGGATAGAATGAACATAGAAAAGATACTATTTTAAATAGGACTGTCTAAAAGATGATGATATTGTTTCACAGTATCTGTGGGATTTCAGAATTTTCCTCCCATACTGGAAGAGAACACCAGACAGTCTCCCTGAATGTAAGTTTTAATTGTTAAAGGCAAAACTGCATCTCTGAAAAACACCTATAAAATAAAGTTTCACTGGATACTTTTTAATCAATAGTAGTCTTAAAGTTAAAATTACATTTGTGTAAAAGAGAGTTACTTGCAGTGCCTTGA
The DNA here is from genome assembly GCA_013400915.1 of Pardalotus punctatus. NCBI lineage: Eukaryota > Metazoa > Chordata > Aves > Passeriformes > Pardalotidae > Pardalotus > Pardalotus punctatus. The sequence continues at coordinate 464,128 of VZTX01021909.1, read as the reverse complement.
ACAATTGATCTCTCAATTCCAGGTAGGAGCCATTCCCTGCTGCAGTTGGGATTTTTGTGGTTTGTTGTTTGTGGTTTGTGTGCAAGTTATGCTGTTTTCTCTCCTGCCAGAAGACTCCCATAATTGTGAGAATGTAGACTTTTTAGTTAGTGCCCCTCAGTTAATTTTTTTCTAGACCAAATTTCCATGTGTACCACGTAGGCTTTAATTTTCACAGGATTTTAAAGTAAAGGTTAGATGTCAACTAAATTGGTGTCTAATTGAATATGATGAGGCACTGGAAGAGGTTGCCCAGACAAGCTGGGGATACCCCATCTCTAGAAGTTTTCAAGGCCAGGCTGGATGGGGTTTTGGGCAACCTGGTCTCATGGAAGTTGTCCCTGTCCATTGCAGGGGGGGTTGAAATAGATGATTTTCAAGGTCCTTTCTAATGCAACCCATTCTCTGATTCCATGACTCTATGACCTTTGCCCAGTGTTACACCTCAAATTAAAAGTGGGAGAAAAACAGAGAGTCTGGGTCCTGGTTATGAAAATATGTTCTCCATCAGGAAATACATTCCACAGAAAACACTGAACTCATTAATCTTTGATTAGTGAAACATGACATCTCCCTTTTAGGACTGCAAAATTAATGCAGTATCTGTGCAAGAAATAGTAACTCCCAATAGTGAACTTTCTCTGTTCCTCACATAATAGGTACAAGAAAAATGCATTCAGAGTTATTATTGTCAGTGGGGGAGTAAAAAAATGAGGAAAGCTTATATTTTGCTCAGAGACCAGAAACATTTTATAACGTGCTGAATGGAGGAAAACAGCTTAGGTTTCCAGGCTGGTTTTCCCTTTGTTGTCAGCATGGTGTGCAGTAGGACATGGGCTCTCAGAGGATGGCCTATATTAATATAGGAAGCTATTCCTCTTATTATGGTAATAGGATAAATATTGCTTCGAGTGGTAAACTGCTGCATGACTGGAAAGACAGTTTATAATCATGTTTAGCTGGATGAACATGTTTTCTGCTTGATGGTCTTCAAGAAGGTAACTGGTTAAGCTTAAAGAGGTTTCAGAGTGTGAATGGATAATTAAGACAATTTGCCATCTGCCAAGCAGGAAAAAGAACAATCAAAATAGAATCATACACTTCAATGGAGTAGTGTAGTAATAGCTGACAGCAATTATACCTGTTGTTCCAGTGATTATTATTTCATTAGGCTCACCACTAAAATGATTTCTTTGCTTGTGTAGAGAGGAGTGTGGTTTCTGAGTACTGCAATCTCGTGGTACATATGGACAGCTGCCGTCCTTTTATCACACACAAGAAAAATGATGTTACGCAGAAGAAAACTGCAATTTTATTAGTTTCTGTTGAAGACACTGGCCTATATCTCTACTTTTAGCTGGTCATTTTCTTTATGTAAAACAGCCATAACTGGTAATGTGTTTAAAAATGAGGTCAGCTTAATTAATATTCAGCCCTGATAGATTTGCAGTTTGACCCAGAACCATGTACAATATCCAAAACGTGAAATCATTGAGAAACAGACTTTTACCACAGATCTAAGCCTGACTTTATTGTGAATCATTAGCAGAAGCAGTTTTTTCCTGTGTCACCTTAAAAGTTTCAGATTTATGTAAGGTGAAAATTCAGAAAGAAAATGCATGGTGCAATTTTTTGCATGTTGAAACGAAGGGAAAGACTCTGGGAAATGTACTGAGTTCAGTGCTTCTCAGATGGCTGGCTTTTCAAATGCAAAACAATACGTAACCCCACTGTACCAACAAAATCACAGCAGCCATTGGCTGAGAATAAACAACCACCACCTCTTCAGATGAGAGACACTGGGCAAGCTGCAGGCACAACTGAATGGGGGTAGAAGGATAATGACTGCTTATTCCTTTTGCACACTCCCCCTGACTGGAAGGTATCTCTCGACCAGATGGAGTAGGAGGGAAGGGAGTGGACACTAAATCTGTACATTAGTTTTGGTGCTGCATTCAAATTTCTTCATGATTCACTAGGAAAGTTATTAGTTATCTTGGCACACTGTAAGATTGCATGGAAGGCAATGTAATGCAACATGATATATCACTACTCTGCTATACCAGGTTAAAAAGTCTAAAATAGGAATAAGCTTCTGTCTTCCCTGTATAAATGATCTTTGTAAAAGAATTCAGCAGATTATCCACAATTTTAGCACCTGGATGTCTCTAATACAGTAATTAATGACTGTGGCTTTTGACCATCTGTTTTACAAGTATTGTGGCAGGTGTGCATGCCTGCTACCCAACATTAAAAGTAGGTTGAGGAAAATAACATTTTTTTCAGACCAATTATATTCCTATATACCTTAAGAAAAAATTCTTTGTGAAAGCTTAGAACCCTGTTATTTATAGGTGTATATGTAATGGAACAGTACAACACATATAAGTCTAAATTCTTATAAAGGAATCTACGATATAAGTATTAAATACTAATGAAGATTCTGAAGGAGTTATTGAAATTAAAACTACATTTCATGTTTTTTTGTCATGCCTTTCAGATTTCATTGCAAATCTTGGTTGACAGAACCTGCCATTACTGGTATTCAATAAGGGTTATATAAGGTTGTAATGTAAAAGGTCATGGACCATCTTCTATGCTGCAGGAAAAAAAAAAATCTCCTTTTAAATAATAGCCAATCTCTTTGCTAGCTTGTAATTTTAGGGTCAATTTAGGCTTCCCCTTTCTCAGATATATAATGTGTGTGCTTGTGTATATCTGCGGGGTAAAGGATAAAGGATGTCCATTTGTTTTTTAACTTGCAAAATTTCTTTTGCATTGAAAATTGTTTCAGTGTTCAGATTTAAGGCTATACAATATTTTGTTTCCAAAGATGTTTGTAGGATTCATGTGCTTCTAGTGTCTTAAAAAGGATAGAAAGTTAAGGGGAGATGAAAGGAATAAAAACAATTGGGAGTCTAGAGGCAGCAGCTTAAGTTCTGTTTGAACCCAGACCATTTTCAACTACCCAGAATCTGCCTTTACACAGATCAATTTTATAAGCAAATTATCTTATTTCTTATTGATATTTGAACAAGGTGCCATTCAGAGGATGTATCCACTGAAAACTTCTATGTGTTGACTGCTTTCTTTTTTAGATGCAGTGGGGTGATTTCATATCTCCACAACAACTGAATTACTGTATTGGAATCAGGACCTGCTCCCAGACACAAATACATTAAGATGGAGTTATTTCAAATTTAGAAGTGTAAAAATATTTGCCCATTGACTTAGCTTATTTGTCCTTTTCATGCTTCTGTGCTTCTGACATCAATATATTTATTCTTTTATGTCTCCTCTGCAGACATTAAGCAATGTACACTTGGTACAGAACAGATTTACTGTTGTCAACCATTCAGGTGATTTGGTCATTTATAATCCAACAGCTTTATCTGTTCATAGAACTTCTAAAAAACAAAACAAACAAAAAAAAACCACAACAAAACAAAAAACACCCAAAACAGAAACAAACAAAAAAAGATTTTGCATTAGATTAAATATATTTTTATGTACGTTTGGGTTTTTTTTGGTTTTTTTTTTTTTGCACTGATCATGCTAGTCTGCTATCTCCTGCTTAATTTAACCTAAGAATTAGTTATTTTCTATTTTGCATTTACTTCTGTTACACCATACAGAGTAACTACTATTACTAATTAGTGCAGATACAGTTTAATTGTATTGGCTTTTATCTCTTCTATTTCAATGTTTATGAATAATTATTACAACATGTTTTAATAGTTTTGCAAAAAAAAAGTAGTCCTGCTCCACCATAACAAGTTTCAGATACATTTTCTTTCAGTCACCAAGAAGGTGGCATGAAATCTGTGGATAGGTTTATAGCTGAAGACAATCTCTTTTGTCTTCTTCTTATGATGGCGATGATGATGATTATTTAAGCTCTCTTTATTTAAACAGGTCATTATTGAGTGGACACTGGCTCAGTGTTCAACTGTTGGCAGTATATAAATCCCATTGTGCACTTCTGCTCTCTAGGAATTGGGCATCATTCTTAGAACCAGAAAAATAATATCTGTGCATCTAAATTTAAACTTTCTTTTACAGAAATGCGGGTTTGTAAGCAGGAAATTAGTGTAAGAAAAAGTTAGTGTGAGCTCTTATGGAAGAGGAAGGTGACTTTATTAAGCAAAACCTCTAGGAAATTTGATTTTATCCAGTCATATTCCCACATCCACAAATGCTAAGACAAGTAAATCCAGCTGCTGTAGAAAGGATCACTTGTGTACAACACATGACAAGAAATGTCATCTGTTAAGCCCTCACCATGTATCTTGGTTTTCTTTTGATTGGTGACAAAAATATGATTTTTGTACAGAAAATATATACCCTCTAAAGCAAAGTTTTTATTACAGTGTTGTCCTTTTGTCTCAGAATTTTGCTTCTCATCTTCCACAGATTTTTATATCTATGCTGCCTATCATAGCTAGGGTAGCTAAAGACAATGTGCACCATGGGAACTTGCTCTCAGAGCTTATCTGAGGGCTGTTAGCGGTCACCAAACAAATGTACATATGTACATATTTTTAGGATCTGAATTCGGGTATTGTTCTGGCCACCTTAGAACAGGTCTGCAACTTCTGTGTCACTTGGACCTGTGTCTGAATTCTGAATTCTCTTTTCTCATCATTCTCTTGCTTTCTAGATTCAGCTCACATTGATTTAATTCTATGTTTCGGGCTGAACCCTAATACATTGTGAGGGTGGCTTCCACTTCAGTTCTAAGATAGGTTATTATGTTCTGTTCCTGCTTGCTTGGACTGCTTGATTCCAAAAAATAAATTAACTGACTTTCCTGAGATAAGTGAAATTGAGGGAGTAATACCCATCAGAAAAACTGAAAACAGAACTAGAATTTGAAGTTCCACTAAACAGCATTGTTCACCATACATAATTTAGCTATTAATAGGTTTCATTACATGTTTCTTGTTATTGTTACTAGTTGGTTTTGATTTTTCTTCTTGCAGGAGATTGAATTCCTACTAGAAAGCTGTTTATTATGTTTCTTCAACATCGTACTACTCAAGAAGTTATCACTTTCTTGAATTTAGCCTTTTAAAACCTCTGTGAAGTAATATGAGTATGACTATATTCCCCTAATAGATCAGAAATTGAGACATATAAATCAACTTAGTGTTTTGTGACTATATTAGGACCAGAACTGATATGACATAAATGTAAGGCCCTTGTCACTAAAAATTCATTCCTTTTTTGAAATTAGTTGGAATAATTGGGACCTGCAGTCTTCCCTGTTTCTGAATACTTATGATGTAGTTAAGCTTGCTTTGAATAGACCCTTAACATCTTTAGCCCTCTCACCTGTCAATTTTGCTTCAAGTACAGTGAGGATGGGTCAACTGAACTCTTACCATGGAGAGGCGACTCCCACAGCCTTTGTAGTTCTGTTTCTATAAATTATCCTTTGTTTCTTGCAACAGCAATAAAAAGCTGATCAGGAGAGGGTAGTGAGAAATATAATTGTGATAAATTAATTACATGATTACTGGAATAGCAGAAAAAGAGGAAAGAGAAGGAAAGTAAAAAGTAATACAAAATACTACCAACTAAGAGTTACTGAAGAAATAGACAAAGCTCAAATTTTCTGCCTTTAGGGAGAAATGTGATAGCTCCATGGGATAAGTATGCATGTAAATTGTAGGCTGCTCAAGTATTACAGTGATATAAAATTGTAAACTGAAGAAAATACTTGGTATGTAGCCTCAGTTTTTATGCTGCTCAGAAATCCTCCTGAACCTAATTTGACATTTTTTTCTCTCCTCATTTTGAAAGCATCCTTTTTCTAATGTAGGCTGTTCTTTGACACATGGAAAAGCTCTAGTCTAAGTGTCTAGGCATAATTCAGTTTTGCCTTGGTTTATGCTTATCTTAACCATATCACTGTCGACAGTTTTCTTTTCTGTGATTTATACCTGTGTTTTAGGCTTTTTATTACACCATGGTGTGGGGTTGGTGACAGAGACAGGGTAAGTGAGTTTCACACAGCTTCCATATCTGGAAGCCTACTTTATCACTTTTTTGTTGTTGTTTGGGTTTTTTTGTTGTTGTTGCCAAGGCCCAGATTTCTTTATTTCTTTTTGCAGAAAACAGAATGAACATGTCTAGCATCAGCACTATATTTCCTTCTCTCCCAGCCTATCAATCTCTTCTCTTTTCTCCCACTTTTTATTATGCACTTACTTACCAGAAAAGAAAATTGAATATTTATTTTACATATTAAATTCACTTATTCAATTTTCCATTTTGTGTATGCATGTGTAATTTCCTCACAGGTAAACTACTTAAGTCAAATTATCTCTTTAGAAAAATAATAATGATTTTAAAGTTATGTGAGGCTAAAAAACCTCTACATGTGGTGTTTGAATAGACTACCATGGTTAAGAACATGTAGGTGGGTGCTGGAACATTTGATTCCTGACCTTGTAAAAGCATTTTGCTATAGATGTGTGAGGAAGCCTGGTCTGCTTTCAGGATTATAGAAGAATTTGTAGACAAGTTCCCTGGTTTCCTCATGAAACTGTTGTGATATTCTGGGATCTTCACTGAAACAGGTCATGTCCCTTCATTTTTCTATAAGCTTAAATTCAGCTTTAATTTTCACAAAGTTCTTGTTTACTTTTCTTCTTTCCTGTGTGCAGCCTTCTTCCCATATGAGTGCCATTTTCTATCTTTCTCTTTACTTCAGGAGGCAGCCATAGCCTTGTTGGATGTATTTCTGCTTTTGAAAACCTTCCTTGTGTAGAATTAGCAAAGGAATTAAGCTGGGTACTAAGCACACATCCCTGAGGAAAAAGCAAAGCTTTACCATACTCTTATTCCTTGGTGTGAAACCCAAAGAACCTTTCAGCTGGGGTTTAATTATCTAGTACTTACAGTGATCCAAGGAGTACCCTACAATCTCACTCTAGCTTTCTATCTGTACCATACCTGCATTCCAGGATAAAGGAAAGGAAAATTAGTATCCACTCTGGTAAAGGCTAACCCTGTTCAGAAGAGATTGACCTAAGCCATACCACACTGTGATTGATTCCTACACTTTGAGAACCCAGTAGGACCAGAAGGGACCAGAACCAAGTGGGGAATTTTCTTGGCAAACTAGGCATATCCTGTGTTTACATTATTCTCTAGAAAATCTTATTTAAGCAGTATGACACATCCATTCTTTAAACAGATGAGGTTATATAAGTTTATACCATGTTAAAATACAGTAGAGTGTATCAGATCACCCCACTGAGAACAATCTGTGATTGCCTTGTACTGTGCACAGTAAGTTCATGTCTCTTGAATTTTATATTCTAAGAGACTTTCACTTTGTGGGTATATTTGGTGTAAATCTATTCATTCTAGTACTTAATCTGGTCAGAGACAATATATTTTGTATATAGTCTGTGTTATAGCTTAATTCCTGTAATTATTTAGAGTAGTATAACTCATAGCAGGCAGTGGGTGCAAGTCATGTAATTAATCAAGTTAAGCTCTCAGTGCAATCTATACAAATCACACATCAGAACATTTTAATTACATTGTCAGTCTGGATTGCATAAAATTTGTGAAAATCTCAAGGTTATTTAACTCTTAGTTAATGCAGGCAAAAATCTGTTCCTTGTATGCCTGGACACAAGAAACCCAGTCTTACCTAATGGGCTCGGAAATGTACTGATGTTTTTTCCACATGGGCAAGTTAAATAGGATATTATAATGTGAAAGCAATGCTCCCAAACTGTGAAGAAAAGTTTTTAGCCTCAAGGACCAAGGCTCCATGTATCTAAAAACAATATTGGAAATATATATTGGTAAAGTGATTCTTGCTGACAGAAGCTGTTTTTCTTCTCTACAGTTGAGGCCATAATCTAGAAACTGAATTTGGATGTCTTGATCTAATCCATACAGTAGTGCTGTGACGTACACACAGGTCTCATAAGCTTGGAAGGTTTATGGAGGATTTTGGAATTCTATTTTTGTGCAGAAATGATAAATATGCATGGATGGCAGACACTCAACATGTAAAAGCTTTTTTAGTCTCAGGGTTACTTGCAAAATCAGAGTGTGATTCTGATTGCTCATGGGTCAATGCATCAGTAGTGATGGTCTTATAGGAGTGAATTGTATTTGCCTTGAAATAGGCGTGCTTGCATTTTTAGCCTTCCCCTCTCTCTAACAAAACATTTACTGCAGTTTTGATCACTTTTTACCTCATATCTAAATGAGAGAGCTCTTGTAAGGGAAAGTAGGTCTTCCTCTTCCTCATTTCACCTCTGTGTTTAATGACTACTGCAACAAGAAGAGCTTCTGCATTGTTCTTTTTCCATGATACATGCTCACTTCCAAGAGTACTTTATGACAACATATACCAAGGAGCCCTGAGCAGGACTTCAATGTGTGTTTTGAGCTATCAAACTACACACTACATGCAGAACTATTCCTGCCATGACTCTCCCAAATAATCCTGTAGATATCAGAAGGAGTTCAGTAACCAGCCTTTGCCCAGCATCTCAGTGGTTTCACAGCATTACAATTTGTATATTTCTTGAAAGAAGAAAATGGGAAATGTTAACAAAATGCAGAGTTTAAAAAATTTATTAAAAGGTACTGTAAACATTAGCTCTCATCTTTAATAAAAATTGCAGGGGAAAATCTGTGAACAATTCTTGTTTTACTATTCCTTTTTTCTGAAACAATCTGAAACTTCACCATAAGCCAAACAAAAACATATGGAAGTTTGTTCTAGAGTTTTGTAGAACTTGCAAGGAAAAGCAAAGAGCTATTTGAACAGGCTAAGGTGATTGCAGCCTTTCTCACATATCTCTGGTTCCAATTTCATGGAAAAAATTCTGCTGTGCAGCGCAGTTGGATTTATCCCTAACAGCTTCTCTTGGTGCCTGCAATATGTCTGGAGAAGGAAGAAGGGATTCTAGCTACTGAGGCAAATGGGACACCCAAGGGATAGAAGAAAGCAAAGTATGCTTCTAATTATGAGATTCTAGGTGTCATAGGTTTTACGATGGCACACAGAGCATCATGTAAGGACCCTTCTTCAAACTGAATGGTGGCTCTGCAAGTACTGTGGCTATCATTCCCTCTGTCAGGTTTTTATCACATGCTTCAAAAGTACCAAGGTAACAGCATTCCTTTGTAGAGAAAAAAAAGCTCCATTTCTCAAAATAAAAATAGTTCTATCTTGCAAACTGGCTGGCATTTCACCTTTTTGTACACTGTTTGAATTATATTTTTCTATTTTAAATGCTCCTGTATTCAAATTGGAAATGATTTATAAAGGAAAACTAAATTTAGGATATGCAAAACCTCACAGAAAACTTGAGCCTTTAATGCTCATCTGCTATATTACAGACATGCATAATATATTTAGATTTTTCAAAAATAATCTAACATCTGTTACTATTCCCCATAAACCTGATTGAAAGTAGGGAGAGATTTATGCTATTTGTTTTTGAGATTCATTTCTGTGAGTAAGAATACAAATTCCTTGATAATTGCTTGGGGTTCTGTTCATGTTTGGATCATTTGTGTGACTTGGGATGGTTGTATTATCTTCTGAAGGATACTTTATTGGAGCACACAATTCCCTTATATGGTGGAGCACTCTGAACAAACACTCATTCAATGGATGGTATTTTTATGAAATATTGCAATTTATATTACTGTATGACTTGAACCTCAAATCATGGGGAAAAGTAATGCTGTTTTGACACTGCATGAACACAACCAGACCATTTTTCCCCTCACACACATAAAACTCACAAATATAACGTAAGAGTAAGGAAACAGGATATCAACCAGAGGAGTAAAAGGAGATAGTGAGAATGCATTGATCAGCAGGATGATCTCAGCATATCAAAAGATTTGCTAACTTTTTCTCAGCTGTCACAAGAAAGCACTCTACTAAGAGGAGATATAGAAAATGATGGTGAGTCACTCAGTGGATGTTTATAGGGACTTCCTTTAAAAGCCAGAAACATTATGACAAAGCATGCAGGGATTTAGAATAAGTGATTGGTAAGGGTAATATCATGGTCTGATTTAAAAAAAACAGGGCTCAGCATAGAGAATGAGAGGTGCTAATAAACATCTACAATTTTTAAACATTTTAAGACACTTTGTGGATTGTTGTCCTAGTCTGGTTCAACTGTTTTATCACTCATGCTGATCCTGTGTGTATAGCTCACTGATTGCTGGTTAATTACATATCAATAATAATATTCAATAAATTCAATTGAATCTTCAATAAATGACATCAGTCTGGATTTCTTTTAAACCATGTTCACTGAGGAGTTTTTCCCCTACCAAATACAAGCTATGAATAGTTCCTATGTGGGGAAAAGCAAGGATTGAAAACTGAACAGAAGGGGGTCTTCAGTAGTTCAAGAGGTGGTGGCTTGGAAAAACGTGGATAGAAAAATTTAAAGGGGAAATTTAGAGGACTAAGAAGAGATTTGAGGAAGGTATGGTAAAAGACACAGAGAGACATTGGCACTTTGAGGACAGAAAGGGACATCAGTTTGAAAAGGAAAGGAGAATAATACTAGAGATACAAAGGAGTCCAGGGAATGCTGTGGGTGTACAGAAACAGGTAGATGGTGTATAAGAGTAGATCAATAGATTATTGTGTGAAATAATAGAGGGAAAAAATGTGGGATGAAAGGGAGGGGAGAAGCAAGCTACAAAGGATTTGTTGTGTTTTGGGGTTTTGGTTTGGTTTGGGTTGGGTTTTTTTTCCTATTTTATTTCTGCCACTGACCAGTGGGATCCAAGTCAGAGAAGGATACAAGAAAGGGTTATTTGGGAACAGTTCAGAGTTGAGTTGATGGAAAGCTTTAGTTATATTGGGAAAATGTATATATTTGGAAATAGGATGAAAAAGTATAAAATGCATTTGAAACCCAGAATAGTAGGAGAATTTTTTTAACACATAAAATTACTTCATTAGAAAAGTCTTTATTTCAAAATATTTATTAAAATATATTATTTAAATCATGACTTGGGCTGCTGTCCAAAGTATTTGGACTTTTTTTTTCTTTAGTATGTAACCATATACTTTCATGACGTTAAAAAGAAAAGCAGAAAGTCGGGGAAGCAATAGATTTTTCTGAATCTTACCTCTGACAATTCAGTTCTTCAACAAGAACAAACATTTAAGACTTTTTAAAGATGACAGTCGTGGTTTATATAGATTATATAATTTTTGAACATTGACATTATGGAAAGCTATATTAATGACTGTCTTGGTTTGAAGACAGGTGTCTGCTAAGGAAGGTGTAAACCTCCCTTAAAACCCACAAATGTGAAGCCCCTTCCCTCCGAATTATTATAACTTTGAAATCAAGGGCTTTCAGGCAAAGATATGGGGAAAGGAATAACAGTTCTTTACTAGTATCTATGGCAAGGCAAACAATCAATAACAACAGTAGCAATGACAAACAAACAAACAAAAACCAGAAGATGCAGTGACAGAAGTCTCCGGGCTGTCAAGTGANTGTCCCTTTCCCAGACGAAAGTTCACTCACCAACGTGAAGCAAAGCAGCGCAGATCTGAAGGAACTTTCTCCCGCTGGTAGCTGAAGAGTCCACAGTCCGTAGTTCCCCACTGCTGCCTTGGTGGTCGAGAGTTGTCTCTGATGACCACCTCTGCTCTCTCCTCACCACGCCCAGCTAGCCCTTTTGTCTCTCACAAAAGAAGTTAATGGTCCTTAAGTATCCAGTCATTAGTAACCTAGCGACAGGGAAGGGGAAAAAATTCCACACCTCTCAACCTCCAACAATGACTTTAGGGTGTCTTGAAGAGCCACATGTCAAGAGCGCACTATCTTCTGTGTGCCCTGAGAACTACCTTCTGCCTTGTTTGCCATATGAGGTCTTTCTTGTCAAATCTCCCATGCCAAAATCTTTAGAACTGTTGAAATCTCTGCATTTCTTATAAGTTTAATTACAGGTACTTTTCATGATCCATTTTAGTTTTCCATCATATACATGACCACTTATTGAAAATCATGACCATATTACAAGATTTTGCTATATAAACCAAGGTTAATAAAATGAGAAATGGTTAAGTGAGTGAGAGGAGAAGAAGGAGAAGATAAACATAGCAGTTGTTCCCCAGTGAAAAATAAAAAAGTTCTTTTCGTCAATTTGCATAGTTTTGATGCGAAAAAGGAGAAAAATTGTTTCATTCAAATGGTTCTTGCTTTAAGTGCTAAGGTTCAAATGAATGAATAAAGCTACAGACTGAGGCAAATTCATATAAACTAAAGCTGCAGAAAGTATCTGTACGAGACTGAAATGAAAGTTACTTGCCCAGTGTTATTAGCAATCAAGAAATGCTGAAAACGCAAACGGTTCACTTAGCTACTTTTAGAACAAGAAGTATGAAAAACCACAATTGATGAGTACTTTGACTAGTAATGAGAAACACTGTAGTGGTAGAAGCTACTAGGTATTCTTGAAACCTGACAAGAACATGCATGTTTGAAGGAAAGACATAAATATTTTGGGAAATGGAGAAGTTAATATATTAAAACTTCAAAATTACTTTCACTCTTGTGGATTTAAAATAGGAATCTATCAAATATTGCAAACCTTCTGTTACCATAATACCCCTTTTAAAGGAGTCCTAGGAAAACACCGCCATATATGCACTTCATATGTTCATACAAAATATCTTTTTGTACAAAATTTTGTATATTACTGACAGAAATTGGAAAAAAATACTTTAAAGTTGTTCAAAATAGGCCTCCTGCTTTACATTTCAGTTATGAGCATATGTTAAGAAACTTGAATGTTTTATAGGGTGGATATCAAAGTACATAAACTCTTTTAACTTTCTATGTTTTAGTGTTAAAATACCTTGAAGGTGCTACTAAAACAAAAATTGAGCAATGCAGATGCAAAATCAGAGATCATGGTGAGGTCCCAAGGCATTAAAATAGTTCTACAATTGTATAGCTGGCTATTTTGAAAATGAAACAAAACCAAAATTGACTTTAATACCACATATTTTTCTTTACAACTTTTCCAAGAACAATGTCTACAGTTCAGTTTTCTGAAAAGTACTATCTTGTCTGGTGTTGGAAACTCTCCTCTTGAGGCATTACATGGGACATTACTGTGATGTCAGGGAGTCACTATTAATAAGGATTAATTAAGTGTTTGACAATATGGATTTAGTGATCCTAGTGATCCTGGAAAGAAGGGAAGAATGAAAGTGTACTTTTATCTATCGGTATGTGTGGTAGATGGACTGACTGGCTTGAGGGAGTGTTACGGTGAAAGAGGCAAAGTCCATTTCATTCTTAGCACACAGTCAACTGGTCAGCTGCATGAAGCATTGCAACCACTCCTTGTTACAGTCAGTGGTCTCACCAGAAATTGGATTTTGTGAGGTTCTGTGTTAGAGACAAATAGAACTCCAAAGTGTTTGGTCATATTTTTGTCATGATAACAAGAAAGATACACCTGAGTCTGTGTTTGCCTCCTAAATTATTTGAAAACCCTGTTGTATCCTCTTTCACTGAATTATATACCTTCTTGAAGTATATCAATGCAACAGCTGTGAGTTTAGAAAAACCACCAACATGCCATGAGGTTAACCATTGACATCACCTGCTCAAGACTACCATAAAACCTCATAAATCTCCTCAGATTCACACATTGTAAATGCTGAGCTGTGGGACTCGTAAGTTTTATGACTGCACATTTTCAGCTCATGAATTCATAACTAGACATTTGCAACTTGCAAATCGTATTTAAGGACTGTGACCTTAATGTGTAGATTTCATTCACTATGGTGACAGTAGAAAAACTTAGCTGATAGCTCTGGAGTCAAGCCTATTGCATTTGTCTCTAAAAATCTTAGAGCAGAGGAGAGCATTTTATTGATGAAGTTTCAGTGCAATTAGATTTTTTCTCTGGGGGTTGTTTGTAATAAAAATTCAGATGGGAGTGTTCAAGGCAGAGATGTCTATTGAATGTAGGCTTACATATAAGTAATCATAAAAAGTATTGGTTGTGTTAATATTTGTAATGATTACCAAGTAACTATTGCTAACGTGTAAGATATAAATTCCTATGTTTGGCTATCTAAAAGTTAGTCCTTGTAAGTTAATAACCTTCTATTTACATAAGGTTTATGGAGATGCCTGTGTTTGACTTGAATTAGGAATAATTATGTTAATTTGTTTGTATCTTGATATATTACAATTTTGCATATTCATGCAGAATATTTCGTGTTTTGATTGAAGTGAGACTGGGCATGCCACAGTATCTAGAAACAGGCTACTTTGTTAGGATTTATGAGACACTATCAAAAGAACTGAGATAACCATCAATTGTAACCAAACAAAAAAACTTTTTTAACCAAACCAAACAAGAAAACCATTTCAACCAAAGAAAAAAAAAATCTGAATAAACCATCTACCTCAAAAAAATTTCATGAAAAATAGATCAATTTCATGTACAGACAGATGCGCTCATAAGAATGAAGTCACAAGTTCAAGATTTCGCCAAACAGTTTACTTTGTTCTTGCAAAAGTTTTCCTTTGCTGCCAGGTGTGTCACAAAGGCCAGGCTCTTTCTGAGTTTAGCCAAGGGTGGACTTGAAGCTCCTCAGTTTGTAGATCTGGGCCAGCAGTGAATACGTGTACACTCGGTTCACAGAATTGTTTTTTTCTGTCCTTTGACATAAGAAAATGAATTTGTATATACATCTTGTAGATAGCAGCTCTAGGAGATAGTAATGCCCCTGCTTTTCTTAATAAATAAATAACTAACTAAAGGCAAGGGGAGATTAAAGTCATCATGATGGTTCTGTGGTTTCCACAGTACTACTACATATTTGAAGGAGAATGTTAATTGCTTTGGCAAAGATCTGTTTGGTAATTTGTCAGAGAGACTCTAAAATATGAGTTTTCTCAGATAAAGTAGAAGGCAAACAAAAAAAAAGCTTGATAAGCCAAATCTGAATCAAGACTTTATGGATTTTAAAAAGCCAAGATCATCATGGAATTAGTTAAACCCTGAGACTTCACTAGTGTCTTGCATGAAGAAGACTTTTTCTGAGGTTAAGTCTTTCTCAGATCAATACCAAAATTGACTATCAAGAGAAAATCTCTAAAATGAAAATGTATAATCACTTTTATCAGCAGAGGTAATTGTTTTGAATTCTTACTTCTGATGTTTTAGATTGTCATGATTTCAGATATATAAAATTAATAAGACAAATGTTGTAAATGTAAAAGTGTGTGTTTTTTAGGAAACAAAATATAAATTTACCATGATCATGGGTTATGAGGGAAAAAATTGAAAATGCTTAAGAAGCATGTTAAAGTGTTCTGACTTTTGTTTGTACACTCAATTACAGTTTTAACTGCTAGTGTTCTTGGGCAACACTTAAAAGTCTTGGATATCTTTTTCTTTTCCTGGACAAAAGGGATACAAATATCAACTGTATGCCAAGGTGAATTTCAATGTGTTTTTAGATGGGTTGCTTACTGCTATAGATTTTTGTTGGCCAATACAATGCTTGGCATAAATTGAAGCAATTGTGTTGTATTGTACTCACTAGCAGTGTTTCCTCAGTCTCTCAGCAGAAATTGGTTTTAGACATGAAAATAATCTTTGACTGAAGTGAATTCTGCTGAGGCAATTAAAAAAAGAAAGAGTTTGGGTCAAGAGTTCTGATTCTCTTTTCGTATCAATACAGTATTGCTTACTTTTGAATGAGTTAGTTTTAAAAAAAATTCCATATTTATAGATTTAGTTTCTAAAACTTTGTTGCCATCTAACTCACTTAAAAGAATGTCTGAGAAATAAGGCTCTTAAAAGAAAACATTTTCTCTAGGCTACCCTAAAGCATACTGAATAATTCATGGAAGTCATTGAAATAAACACAATAAAGAATGAAGCAGTTAAAGAAATACACTTCTCTGAGCACTGAGTTTGTATTTTTAACTATTTGTTCTATGTGTAAGATTTGGTTTTGCAAATCTTGATACAGCGAAGTAATACCAGGGGGGCAAATGTACTAAGAAAATTTGCTCCTTATGCCTCTGTTTAAAATATAGTAAACAATTGAGAACAGACCCTTTGGAAGGTCAGGAATATGACGATATTGACTGGGATAATTTTAAGAAAATTATAATGTGATTTTGATTGTCTTCCTCCCGGTGCTAATTCTCACCTTTGTTGATCTGTATATGGTATTAGTTATGTACGACAAGTTTTTTGCCTTTTTTGAGAAAATACACGATCACCAACAGCTGTTAAAATCTAATATTCCCAGTAACAACCCTATATCTGCTGTAATAGCTAAAAATCTAAACCTACCACCACCAAAAAACACCCACAACAACATTTGCAGACCCCACTGCAAATCCCAGCACATTTCCTTTCGCACTCAGCCAGAATCTAGCTCTGTGAATTCACAAATTGTTTTTTCATTCTCTAATTTTTCCCAATTTCATATCTCTGAAAATATCCCACAATAGTAAAAAAACACAAGCCACTGCTAAAACCCCCCCTCACAATGTGTTATTTTGTTTGGAAAATAGAATCATAGAAACTTGTTAGTTTTTTTCAAAGTTGAAGAATTTAAAATTATCTTTGAGATTTTAATAATATTTTCTTTTTAACCAGTTCCAAGGTTAATTTTAGTACTAGCATGGGATAGCTCTGTGAAATTTTCAGTTACACTAAAATCACCTCAGTATCTGTTTTTTTTATTCACTGATTTGTTTTAATATTATTTACTGGTGCAGTGATTTACTAGTTGTAGCTGTATTAGGTAATTACATGGATAAATATAAAAATGCTTTCCATCTTGATTTGTGTTACATGGCGTATTTACTAAAGTAGTGTTTTTGAGACGAGACATGCCAATGATGGGAAGAAAAGCAAGACTTAACACTGAAATAAACCTAAACCACTAAACTCAAACTAAATCATTTTCCAAGTGAAAACATTGAAAAATATTTAGGATGGCGACACATGTAGGGATGCTTTCATATTTTGTATGTTTTTTTAAATGCTGAAAATTATCTCTAGTTATTTTGCAATAGGCATCCCTTAATTCAAAATATTGTGGTTTGAAGTATCAAAATACTGTCCTGCTGCCAACCATTGTAAATGTAATATTAATAATTGCCTAACTAATTTGTTTTTTTCTTCCAATCTTCAGAACTCAAAACTTGGACAACAATAAGTTAGGCAACATGCTTGTGGTACTGATGCACATCATAACACCATTTTCAGATCCCTCTATTCAACTGTAGTCAGAACATGTGTTACTTTTAAAAATTGTCAGTTTTCCAGTGCAAGATCTGCAGCTAAATATATATATGTGTATATATATCTACACAATGATATAAGCCAGAGTTTTTTGTTCTGAGCACAACCACTCAGTGGAAACGGAAGTGGGCTCATAACTTCTTGCCTCTCTCTTAGTCTGCTTTAAAATAAAATATTTAAAGGTGGAAGTACCTGAGAGTGAATGGATGCACCAGAGCACCGTCCTCAGCTCACCACACAGAGAAGCAGACACACAGGAAATGGGTCACTTTGGCAGAATGCAAAAGGGGAAAGAACTCCTGAAGCCACATGTAGGGTCAGTGATGAACTTCTCCTGCTCTTCATATCCCTGGAAATGTTTCCTCTCTTACAAGCACTTACTTTTGCATACATGTAGTCATTTTACAACTGACAAACATGGATTAGGAATTAGTCTAAAATCAATGTTGCCACAATCAATCTTCAATGTAGGAGGCTTAATACAGGATAATGGTCCTTGAAAACATGAAGATTGGGAATGGTGACCAAAGTAAAAGACAGAGCAAAGTGATTAGCATTTCAGATGATGTGGAAATAATTTTCTAACTGTCATTATAATTTTCAATGATGATAAAAATCTTCCAGTTGCTGAAAATTTTTATTTGGAGTACTAAAGAGAGATGGCCCATAAGAATATTTTAATGTACTGTTTCTGCATAATTTTTAGCTTTTGCTTCCATGGGGAAAATTTTTATTTCATTGTAAGAATTCATAGTCTTAGTTCTATCACTTATGAGCTGAATCATAGGTTAACTGGGAATATTGTTGCCAAATCATATTTTAGGCCTAGTGAACTGCTTCCAGAGCACACTTAGCATAGCTTTGAGTGTTATTTCTTGAGCTTCATAGTCACAATGTACACAAAATATCTCAACTTAGTCCACTTTTGTTGTTTTACTTCTTCCTGTCATTTCTCTGTTGCCTCCAAGACAATGACAAATGTTGGACTGGAAGAGGCCATTTCATAGTATTTTGGCTTTATGATTTGTCTCTACAAACACAGTGTAGAGAAGCCTTTAAGTAACTTCAACCAGAAGTCCCCATATTTACACTTTGATCTCTATGAAATGCACCTATTAACAAATATCATTATTTTTTTCTCTCCATTGATTTAATGCATGATCCTTATTTCCACTACATAAAAGCACCAGAAACAGACAACACCATAGGTAGCTAGGAAGTTCATTGCCATTTAGGCTTCTATGCTTGGTTGTTTCTTTCTGATTAAATTCCTTTAGTTATAATAGTACAAATCAAGTGTTTGTTGGAGTTTTTATCTAAAGATGAATGACTTTGAAAAATGTTATTTCAAAAAGACATTAAAGAGTAGAAAAACTACATATTTTAAATGATTGTAATGTCATTGTCTTTTTTTCCCAGAACAGCCCTTGAAATGACAATAGGTGGCATTCATTTAATTTGCATATCATGTAGTTGAAGCCTTTTGTTTAGAGGTGCCATATCAGCCTTGGATCTTTATCACTGAATGAATCTCTCTCATGGCAACCTGTGTTCTAAAAAATCATAATTGAAAAGAATTCTTTACAGCATAATTCTGAATTTTTTAATGAATGACACGTGATATGGCCTCTGCCATTTTCCTCTTTCAAGAATTACACTATGGCAAATGTTTCTGGAACTCTTGAAAATTATAATACTGTTATTTTAAGACAGGTATAAAAGGTTGTTGTTTTCTTTTTTTTAAATCATATGTTTAATTTTTTGAAAACAGAACACAAAAAGAAGCTCAACAAGAAGAAATTAAATTTGTAAGATTATGTCTGTAATGATACTTGACAGATGGTTTTATTTGGCAAGGTTATTCAGACTAGTTTTACAATGAGAGTCAAGATTAAGTGGGAATTTTTCAGACATATGGATTTAATGTGGTTTTATACCAACTACTATTCTTGTGGTTTAGATAGTTTCCTGAGTAAGTGTAGTTAAATACCTCACTTGCATAATTTACTTTTTGTGACCAACAATTTTCTAAAGGAGGTGCCCCATCAAAAATGTAATGTGAATTTTCTTCTAAGTGCAAGTAAGAATTCTTTTGATGGGAAAAGCTTTATTTTGTCATTTTCTTTAACACCCAAATTTACTTTTTTTTCGTGAGATCCTGGAGATCAAATGACTGGAATTCTCATATGCTACATGTGTCTGAAAGCAGTTGCTTTAGAGTAAGAAATCTGCATCAGTCATATGTTCTGTAACCCTCCACAGCCCTTATGTTGCCCTGCTTCTGGTCAGCTAGTTTAGCCCTTGTACCTAGCTTCAAAGTTGTAAATGGTCTAGGGTGGGGTGTTTTTGCTTGTTTGTTTGTATACAGTTGCTCCCTTATTTTAGAAAGCAACATTTCAAAACATTTAAATGATCAGATTAACTCTTGATCGTTTGATCCTTTGTTGAATACATACATATATATATATATATATGCACACACATATACAGGTACTGAATGTAGTAAGAACATAATGGATCTTCATCATTCTTTTCTTAACACAGATCTTAAAATAACTGAATTACGTTTGTCAAGACTTCACTTGCTTGATTGTCACACTTTCAGAATGGTCAATCCTGAAATAGTGGAACTCAGTACAACAGTACTTTGAAACTGAAGTGAGTACTGTATTGAGGGTATAATTAGATTAATTCCATGTTCCAACTTCAGAAATGTCATTGTCAAAATATCTAGATTGTGAGATAATTTACTTATGACTTTTTTTTTAAATTGACATAAACATTTATAGGTTTTTTCAGAGCTTTTACTGCTATACATTAATTCTACGAATCTAAGTATTTTACAGTAGCAGGCAAGCAGAGGGTTTTTTTTGTGAAATTCTAAGTGGAATCCCCTAACAGCTTTAGTTTATGCTTCCCTCTGCTACCCCAGTCTTATGTAGATTCTGCTGACTGAGAGTCTTTAAGTATGGAAGTTCTGCCATTCAGGAAGAGAAACATATGGAGTACGGAGACAGAGGCTCTATATATTTTATAAAGGTTGAAGAAAGTGCATAGCTACCTTTATGAGGTTGCAGCACTGTGGAAAATAGCATTTCTCATATGTAGATAATGTTTCAGAAAAACATTCCGTTGCTATAAATCAGGGACCCCAGTTTGAATCAAAGATGGATACATTCTGTAACTGTAAATGACTTTCTGGGAAATTCCTGGAAAATTTCTGGCAGTAAGTGGAGCATTATGAGTTCTCTATTTAACACTAGCACTAATTTGAATAATTGCATATATCAGGGGTATAATGATCAATTTTTGTAATATTTCAGGTAGGGACTGCATCTGGGGGGAAAAAAACATGACTCAGAGCATTTGCATGGTGAAAACACAGGACTCTTATCAGACTGAGTATGAGAATATATAAGAGAAGGGTTTAACACAAATACATGTTTACAGAACGGGGGAAAGGAGAGGCAGGTGAAGGGGGGGAGAAGAAAAAGCAAGAAACTGCTGTCTGCCCAGAAAAAGGGAAATTTTCAAGATTATGACATTCTTCTGCTAGGTTTAGACTTTACATGGCAAGAGACTAGATGTTCAGATATGGAGTACTTGGTTTATTGGTTACCATTTGCAACAAAAAAAGGGATAATCTTTAAGAAGTAACTGAATCTCTGACAATACAGTTAGATAGAAGAACATCAAAGCAGATTTTGGGTTGGAAACACTACGATTCTTTGACCAGAAACTGACCTTTTTCATGTTTTTTGAGTCAAATTTGACTTCTGTGATTCTTCATTGATTCATATGGGGGTTTTTTTCTAATCATGTGAGATTTGGTTTTTGTGATTGTACTGCTTTTTTGCCTTTTCTTTTTTACCTCACTCAATTCCTTTAAATGCTCTTTCTTTAAGTAGAAATCACTCAGAAAACGCAAAGAAAAGACACTTTGGTTTTAAAACTGTATTCATTTCCCCCCTCTTGCAGAATTTGAAGGAGGTCTGCTGGTGCATGTTTTATGAATGTGATTAATCCCTAACGTGGTTTTGGGATCAGTTTTGCAAACCAAATAACTTTTTTTTTTTTTTTTTTTAATTCTACTCACAATTATTCACTTGATAAAAGTTCAAAATCAGCAATGTTTTAACCTTTCAGTTTTCACATGGAAAGTTTAATCCATTATATTAAATATTAATTTCTCAAACAGCTCAAAATTCATATGAGATATGCATTATGCTACAGAGATGCTACTGGGTTTATGCTTTTATGGAATAAAAATCTAGTAAACAGCATCCTCATGGAAGTGGATGTGAGACAAATTAGCAAAGCATTGTTCAGTAGTAAGGAAGGAAAGAGTTGTCTAGGAAAGGAGAAGATTTTGATTCCAGTACCTGTTGTATTCTATACAATAGAAAGCTGTATCTTCTCTGTGAGAATACAAGATGTCAAGTGATTTCAAGCACATTTGTAACAATTACAGAATAGGAGCTGTTACTTCCTAGCTGTAAAACCTAGTGCTGGCCACAACACCCATCAGGATAGGATGTACAAAGGAAACTCCATCTTAAAAAATCATTAATGTCAATATATGGATACATTAAAACTCAGGTGGGTATATAACACTCTTCCCAGAATCTTGCAACAAATCAGTGATGAGAACAGGGCATTAGACAGACCAGGTGTTATGTCAAAACATGGAGTATTTTATGCAGAATATCAGAAAGTGCAAAAATAGCCATAGGTTTCCTCATTTTTTTGGGTTCTTCCTGAGTCTTGTAACGCATAGTGTGTCTACCAGCCTTTCAAAAGCCAAGCTACTGCAAATCATTCTTTTGGAGAAAATCTAATAGCCAGGGTTGTCGATTAGTTTATTAAAACTGTAAAATATGAGTTGCAATTACTGAGTTGCAATTAATGAGTTGCAATATGTTGTTAAAAGATGTGACAGCATGGTAGGTATTTTTGTTTCTTTTCTTGTTTTGTAGCCCTAGAAGCTGTGCAGCTGTCCTCGTTCTATTAATGGCCATTTGACCACAGCAACAGGAAATGCTGCTGGTGCAATTGCATTGCTCACATCATTTGCATAATGAAGCCTTTCAGGTGCATTAGTAAAAGGTACACTGCTGACTCTTGCACTCATCTCCTGGACTCTGAGAGTCTCTGAACTCCAGTTTGATCTAACTTTATGTGGGCACAAATAATTGATGAAGAAATTCTAAATCCTATGCTTAAGGAACATCAGATGGAGGACTCTCAAAAGTTTGGAGTTACTACTACTTGCTTAATTCAAACCAAAAAGAGGTGAGGGGGGCCTTGCTCTAGCTACGAAGTAGACCTGAAAGGAATCATTAGCTTCATATTGCCAAAACAAATAATTAATGGAAAATTTCTGATGGATAACCTTATTAGTTATAGAATAATAAATATGCAGGTTCTAGAAAATACATTCTAAAGATAGAACCAAATATTGGACTTGTGACTTTGAGCAGTAATATAAGGTAAATGAATTATTTGTACTGACAGATGTATTAATGTCCTCAAAGTCAATCTTATTCCACTTAATTTAAGGGGGGAATCTGCTTGCAAGAAACACAGTGTAGGAAAAGAGTTCAGCCTCAGAAGAAACAAGAAAACTGGGTTTGGTCTAGGTTTGTTTTCCCTTTCCCCACCTAGCACTCTTTTAGGAGTAACTTTTTATTTGGAATTTAGTCTGTATGAGACATAGCAGTGTTAGGAGGGATGAACTTTCATGAAGCAGGTGTGAGAATCAACTTAGTCTCTCTGACTTCAAATGGCCATCTGTTTCTCCACTAAGTGCAGAAAAAATTGTGCAAGAATCCTTTGTTAGACAGTGGTGGAGGGAGACTAGCAAATACATTTGCATGCAAATGCTATACAGTCTTTTTACTTAAAAGAAAGAAAACAAATAACAATTGAAATAAAATACCAGTAGTCTGCAATTATTTTATTCCTATATCTAGTTACCTATATTCAGCCTTTTTTTAACATGAACATAGAGACAGACTCATTTTATTTTTTTCATCAATAAATTTTTGCTTTCTCATAGAGATGAGAGTTGTTTATCTGCTTGCTTCTTAATTATTCTTTATTATAAAAATATTTCACTTTTAATAACTTACTTTCCTTTGTAATTAGGTTACCTCTTGGATTACACTGGAGTTTTCCTTTGAGGATTTATTTTTATTTGATTTCCTTGTATAATTAAAAATGTCTATGTTGCATTACACAACTCCAGTGTTTACTGGAGGTAACTGGTACCTGACATGACATAGTGAGTAAGAGTTGAGAAAGTTTTGGTCACAATTTGTGATTCTAATTCACAATTCCAACGTATTCATACAATTAAATGTCTATTATCACATCAGAAATATATTGCTCTGTATTTATTTTATAAAGTAATATTATTAATTTTCTCTGTCTTACAAGCAGAGAGCCAGCTAATAGGAAATAATTTTTTGCAAAGCAAAGAAATAAAGGCACTAATTTGTCCTTGTAAAACAAACAGAGAACTGTATTTTCCACAAACATATGACAGCCCCTGCTTATACCTGAAAAATGAAAAAAAAGAAAAAGTAATTGAAAGTGCTTTATATTGGATAAAACCGATATAAATGTACTGTTCTCTTTTTTGTAAAATTAAGGAAAAATAGTTTTGTATCAGTTAATTCAAGGAAATTTTCAGGCCACTTTGAATTAAATGAAAAGAGTGGTTAAAGTGTTTAGGTTTCTTAGCATTCATTAAGAGCATTAATCTAAAATTGTGATTTTAATTCCAAAGGTTTGATAAAGAATGTAGTGTTGTTAATTTTTGTGATAATATTTTAAGTTCTTTTGTTTTAAATAGACAAAGAATTACTCCAGAACACTATTTACTTAATTGAATATATTTGAATGAATGGGAAAATAGGTAAATTCTTTTGTGAGAAAATGATTAGTTGAAATAATGAGTACCATAAGGAGATGGCCTTAAATTGCTAGGGCTTTTGGTGTGTACATATTCTTGCCTATTTATTTATTTACTTATTTGAATATGGCATCTGTTACCAGAAATAGTGGACTGACACAATAATATGGCACACCCTTTACAGAGATCTGTCCAAAGGGAAGTGGTGGGTTTTTTTTAAAGATGTTAAGAAAGGTTAACATGACAGGAACCTATTTTATACATATTCTCAATACAGATTAGAGACATGTCACTAGTATTAATCTCTTTGGCAATACCAGAACCCCTCAACAAAAAGAAAATCCAAGCAAAATTTATAAAGTTAAAAGAGTTGTATTGCCTGAGATTGGTGAATTCAGTGTTTGTCATAAACACAAAATAAAACAAAGTAACAACCCAACACCTGGTTGCTACATGAAACTCCAGAAAGCCAGGAATATTTGTTTTTCTAAAAACAATCTTCACTACAAGAGATTCAATTGGAAATATTTTAGATATATTGCTGGGAGTTGTTGCCATGAAATCTAAGCACTAATTACCAGGATTATTAATCTTTCACATTTTCACAGCTTTCACAGTCATGTGAGACACATCCAGACCAGAACACATGTAGGTGTTTTTTTTTCATTCATATGGTTAAATGGCTTCTGAGAGTATGAAACAAAATAAGGTTACACATTTTCTCAAAAGAGTAGCAGAATATATTTAGGAAATCTACAAAACTTGCAATTTTGCTTTTGATTTCTAGTGAAGCTAAACATATATGCCATAGATATGTACCATCATCATTAACCTTGAAAACCAGTGGTTATTTTATATAATTTCTTTTCCCAGATATGCAACTTTAATGTTAATGAGATGAGATGTGATGAAACAGCTGCCATGAAGGTGCCTGGTTCTAAATAGTCCTGCTGGGCTGATTTAACTATGCTGAATAATAGTTTAAACATTAGGTTCAGAGGAAAAAAAAAAGATGAAGTTCTAATTTCATCTATGAGTTTGGCTGAGTGCACTGTAGGGTTTGTTGTTGCTGTGTTTGGATTTTTACTAGGGTAGAAGACCTCAGCTTTTCTTTATTTATACCTCATTTCTTACATCATTTATGGTTTCTATTCCATGATTACACAAAAATAAATATGCAAAAACTGAACATGAGGAACTCAGTAAAGTGAAGGCCTGTTTTATTTAAAGCATTTGGGCCACTTAGGCATTAATAATTCTCATGTTTACAGACTGTTTTGGTAATGCCATATTTGATTTTTAGTGCAGAGTCTTGATTTGTCTCCCTATAAAATTCCATTTATACACCTGGAGACATCGGTGACTACTCATATTAATCACATCTATTTCAGACAAAGTGTTAGGTTTTTTAAAAGTTTTTGAAGACAATGAAAGTTTAAGTATGTTGGAATAGCTAGGAAACATAACTTTTTTTTTAATGTTGCATAGAAATAACAGTTATGAAATAAAAAATCATAGCCATTTTAATTTATGTGGTGTTATTATCTCTATTTTATACATATTAAGGACCAATTTAATTTTATTCCCATGTCCAAATTTACAAGAGCAATATTCACTTTATCTTTTTCCTGTGATGAAGTGTGTGGAATGCTTTTAACTATTTGCAGTTTATTTTGCTAAATACAAAGTAGGTTTATGTGCTTGACTTGCAGCTCAGGGTGATGAGGACAACTCTAGCACCTCTGGATCAGAAAACACGACACTTACAAGTTGCTTGCTAGCTGGAGGAAAAATATCACCATTTTCTTCTCCTGGGCTTTTGCACCTTGCTCGCAGTATGCCACAGGCCTCTCCCAGAAATGGGTCAGTAGGTGACATGAATCTTTGTCTAAGATAGCAGCATCATCCATACTTATACACATAAGTAATACCTGAATCCTTAGTAACATTCTCTTAAGATAATGTGTGTATAATGATAAAAAGTGTTTAAACCAGTGCATTCAATGCTTGAAGTTAGTTGGAAGGGAGTGTGAGAGGTTGCTATCTGATCTTTCAGCTTTAATCAACTCAGGTTGATTAAAGGATTAAATCAGGACTCAGGTAATCTCATTTCTGTCTGTATGGTGAAGATTTGTGTCTGGAACATTTACAGAGATGGATTCGCAGGCTTTTGGTGGAGAAAAGCTGTGGGAGAAACTCCCACCTCAGAAAAAACAGTGACTGTTGTTTTCTCGGAAGTGAGGTTATACTATGAAAGTCTTTGTAAAATACAGTTTGAGAGTCTCGGTGGTATGAGAGAAACATTTGATTATTGTTTTAAAGTTGCATCTTGTTATAAGTGATTCATTTATCCGTTACTGTTTGTATCAAATACAGCATCTGCCCCAAAAGCTGTGCCACTGCACTTTTACCTCTGTTTCACACTGCTGTTGGCCTACAGGTTAAGGGATGTCTGTGCCCCATATATAAATGCTATCAGGTTTTCAATTATGCATTTTCCCTGCAAATCATATGCTACTTTATCAAATAGATTTTGCAGAAATCTTTCTATTTCACTCTTTTGCAAAAAGCTTTTATGAACTCCTCCCTTGAGTAGGGGTTTTGGATCAGAAGACCTTCAGAGGTCCCTTCTAACCTCAGCTATTCTGTGAGTTTGTGAAAGAGTGAAAAAGTCTATGTATCATGCAAGGATTTTTCTGTGATGCCAATGAATATGCAATCGCACATATGACCTCAATCTGAACTAAATGAGTAGTATCTGTAAATCCTAAAGGCAAATTTCAAGTCTTTTGATCTGCAGCGATATTGTTTGTTTCAGCTGCAGCTTCCTAGAAAGCCAGGATTAGTTGCAGCATTTCTCTAATTTTATTAATAGTCTAAACATATTAAACCCACTGGGGCTGATGAAAGAATGCTAATTAAAGTTTGCACCCTTCAATACATAGCACATATGTCATGTACACACTGCTGACAGGGATATGATTATTTGAAACATTGGACAAAGATTAATAATGTTAATTTCTGCAAGAAGTAAGCACTTATTTCTGCATATTAATCACAAGAAAACCTTTTTCTTAACAGATAAAAGGTATTAGTGACAGAAAATCATACAGAAACTGGAACTATAATACCGACATTTTCTGATTAAATACCCTAATATGATAATGTGATGACCCTGATAAGTTGGAGAGGGTCTTAGTCCAGGTGCAGCTCTTCAAGGCCAAGACCTAATGAGAATTTCTCAAATCATACTGTGGCCTGGGACAGGGAGGAGGACATGCAACTAAAGTCAGCTTTTCTGCGCCTCTATAGATAGTTTATATACACTTCTATATGAGCCTTTACATGATATCAAGTACAGATGAAAATCTTAGTAAAAGTAAGGAGAATTCTAATAATTCTTAACTCTACTTCTTAACTTGAATATGTTTTTTCTTCTGTTTGGTTCCAGATTTTTCTAAGCTGATATCTGTCCCATCTTTCAGATATATCCCTAAAGTTGTCCCACGGCTTCCAAAAAATTATTAGTTGCTTTTCTTTTTCTCTGTGTTCATGGTAGACAACTTTATCCTCACTTGTGTCTTTCTTTTCCTGCTTTGATACATCCCCATGTTTCTCATTATAACTTATTTATTTCAGGAATATCTTACAAAATATATGACCATTCTATTTCCAAGAACTTCTGTAACATTTTCCTTTCCAATCTGATTTCCAAAAAATTTTTCTTGTGCCTAGTATAGCTCAAACAAGGTGGGAGGAATGCCTTGTTCATCAAATAATGTTAAAGCAGCTGTTATACAGGCAACAGCTGCAACAGCAAGTGGCCATTGCTCAAGTGTGTTGAACAGAAAAAGATGCAAAGGCTACTTTTCTACCTAACAAGATTGTAATTGAGCCAGGAGTTGTCATGGTTCTCAAGATAACTTCAGAGAAACATAAATTTTAAGTGAAGCACTTTACTAATCTCAATTTCATGTTGTCCTGTTCCATTGTAGCTACTCCTAAGAACTTATGTCTGGCTAGTTGCATCATTTAGTCAGAAGCTAGTCTGCATTTGAAAACCGCTGGAAATCTTATGTCCATCAGTTTTTCTTGACAACTTGATCAAGCAAATTTTATAGAATGTATTTTACTTGCATCTGCTTATCAACAGGAAGACTGAGACATATCACAGTGAAAAAACTGAATAATAAAGAATAGCAGTAAGTACTATTCTCTTCAGCAGGTACACTGTATTTCTATCCTGTAATTACAGTTCATAATGCATACATCTACAGAATCTACATGTGTAAATGCACAAGAGTGCCATGCAGCAGTGGCAATGAGAGAATCTGCCCAAAATAGACTTATTTTCTCTACACAGCTAGCTAATCTGGGCGTGTGCCCAGTACTACACCATATTGCTTGCTCATTATATGGCACTCTGCTATGTAATGCATCCTTATCCCCTACAAAAAAAAACAAACAGAATGAGAAGATTGAAAGACTGACGTTTTGAGATCTCTAAGAAGTGTTTCCAACTCTCAGATAATTTGTGGCTATACTCCCTACAGCACCTTTTTGACATTTTTATCTGAAGTATGTGGACAGCCCAATGGAATAGAATTTTTCCAGAGTGATCACAGTGAAGATGCAGTGGGAAGTAACACCATGTGCTGGTATCAGCTGAGTTAGAGTAAATTTTCTTGCCAGTGGCTGGTAAGGGGCTGTGTTTTGGATTTGTGCTGAGCATGGGTTGATAATATAGAGATGATTTTGCTGTTGCTGAACAGAGCTCACACAGAGCCAAGGCCTTTTCTGCTGCCTGTATGGCCAGGCTGGCAAGGAAGTTGGGGGTGCATGGGAGGCTGGGAGGAGACACAACTGGGACAGGTGACCCCAACTGACCAAAGGAGTATTCCACACCATGTGGCATCATGACCAGTATATAAAGAGGGAAGAAGGAGGAAGCGGGAGGACATCTGATGTGATGGCTTTTTTATCTTCCCAAGTCACTATTACACATAATGGAAACTTGCTCTCCTGCAGATGGCTGAACACCTGCGTATGGGATTCTGTGACTTAATTCCTTGTTTTGCCTGGTTTGTGTACATGGCTTTTGCTTTTCCTATTAAACTGTCTTTATCTCAACCCATGAATCTTCTATCTTTTACCCTTCCAATTCTCTCCCTGATCCCACTGGTGGTGGAGTGAGCAAGTGGCTGCGTGGGGCTCGGCTGCTGGCTGGAGTTAAACCACGACACATCACTTCACTCCTCACATAATGTATTCTGTACACACACACACGCACACATTTTGCATGGCTTACATAGTTAATCCAATTGCAGTTAACTGCACTCGTTAGCATGGGCACAACATGTTCTCCCGTCATCCATTACAGCACTCACTCCTTCTGCATCCCTGTGGGCTAGTCTGACAAGGAATGGGGTAAGACTGCCTCCTGGGGTTCAATCCATCTAGAGACCCCTACATTATTACTCATTTATAATCTTTTCCCTGCCATATCATATGCTCCGTTGACTTACATTACGCTAATTGACGTTTTCTCATCTTTTGAAGTAACTATACCTTGGAATATCAGAGCAATGCCTTAATGCCCAGGACAACTTGAAACATTAATTAAACACTAAAAGCTCCACATCTTTTTCTATATTAATATTAGAGAAAAGTGGAAAACCTGATTAATGAAGAGACTCTGGGCTAGTATGACCTGAGGTCACATGGAGAGTCAATAGTAGTGTCTGCCCTGTGCTCATTGGCAAATGCTTGTTATTCAGAAAGAAAAAAAGATAAAAAAAGAGAACTGGTTTGTGTTTCAGTCAACCAGTTTGTAAGTCCTGAAGTCTGGCCAAAGGACAACCAACACCTCAGAACAGACTAAATTTCCTGCCACAGCAATAAGTCAGTTTTGGATACTTGTCTTTACTTACAGAACTACTCCTGTAATTTTGTCCTGCAGATTTACACCTAACTTTTGGCTGCCTGTCCCTTTGAATATTTTCCAAAACTCACTGGGGAGTTACATGAAACCAGTTTACTCAACTGGGGGAAATATGTATCTATAAATAGTCTGATCATAGAGATATAGAGAAAAATTTACTATTTTACAATCAGTGTCTTCAGAGTTCAGATGCACTCCTTAGGAAATCTAACATGTAGCATCCACACCTGGAATCTTCTATTGTGAAATATATTTCAAGCCAGAAAGACAGAGTTTCTCTTTTTGCTGAGTAGTTTTCTTGTTACTCCAGTCCTCTCTCCAGAAAGTGCTATCAGACAGCAGCCTTCATGTCGTCTCCCATTGAAAATGATTATTTTTTAATAGAGAGAACAAATCAAGATCAGAGCCAGTGAATGAACATCATCAGATGCCTCCAGAGATAAAAGTCAAAAGTACAATTTTGAAGGTCTAATTTTTAGCTCAGGTGCCTACATTTAATCTAAATCACATATGTTATTTTTTAATCCATATATCATGAATAATGGTACTGTTCACCTTGCAGAGGAACTGTGTGATAAAATCACTTAGTGTATGAAAAGGTTGAATCTAAATTAGGTTAAATGAAGGAGTTTTGAGTTTTTGTTTTGCTACAATGATTTTGTATTTCCTCTATAATTTTGGGCCTGTCAATTAAATTTTTCAGGGCTTCAGTACTTCCATTTAAAAAAGGAAGTCAGTGTCATCTACTATATGGAGTAGTAGATTTTTTTCATATATTTTGAAAATTGCATTAAAATCCTTACTGATAAATGCAATATTTGTTGAAATGTCGCTTCAAAGTACACATGTATATACTGTGTGTTCCAAAGAAATCAAAGCACCAGACAGATGTGCATTGAACACCCATTGCTATAGATGAACCAAAGCACCTGTCATGGAAATAAAGATCCTTGCAGCTGGAGACACTTAAACCTGAAGCTGCAGATTTGGAGTACTTTTAAGGCAATATTTTGATCCAAATAAGGACTGGATTTAAATCCTCTTATTTAATTTGTTAGGTTGTGACCCTGGGCAATTCCCTGCCCTTACAGCTATTTTTAAATAACTGTACTTTTTTGGGAGAAAAATTGCAGAATACCAGGGAAATTACAATAAAAATATAAGTCTTCATATTTCAAAACATTCATAAAAAAGAAATAATCTTGTCGTAAAAAGACCTCAAAACACTGTAGGTGGAAATTAAATATAAAAAAGGAGTCATCCCACAGCATTTTAAATATTTTATAAAGACACATAATTTGTATTCTGGTACATAGAGCTGTATCACCAGAGTAAAACTACAGATCACATAAATGTTTATCAAAAAATCGTATCAGAAAACAGTATGATTATTCATGGTAGCATTAATTTAAACTTTTTATCTCATAGTCTAGGAAAAGCTCCCACATTTTCCTCAATAGAAAAGTCTTTGTTAGAAAGAGACAATCAAAAGCTCTCACATTATTATTACTGTCACATTAAATGACCTTAATTTTGCAGTAAGCAAAAATGAGCAGTTTAAAAGCATAATAAGCACAGCTCAGGATAACAAATTCTTCTTTCTACAAATCATTCCACTCTTGATGGGACCCAGATCATTATTAATTGATGGGAACAAGTAATTTCCTAACACTTCTCTGGATTTCAAGTGTGCAGAGCACAGTAGTTAAATGGCATCCCTCCTTCGAAGAGATTGAGTGGCTTGTCTGCTTGTTTTTGCCATTTCTGCTTGAGATCAAGTGTGGATGTAGATGGGGCTGGCTTTTAGATCTCAGGAGAAGAGGCAACAAATGAACCTCTAACCTCACAAAGTGTCTCCATAGCAGTACCGCTGGAAGTTCTGGTTAGTGCCAGCTCATAATAATAATGTGCCTCACTTTACCAAGGCTGCTTTGCCATCAGTGAAATGAAGGTCTGAGTTTGGGCATTCAAACCCTTATTCTTGACATTGTCTCAGGTTGTATCACTCAACTTTTTGCCAATAGATTTATATTTGCATTTGAAATAGTCTATCTCTATAATTACCTCTGTGTTTGTAAAACACCCAGCATGAGTAAAGCCAAATTCTCAGCAAGATGTGGGAGTTAGCAAAGTATAATAATAAATGCATATCTGAAAGATCACAGTGTTAAGCTAAAACCAAAAAAAAGGGCTCCTCTTTCCTATGAATAATTTTCCATTTCCTGTTTGCTTGGAGAAGATACTAAGCTTATATTTTAGTCATGCTGAAGGATTCAAACTGATTTAGAAGAGATTTGCTTTAAAGCAAGCAGACAGTGTCTATATTATGAGTTCTGTATTTTTTTCCAGCTCCTTTCCTGTGCAGCACATACTCATCAATCATATTGGGAAGCTGACTTATATTCTCCACACTTTACCACTAACTGGATTACAGAGCTGAAAATCTTACTCAAAGTTTAAAATGTGATAAAAGTAATCAAATTGTTCTAGTCAAATTCTAACTGTGGTGAATAGATGGCACTAATTACCTTTTCTTATTATGCTACAAATGTAGTTTACTCCATCTTTATTCATGAAGTAGTATCATATAGCCCACCAAGGGGACTTGCAGCAGTATGTAATATTGGCATATTTGTTTTCTTGTTCTTATTTTTCCTCTTCATCAGTATTCTGGAGGTGTGGTTTTAGACTGAAATGTATTGTTATGTGGGCCTTTCTCACGTCTTGATATAATTACAGAACTCTGTAGATTTCTGAAGCTGAACTTTTAGTAAAGAATTCAAAAACTCCAATAATAAAAATGAAGGTAAGACTTAGTGGGGGCAATTGGTTGTCTTTTTTCCCTTTAAGTGCCATTTTTAGAAAAGTGCAAGTGTATACAGGTAATATTCATAGTGTGGAAATGTTTGGTCTGAATTTAGGCTTCAGATGTTGCAGTCATTTTGTACTGATTTTGGCTGGGGTAGAGTTAATTTTTTTCAGTGGCTGGTCTGGGGGTATGTTTCTGATTTGCACCACAAATGGTGTTGAAGACCTAGAGATGTTTTCATTATTGCTGAGCAGAATCTACACAGAGCCAAAGCCTCTTCTGCTTCTCACCCCACCCCACCAGTGAGCAGGCTGGGAGTGCACAAGGAGTTGGGAAGGGACACAACCAGGACAGGTGACCCCAACTGACCAAAGGGACATTCCATACCATATGACATCATATTCAGCAATAAAAACTGAGAAAAAGAAGAGAGGGAAAGAGGGAGATTTGGAAGAAAGGAAAGAAGAGAGGGACATTTGGAGTGATGCTTGTTCTCTTCACAAAGTCATTGCGGGTGACAGAGCCCAACTTTCCTGGAGATGGCTGAACACCTGCCTCCCTGGGAAGTGGTGAATGAATTCCTTGTCTTGCTTTACTTCTGCGTGACTTTTGCTTTCTCTATTAAGCTGCCTTTATCTCAACCCTCAAGTTTTCTCACCTTTATTCTTCCAAGTCTCTCTTCCATCCCCACAGGTTGGAGAGTGAGCAAGTGACTTTCTGAGGCTTGCTTGATGGCTGGGCTTAAACCGTGACATGTTGTGAAATGGCACTAAATCCACTAGTTCACAGCTAGCAGTATCTGGCTCAGTTGCTATTCTGGGAAGAAATTCTGTGAAGAGCCCCCTTTTCCATAGTCTGTGGCTAAAAGGTTTGTTTTGAGTAATTTTTTTTTATAAGCTTACAAAACAGACAAGGAAAAATCATTCTAGCTATTTTGGTCCTTCTTCTGTTTGGAGAATCTTTTTCTTAGGATCAAGCTTCTAGACAGAAATGTCTTGAAAAATCACACTTGCTGCAGCTGAAGTATTTGTTCAAGCAAGCTTGTAAATGATGAGGCAATTTCAGCACCAGCTTTGCTTCCAGACACACATTTTATTTGACCTTAATGCAGTATTCAGAGACATCAAGTGCCTATATTTTAAATGCATTACCACAACAGTTTTTATAGATTGAGGGAGAAAATGGGAGATGGTGGCAGGAAGGATTGTGCCACCTCTTCTCATGGCTGAAAAGTATTCTTGCTTATGGCCCCTGAGTATATCACCCTTACTGCAGGATAATCCTTCAGGTAAAAAGGTTAGGAAACAGAACTTTGTGGAAAGGAGGGTTCATCTAAGCATGTTACTTCTATAATTTCATCAGCATTGAGGCACAAAGGGTGAGTGATTCAGACAATTTGCACTACGACCTTTCCACCATGCTCATGGAAAGCAGACAGATTTAGCAGGGAAAGGCATAAAATTTGCAAGATCAGACTATTGGATTTGTTCAGAGCCTATTTTCAGATGACAGTTGGCAAGAAGATAATAAAGCCCAGTGTTCCTCCTTTTTGTCTTTAAAAATAAAACCTACTAAACTCCAGTATTTCATGCATAAGTCCAGAAATGGCTATACTGGTGCAACCATTAGCCATTTCAAGCTGACTGCTTGCCTCCTGTTTTACATGACTGCCATTTATCCTTCCTCAGCTGAATGAACAAGGAAAAAAAGAAACAAATTCAGCTTTCAAAGTCTTACCTTTGCATCTAAACAATGTAGCCAGCAAAATAATTAGCATGTAAAAATAATTAACCTCAACCTTAAAAAAAAAAAAAAAAAAGAAAGAGTTTGACCAAAATGATATAATTTGTGCCAATTTTGAGTAATATTATTCAAAATGCTGGTTTTGTGTCGGTAAATTTTGTAAGGAGACAGCATTCAGGGAAGAAAATGAATGGGAGAGTCAATTCCTATCTGAATGAGAGCTATCTGCTTGCTACATACAGATTTTAGGTCCAGTTAATACTCTAGCAAGGACACAGTACAGATCTTACCAATTTCTCTGGAAATTTATTTAAAGACTTGGTTGCTTCCATATGGAAGAGTCCAACCATTAATAGACTTTTCTGTGGTACTGGTTGATTTTCAAGGTCTCAGAGCCTGGTAAAAATACTGAACAGAGAAAAAAAAGTTCCTTGCAGCTTGAAGAAGATGGGGATGAGAATTTTAAGTCAAAGCTCTGATGGAAAACACTTTCATTAAATCTGAGGTCTCAGTTCCCTCTGATACTGCCTGAAGACAAGAACATGGTCAGCTGGACTGGAAAACACTTTCTCATTGCCCCAAAAGCATCTGAGCTACCTTTCTGATAATTGCTCCTTCAAGAGAAAGATTTTAAAGAAAAGCATCTTAAATTTCTTACAGTTTTACTGAGTGTAGAACCTACTTCAGCTAGTGCTGAAATGCATGACAATACATTTTAAATATATTTCCAGTATAGGTGAAAATTACTTTAAATAATCCTATGCAGCCATTGTTTTGTTTTCTAATGAGAATTATCTTGTGTTTTTTAGGGGTTATATACTATCCGCATGAGGAACAATATCTAAGTTTTATTGCTCTAATACAAAATATCACAGACCAAGTAGAACAATCTAACAGAAAATGGATGTGTTCTTAGTTTTAAAGTAATGCTAGAAATGGCTGCAAAGTGGATCACTGAGAATGATAGAAGCATTTAATCAAGGAAGAGTGGAAGCATACTACAAGAAAAAGACTTTACAGCTGACAAGATATATGGAAATATAATGTTTCCTGGCATGGTGAACATAGCATTAGTTGAAATCAAACTTATGTTGTATATGCAGAAATATTTTTTAATTATCTGAAAACTGTTTTCAGTTGTAGGTCTGCACAATAACAGTATTATTTAAAATAGTCCAAGTACAGATTCTTAGTATGGAGGACTTCTTGATACTGCTGTTCTTACCATGCAAAATATAAAAAATGGCAGAGAAAGAGCCATTAAAACAACAGAAATCTTTCAGAGTATTGACCACAGTACTTAAAATATATTGTCTGACTGCTAAAGCAAGGTAGCATTGACTTCTGTGACTGAGGAATCATTAAGTATATGGATCCTCAGTTGAAAAAAAACCCCACAACTTTTGACATTACAGCAAATATTTTTGTTTCTCTTGAGGAAACAAAGATTCAATAAAGAGGGCATCTTCTTTCTGTGACTTGCTTCCTCCAAGTGAATATCAACATATCTAAGAATTGGCTGCTACACAATTGCAGCAGTCAACTGAATGTTTGATTCTGTTTAAGACAGGAATAAATCTTCTTTTGGATTATATGTGTATATACCTATGTAATATTGAAATTATGCTATTATAACATGTTTTTTACTGTGGCAATGTATCTCCCTTTTTTACCTGATAGTATGAACCTTCATTTTTGGGGAATATCACTGAATCTACAAACTAATAGTTGAAAAAAGAAGATACTCCAGGTTAATCTGTTTGTACACTACTTAATGATCTGCATTAAAAAAAAAGAAAGAAAAAGAGAGTTGGTACCACTTGATCTTGAAAGAAATGGTGACTGTTGTTTGTTTATCATCTCCAGAAGAATTTAAAGGCTAACAGTTTTACTTCATTTTGTGAATGCATACAGGGAAAACTGAAACCAATTATATATTTTTCATGGAAATATTTCCAAAGATTTTATTGTTGGGATTTTTTTTTGTTGGTTTGTGTGGTTTTCTGTTTTGATTTTTGGCTTTTGGGGTTTTTGTTTGTTTGGAGTTTTTCTGTTTTGGTTTTGATTTTTTTCTGGTTTTGTTTGTTTGTTTGTTTTGTTTTGTTGTTGTTGTTTGTGATCTGAGGGGATTGGTTTTTCATTAGGAGTGCATTATATAATTAGGTTATTATAAATTAAGTAATTCAAGGATTGTTAATGTAGGTTGATTTACTTTCTGTCTTCAGTAGTGTTTTAGTGAATTTGTTTTTGGCACAGTGTCCTAAATATTATGCATTTATTTTTACACTTTTTTAGAAATAAGTTATCTGGTCTTATATTTGCTGAATTTTATGACATAATGCATGTGTTGAAAGAGAAATTACAACAAAGACTGGATGTTCTTGGTTGATCATAAATGACAGCTCATCTAAAAGCACACCAAGACAGAAAAAGTGGGCAGAGTTGTCAACTCAGTGGTAAAGAGCAGTTTCCAAATTTGGCTTCTTGTTTTGATCAGTACACATCTAATTAATGATGTCAGACTAGACCCTTTCTCTTAAAAAAAAATACTTTAAAGAAAACTGTAAGGATTACTGGAGGTCTGAAGATCTGATAAAAAGATAGATAAGGAATATTTGTGGGGAAGATATTTTGTACTAAGAGATCCCAAACAGAATGTCTACAAGCCTCATAGCTTTGTATTACATTGTGGATTAATGTCCATTTAAAGTCATGCTTCTATCACGGTCTTAAAGCACTTAATAGTCCTTTTGTTCATGATTTTGTAAGTGCAGCAGGAAAATGATTATTTTTCTTTAGGTAAATGGAATTGCAGAAATTTTAAACATATTTCTACCATCATGACAGCTTAAAATGAAAAGTAATTTCACTGTAAAGGACTCTATAAATGACTATATTGCATATGATGTACTATATTAATTATAATGTGTTATTCTTATGTAAAATTCTTTATTTTAATATTTATAAAGTAAGCATTGCTGGATGGTACAAAGGTGACTTATGCTAATATAATCGCTGTACGTTACAGAAATTTACATTTCCCTAAAGGAACCTCACCAATTAAACTGTTTGGGTGACTGTCACATCATTTGATTCAGGGAATGTGGTCCCTCTGCCAGTGCCGCACACTTCAAATGGAAAATTTGAACCTCTCACATTTTGAATTTTGAATAGGAAGAAACAGAGTTGAAACTCATAACAAAAATCCGGGTAATGTAAGGAGAAGAAAGGGATCTGCATCTCTCTCTCAGGCAGATTTCTCCCCAGTTGAAAGCTCTCCTCTGTCACAATGCTCTGCTGGACTCTCCATTTGAACACCATACTTCTAAAGGGTCAGGAACATGTAAGATCAACCATGCTGTCTACTAAAGTACTAAATCTGTGAGTGTCTGTAGTCTGAAATGTTAGGAATATGCATGTGACAATATAGCTTGTGGCTGAGGATGCCATTTATTTACAAGAATGCAGCAAAATTAACAAATCTCATAAGAAAATTTCCCTTGGCTTTAATTTCTTCTCTGCAAAAGTTAAAGGATAAAAAAACTACAAAAAAATATGGTTGTTGAATGAAGAGTTTTTATGTCAAAACTTAAAATGACATTTACCAGCTTGGCTCTATTTTTCTCATTGTTTTCAGGTGTATATATATATATATATATGTATATATATATATTTAAATCTAATTCAGTATTTGCAAGTAAAGTTTTTGTAAACAAAAAACTCTTCCTTAAGTATGTTGTCTGTTTTGTGCCTTTTTCTATGGAAGAAGCTTTTGATATTTTTTCTTCATCCGTGATAGGAAGAGATATATTGTACATATCAAAATTCACAGCTGACTCGAGGTTTTAGGAAGTCTGTTTTCACAACGTTAATTCATTTTTCCTCTTCTATCATAAGAAATACCAGGTATTTCTCTCACTGTGTGTGTCTTCCGTTTTCTCATATCTCCATATTCTTCTGTGAAGTATTTGTGGTACTGCTTGACCTACTGGCCAAAAGAGCTGATCCCCTTTTGACTTTATCCTGTATGACATATTTGTATGCAGGCTTTTTCAGACTAGAAACAAGATAAAATGGTCCAGAGGGACATTTCTCCCCTAAAGAATAACTCTAAACAGTAAATAAATATTTTATATGATCCTTCTAGGCAGTGCAAACTGTGGCAGGGAGGTTCAGTTTATGTGACTATTTGGGACACGGAGCCTCTAAAAATAAATGTAGTGATTGCACAATTGGCAGCGTTTTCCATTTTTTTTGTTTTGTTTTGTTTCGTTTTAGATTTCTTTCATAAGATAAATCAGAGAATGCAGTGAAAAAAATCTCTCCAGTGTTGGTAAAAGCCTGCAGGAAAACTTAACATGTGTTTCTATAAGTGACAATGCTTGGCAGACCTTGTTACTTTTACAAGGTGCCTTTTCCTTTGTGTCTTTTGTTCTGCTGCACAGGTGAACTAATATGAAGCAAAAATGTCTAACTGTTACAATAGAAATGAGAACTCTGCTTTTTGGATGATTGCAGGCACCCATTGTTTTGCCCTTCTGCTCAACCTGCACAGACATCTCAAAAATTTTCTTTACCTCAGCTGGCGAGTCTAAAGCGTTTTTTACCCACTGCTGTTTCTATTGCCCTCAATGAAGCTAAAGATCACTATTTGATCTTTAGGTGCTGTATGCAATGTAATTTTTGCCATCGTTTTATAACATTCACTAGTCATTAAGTAGATGGCCTACAGGCTGAAATATGTAAATTAGCTAATTATCTGAGTGCTGACATAAAATTTAGTATTAACTTGTCTTCCCTGTACAAGCTGTCTGGCATTGTTAGCTCTGGACCTTCAGCACCTTCAGTTCATCTCTGTTTCTGTGAGTATACACTGCATAGGACCCATATGTTTTCTGTCCACTGCTCCTGCCATCCTTCGTGGCTTTTCTCATCTGGGTCTTTTCGAGCCTTTTTGCTGGTGTTAGAGAAAAGTTATTTATGGTGTTTTTAATGCCCTCTAGTGGTACTTCTAACTTTTATTGTGATGGTACCGAACTACGCTACTCCTAGACCTCCACATCAGCATGGATCTGCCTGGAGGCTTTCAGAGAGCACAGAGCAGCCTGTGCCATCACAGCCAACTATTGCACTGCTGGTGACAGACCTGCCACAGCCACCTAACAAGTTCGTGTCAAAGTATGTGCCTGCAAACTTCCCAGTCAGAAATCCACCCTCCTGCCCATGTTCCCCTACAGGCTCCTTTCACAAAACCTCTTCGGTCTGGTATCCCCCATCTTGCATCCAGTCCTGGCCACTTGCCTGTGTGGTGTGTGTGGTGAGCCATACACCCTTGCAGCTGCTTCTCACCTCACCCTAACGAACAGAAGAGTAGCCACATCTGGTACATGTGTATGCTTCAGGCCACAGTTCCCAAATTTACTTGTGTGCAGGCTTTTGGAGAAATCAGACATCAAATGAGTCAGGACCTTTTCACCCATCCTCCAGTGTTTTTCTGGTAGAACCTGGGTATGTGCCATTAATTATATGAATGCTACTGTCTAATGCACTGTATATCTTCGGGTACATCTCAGGAGCTCAGTGCTTGCATTTCTTGTGATGGCTGTGGCTTTATTTACAGATATACTTCCTAGAGTGAAATGCAAAAATGTAAATCTAGAGATTAATTCCTATATATGAACCCATGCACTCTCAGAAATGCTATAAAAAAATTATGTATACAGGAATAAAAGAAGTAGACTGGAAGAAAGAAACAGTTAGGAACTCTGAATGACTTCATCTTTATTCCTGACCCTTCTGGTGTGCCTATGCCAAAGAATAAATATCTGTTTATTATTATATTCTGTGTTTCTGGGCTTCTGCATTTGTGGATTAGGAGAGTTCAGTCCTAGGATGTATTTCCTTTCTATTTTGACTTAATTAAAACCCTGACATATTTATAAATTTATGATGCATTGAATTTTTTTTTTCAATTTTAAATAAAGTTATGATCTAGCTGAGAAGAAAGAATTTTAAAAAATAGCCTTTCTTTTTGGTCAAAAGCAGAAGTAAAACTTCAAACTTTAAAATTTTACTCTGATTTATCAAAGGTATAATAGTGAGTGAAATAATCAATTCTGTTTTACTTCAAAATTCTTGTGTAATATCAGGGTTTGTGGGATGGTGACCCCTTAGATTAGGAAAAAGGGACAGAAGGAGGATGAACAAGAAAAATAGTGTGTAAGGTGGAAAGATTCTCACATAAAATGAACAGTTAGATGGTTTTATATTAAATATAGAGGCATTAAGTGCTGCATGAAAGAGAAATTGAAGAAAACCTCTGCTGCTATAAATGAGTAGGCAAATGATGAAATTTCTTTCTCTAATGTGTGAATTGAACCTTAAGTAGGTCCAAGAGGGGACATCTAGGATTGAAAGAAGGTCATTTGCAATTTAAATAACCTATCAATGAATTAAAACATGAAAGGGATACCTGTGTATGGAACACAACAGCTGAAGTAGAGAAAAGGTTTAAATTACTGTTGTGATATATTCTTAGATTCAATGAAACACATCAGTGAACTTTGGCTGATGAACATTTGTTAGAAACAATTATATGTTAAACATTGAAGTAACTGTTAAAATGTCAGTTTGAGTAATGAAATCCATCTCTGACAATATAATTTTTTTATTATTCTAAACGTTTTTCCAGACTAAAAAGTAAAGTATTAATGAACTATAATTTTGCCAAACAGTAAAATAAATTTTGTAATTAATTTATGTAAAAAGTATACTTTTGACTAAAAGTACTGAAGTGCTCATCACATTGTTTTATAACCATATTAATAATTGTAGGTTTGAAACAATTACTGTAACATTACTTTGTAATTTGCAAACACTTGTCTAATTTTTATTGCTTTCTTTAATGTCTGTACTGTTTATTATGCAAGATTTTTAGAGTTTCTCATAGCTTCTTTATATAGAAATCTAAACATAGACTGACAGCATAATTACAAAGTATATGGAGGATCTACATTTTACAACTTTATTAGGTTTTTAATCTCACTAGTAAATTTTGATTGCATTTTAATGTAAATATCACCTAGACAACATCATCTTTCCAGAACATAATTACAAAAATGCTAAATGAAAGACTGTATACAGATAGAAAACAGCATATATGTAGGTGGTAAGTGTGGCTCAGCAAACACAAGGACTTCACATAGAAAAACAGATAAAACAATGGGAATAAAGACTACTGTTTAAGAATCAAGACTTCCAGAGCAATGTGAAAAATTAATACTGCATCTTCATATATTCTGCAAGTTTGAAATTCTCATAGAAAGAACAAACCTGAAACATGAACAGAATATAATTGGCAATGTTTAATTTCATTACATATGCAGAATAATGAAAAGAGCAATCTTCAGCTTGAATAAACAATCTTAAGCACTGTTACAGATGTTACTCATGTAAGAGTCATGTCAATAGTAACTTGGTAGATGTCTGTGTGTTTGAAGAAAAAGTAAGATTTTCATAAAATGAAAACAGGCTTTAATTTCTAGAACAATTGAGTTCTAAACTGAGCTTCAGCATCCACTAGAATTAGAAACTGAGCAAGAGCTAAGGAGGAATTGCCAAAGTGCTGCTCGAACAGCTGGGCTCCAGAGTAAATGTGCAGCTCGGTGATAGATTGGATCATCCTTCAGTTTCAGGTTACAGTAACAGTAGAAAAGATTATAGAAATGTAGCAATAAGTCACCGGCATCAAAACATTTTCAACCAGAAGTTTCAGGAGAGAAAATTGAGACATGGCTGAACTATTAGTTGTGTTTGATAATTATTAATTGTGTACTAAGTCGTGATTTGTAGGTAACCCTTCTAATTAATTTTGGTACTTGACAAATGGGGAACTAAAATATTTAAAACTCTCAGAACTACAAGCAACTTACTCTCACTTTCATGTTGAGCAAACCTTTTGAAATGCTAGAAAATGATCACATTAATAAATGCATGGATAAACATGATACAATGGAGTACAGTTAATGTGGCTTCTGTAAGAGGGAGCCACATCCCACATTCATTTGTGGTATGAATAAATCACTTGTGCACACAGACAAATTTGATATGGTTGGTACAGTATGCATGCATTCACCAAAACAGTTTGCAAAAATGTCTCGACAAGTTTCTTAGATTAAGCTGCCCTGAGATTACAGGAAAGATACCTTCATAGAATCACTACCATCCAAAAGAAAAAAACAAAAAATTGGTGTTAACAAAAAATACAGTGTGGTGAAGTCCCTGGTGTTGCATATATTTCTTAATGTGCATTGTTCCACTATAAAATTACAGAAGAGTAAAAATCATTGTTCTACTGAGCTGGGATCATCAGAATTAAAAATGATACTGGCAAGAGTAATTTTGATAATGAACCATAGAGAATGTCTTCTATACAAGGAGAAATTTTATAGGCAAGGTTATTCAAATTTGGAAAAGGGATGAGTAAGGATGGTATAATTGAAATATATGAAGTCATGAATGGCAGGTCAAAAGTGATTTAGGATATGCTATTCACCATTCATGACACAAAAACCAGCAAGCACCCAAGTAAATTATCAGGCTGAAGTGTAAATTGCTTTTCATATAATACATAATTAAATTGTGTAACTCATTGCTGCAGGATGTTTTTGATGCCAAAATATAAATCAGTTCAAAAAGCAATTAGCTGAACGGATGGAAGTAAACCCCATTAAGGGCTATTAAATACAACAATGTGGGTACAACACTAAAACCTCATATTTGCAAAAGGAGTCTTCATTGAGAGAAGTACTTAACTACTTTTTCTTTACCTATGCACCCCTACAAAAATCCAGCCTCAACCAGTATGGGAGATGAGATTCTGGGTAGCATGGGCCTTTGTTCTGACCTAACATGAATAGCATTGTCATAATGCTGTCTGATTAGCCCCGAGAAGGATTCAGGGCTCTGAATGCAAAAACAGGCATATACAAAGCCGTCCCTTGAGAAGACAACAAGATCACTTGCAACTGTTGCATGGAAAAATAAAGAGAAAATAAGTGAGGCAGTAAAAAGTACAGTTATTTTATCCAGATCTATGCATGTCCCTGCCCTGTGTGCTATATATATATACATATATGTATAATTAGTTTGAATATTAAATTGGATTGCAAATTCTGTAACATTCGATTAAAATTTACAGTAAAGTTTAAGCTCAATGAAATAAATTAATTGTCATAGCTCTTTTTATGATGGTACACCTGTACATGCTTCATTTCAATTGGGAAATCAAGCACATAACAGAAATACTCTAAGGACAGCTATTTTATTTTTCACATATTTCTACTTCTCATGGTTGAAACCAATGACTCTAATGAGAATGGTAGAATCACATAATTGTTTAGGGTCTTTGAACACTGTTGAGTACACCACTAAATCATGTCCCTAAGTACCACATCTACCTGACTTTTAAATACCTCCTGGACTGGTGAGTCAACCTCTACCCTGGGCAGCCTGTACCAGGGCTTAAAAACCTTTTAGGCGNATATACATATATGTATAATTAGTTTGAATATTAAATTGGATTGCAAATTCTGTAACATTCGATTAAAATTTACAGTAAAGTTTAAGCTCAATGAAATAAATTAATTGTCATAGCTCTTTTTATGATGGTACACCTGTACATGCTTCATTTCAATTGGGAAATCAAGCACATAACAGAAATACTCTAAGGACAGCTATTTTATTTTTCACATATTTCTACTTCTCATGGTTGAAACCAATGACTCTAATGAGAATGGTAGAATCACATAATTGTTTAGGGTCTTTGAACACTGTTGAGTACACCACTAAATCATGTCCCTAAGTACCACATCTACCTGACTTTTAAATACCTCCTGGACTGGTGAGTCAACCTCTACCCTGGGCAGCCTGTACCAGGGCTTAAAAACCTTTTAGGCGGACAAATTTTTCCTAATATTCAATCTAAACCTGTCCT
This sequence comes from Pardalotus punctatus, assembly GCA_013400915.1. NCBI lineage: Eukaryota > Metazoa > Chordata > Aves > Passeriformes > Pardalotidae > Pardalotus > Pardalotus punctatus. The sequence continues at coordinate 419,358 of VZTX01021909.1, read as the reverse complement.
GGTGCAACTTTCCATTTTCTCTCATCCTGTTGCTTTTTACTTGGGAACCGAGACTGATCCCCATCTTCCTACAACTTTCTTTCAGGTCATTGCACAGAGTGATAAGGTCTCCCCTGAGGTTCCTTTTCACCTGGCTAAACCACCCCAGATCCCTCGGCTGCTCTCCTTGAGATTTGTGCTCCAGACCTTTCATCAGCTTCATTGCCCTTCTCTGGACATGCTCCAGAACCTCAATGTTTTTCTTGTAGTGAGGGGCCCAAAACTGAACCCAGGATTTGAGGTGATGCCTCATCACTGCCAAGTACAGGGTAACAATCTCTTCCATAGTCCTGCTGACCATGTTATTGCTGAAACAGGCCAGGATGCCACTGGCTTTTTTGGTCACCTGGGCACACACTAGTTCGTGTTCAGACAACTTTTGACCAGCACCCTCAGATCCTTTTCCAGCAGCAGCTTTCCAGTCACTCTGTCCCCAGCCTGTAGTGCTGCCTGGAGTTGTTGTGACCAAAGGGCAGGACCTTGTACTTGACCTTGTTGAACCTCCTTCAACTGGCCTCAGCCTATTGATCCAACCTGTCCAGATCCCTCTGCAGAGCCTTCTTGCCCTTCAGAACATCAACATTCCTGCACAAATTTGTGTCCTCTGTTGTCTTATTGGGGTGCCTTTTATCCTCCTGTCCAGACATCAATAAAAAAATTAAACAGGACTGGCCCAAACACTGAGTCCTGGGGACTGCTCTAGTGTCTTGTCACCAGCTGGATGTAACTCCATTCACCACCTCTCTTCAGGTCTGGCTATCCAGGTTTTTACCCAGGGAACAGTGCACTTGTACAAACCATGGGCTGCCAGATTCTCCAGGAGAATGCTCTGGGAAACAGTTTCAAAGGCTTTACCAGAATCTTNTTTTTCTTTACCTATGCACCCCTACAAAAATCCAGCCTCAACCAGTATGGGAGATGAGATTCTGGGTAGCATGGGCCTTTGTTCTGACCTAACATGAATAGCATTGTCATAATGCTGTCTGATTAGCCCCGAGAAGGATTCAGGGCTCTGAATGCAAAAACAGGCATATACAAAGCCGTCCCTTGAGAAGACAACAAGATCACTTGCAACTGTTGCATGGAAAAATAAAGAGAAAATAAGTGAGGCAGTAAAAAGTACAGTTATTTTATCCAGATCTATGCATGTCCCTGCCCTGTGTGCTATATATATATACATATATGTATAATTAGTTTGAATATTAAATTGTATTGCAAATTCTGTAACATTCGATTAAAATTTACAGTAAAGTTTAAGCTCAATGAAATAAATTAATTGTCATAGCTCTTTTTATGATGGTACACCTGTACATGCTTCATTTCAATTGGGAAATCAAGCACATAACAGAAATACTCTAAGGACAGCTATTTTATTTTTCACATATTTCTACTTCTCATGGTTGAAACCAATGACTCTAATGAGAATGGTAGAATCACATAATTGTTTAGGGTCTTTGAACACTGTTGAGTACACCACTAAATCATGTCCCTAAGTACCACATCTACCTGACTTTTAAATACCTCCTGGACTGGTGAGTCAACCTCTACCCTGGGCAGCCTGTACCAGGGCTTAAAAACCTTTTAGGCGGACAAATTTTTCCTAATATTCAATCTAAACCTGTCCTGGTGCAACTTTCCATTTTCTCTCATCCTGTTGCTTTTTACTTGGGAACCGAGACTGATCCCCATCTTCCTACAACTTTCTTTCAGGTCATTGCACAGAGTGATAAGGTCTCCCCTGAGGTTCCTTTTCACCTGGCTAAACCACCCCAGATCCCTCGGCTGCTCTCCTTGAGATTTGTGCTCCAGACCTTTCATCAGCTTCATTGCCCTTCTCTGGACATGCTCCAGAACCTCAATGTTTTTCTTGTAGTGAGGGGCCCAAAACTGAACCCAGGATTTGAGGTGATGCCTCATCACTGCCAAGTACAGGGTAACAATCTCTTCCATAGTCCTGCTGACCATGTTATTGCTGAACCAGGCCAGGATGCCACTGGCTTTTTTGGTCACCTGGGCACACACTAGTTCGTGTTCAGACAACTTTTGACCAGCACCCTCAGATCCTTTTCCAGCAGCAGCTTTCCAGTCACTCTGTCCCCAGCCTGTAGTGCTGCCTGGAGTTGTTGTGACCAAAGGGCAGGACCTTGTACTTGACCTTGTTGAACCTCCTTCAACTGGCCTCAGCCTATTGATCCAACCTGTCCAGATCCCTCTGCAGAGCCTTCTTGCCCTTCAGAACATCAACATTCCTGCACAAATTTGTGTCCTCTGTTGTCTTATTGGGGTGCCTTTTATCCTCCTGTCCAGACATCAATAAAAAAATTAAACAGGACTGGCCCAAACACTGAGTCCTGGGGACTGCTCTAGTGTCTTGTCACCAGCTGGATGTAACTCCATTCACCACCTCTCTTCAGGTCTGGCTATCCAGGTTTTTACCCAGGGAACAGTGCACTTGTACAAACCATGGGCTGCCAGATTCTCCAGGAGAATGCTCTGGGAAACAGTTTCAAAGGCTTTACCAGAATCTTCATAGAAAACATCCGCAGACTTTCCCTCATCTGCTAAGTGTGTAACTTTGTTGCAGCAGGAGATAAGATTGGTAAAGCAGGACTTGCCTTTCATAAATTCATGTTGGCTGGAACTGATTCTCTGGTTGTCCTGCATGTGCCATGTGATGGCACCCAAGATGAGCTGCTCCATGATCTTCCCTGGCACCAAAGTCAGGCTGACAGGCCTGTTGTTCCCTGGATTCTCCTTCCAACCATTCTTGTAAATGAGCATCACATTTGCTATCCTCCCATCCCCTGGGACCTCCTCAGTTAGCCAAGACTGATGATAAATGACGGGAAGTGTCTCAGTGAACACTTCCGTCATCTCCCTCAGTATCCTTGGGTGAATCCCACCCAGCCACATAGACTTGTGTATGTCTGAGTATTGTAGCAGGTCACTGATGATTTCCCCTTGGATTGTGGGAGTTTCATTCTGCTTCCCATCCCTCTCACCCATCTCAGGGGGCTGAGTACCTTGAGGACAACTGGTCTTACTATTGAAGAGTGAGGCAAAGAAGGCATTTAATACCTCAGTCTTTTCTCATACTTTGTCACTGTCTTTCCCCCCACAGGGTGGGAACACAAGATGTAGATTCTCCTTAGCCTGCATTTTGTTGCTAATGTATTTATAGAAACATTTTTTATTGTCTTTTATAGTAGTTGCCAGATTAATTTCTAGTAGGGCTTTGTCCCTTCTAATTTTTGTCCTGCACAGCCTCAGAACCTCTTCATAGTCCTCCTGAGCTTTCTGCCCCGTCTTCCAAAGGTGATACACTCATTTTTCTTCTCAAGTTCCAGTCAAAACTCTCTGTTCAGGCACGCTGGTCTTTTTCCCTGCCAGCTCATTGTTCTGCAGGACTACCTCCCAAGGAACTCTCAGCCAGTTTCCTAAATAGGCCAAAGTTTGCACCATGGAAATCCAACGTGCCAGTTCTGCTAACTGACCTCCTTACTGCTCTGAAATTCAAAATTCATACAAATTTCATGATTGTTATGCTCAAGATGGCCTCCAACCATCACAACACCCACAAGTCCTTCTCTGTACACAAACAGCAGGTCCAGTGGTTGTTTTCCCTAACTGGCTCTCTTGCCAGCTGTGTCAGGAAGTTTTCTTCCACACAGTCGAGTAACCTCCCAGATGATTTATGATTTCCTCTCTGTTGCATTGTATTTCCAGCTGATATCTGGCAAGTTGAAGTGTTGAAGTGGGGCTAAATATTTACTTTTTTTTTTTTTTTAGGGGAGGGGGAGAAGGGGTGATAGTACTTTCTTTTTAAAAGTTGTTTTATTTCAATTTAAAGAAAGGTCTTTGAATACATTTCTTATCAGGTATTTTTAAAGGCTCCAGCTAATGCTGAGAAAGTGAGGATTTGGAGTAATGTGCTTGTTACACTTTCTTTCCCTTTTCAACACTGTGTAGAAGAAACCCTTCTCTTTCAGTCATTTCTTTAATGACCTTTGTCACCAGTCTTTGAACTGAGCTGAAGACTTTCTGTGAGGGCTTCTGCCATTCTTACACAGAAGTCTCTGATATAAACACTAAGAAGAAAGTTTAATTGATATGCTTAAAATAATTAGAAAGCCACAGTGCTCAGCAGGGCTGTTTAGGACTAAAGGCTAACAAGGAACCAAATCCCCAGACAACTATGTGATCATTAGGAAAACTCAGAGATAAAACATGACATTTTAGAGAGTTAGGATTCAAAGTATTTAAAAGACAATAGATAAAGACAAACCAAACCAAAACAAAACCACAAAAAATTAACCCAAAACTTGCAGAAATAGTGCTATGGAAATGAAGCAGAATTTTTGCATCTGTGAGTACATATGTCTTCCATTTAAAGTAAAATATTTTAATATTGCTTGTGGCTGTGAGTCTTTGTAGGCAGAGACATTCTTGTGAGGCTTCTGTATGCAGTACTTAAAAAACAATACTCTTTCTAATATATGATATTTAATCTGATTTTTATTTTATTTTATTTTATTTTAATTTTATTTCTTAATGCAGAGATATATTTTCATTTGTCTAACAGTAATTTATTCAGCTGAGTAGTAGAGTCAAATTTCCTAACTCTGAAATAGATGAAAGCTCATTTTGGGTAAAGACTGTATGTTGCCCATGAGTCATCTTCTTAGAACATGAATACTACTACAGCATGTCCATCTTATGTCACTCACATTATGAAAGAGGATGAGGGTTTTTTTCTGTTCAGCCTTCCAAATTATAGCTAAAATAAGTTCCCTTCAGAGTTTAGAATAAGTAACTTTCAATTTGCAAATAAATTAACATAAGTTTTAGGAAGGGCATGTGTGTATTAAACAGACTATCTGCAGCTATAGCTGATTTGTACTGCTTGAATCTAGTTTTCCTTATTTCCCGAGCCTAAGTAGAAACAAAATAATTCTGCATAGTTTGTCTTCCTTGCCATTTTACTGCATGTCCTATGGAATACTTAGCAAATAACTCTATCAAGTATTCCACTGAAATTAATTAATAACAGTGCATTTCCAGTGTAGTAAATTGCTAATGAGTCTCATTAAAGTCTTAAGATAACAATGATTACATATCCATGACTAGAGGATATGCTTCACTGGTGTTGGTGTTTTCCTAACAGATACAAGGGCTGTACAAACACACTGCACAAATCCTCGTTAATGGCATTATCTGGACTGTGCATCATGACTACCTGTGTATGCATTTGAAGGACAGCCTGTTTCTGCAGCACAGCTGTGGTGGAGGAGATGCATCCAGCACCTGAATTATTGAACATCAGCTGTGGAGTCAAGGCAGAACATTTTAGTAAGGGTGTGAGGGGTAAAACTGGGACATAGAAAAAGGAATGGTCTGTTTGATTTCCGCATAACAATACATCCTTAACTGATGCTGGCACTCATATTCTTATAATGAATAATGGTGAATATCCTTAGTAACCTTCTCTTTTGTTTAGTGAAAGATAGTAAGGCATTTTCTTCTCTCATCTGTTTTTTTCAGCAGTAGCAGTGATAGCCTTGAGTAACCTATACTTTTAAGGATGTGCTTTCTGACTTTCTAAAACTCTCTGAAAACTTATAATTCAATCGCCTGGTATTGTAAAAATGGGTGAAATAAGACTTAATGTGATTTTCACCAGCATTAACTGATATTATTGTGCTCCTCTACAGAATAGGGAACAAAAGAAAACTTGTTTTATAAGTTTGGGGTGCCACCCCAAAAACTCCATGTTAAAAAAACCCAAAACCTCCAAACTTTTTTTTTTTTTTTAAATAGGAAGTTATTATTATTATTTCTATTACAATTTTTATTTGTATGAGATTTGTATCTACGACAATTGTTATTTGTAAGAGATAAATATGGATCAGCTCTTCATCAAATGAAAGAGATGACAGAGACACATAAAATTTTGGAGGTGAAAAGAGCAAAATTCAGGACTTTGAAACATGTAAAAAAGCAGACATTTAGTGAAGTCCGTAGATGGGGATGTGGGGAACTGTAGAAATATGTGCATCTTAAATCTGGACCATATGATGTGGAAATATAATATAAAAAGTGGGAAAAAAAAACCAAAACAAAACCACCCAAAAAACCCCCCAAACAAACCCCAAAGCCTTGGATAGAAGAAAGCCATTTCTAGAATTTATTTGGAAAAAGCAAATATAAATGTTCTGGCAAAATGTGCAAGGCCTTATTTGGTTGAAAATTCTTTTCTGAGTAGGGCAATGAGAAAATAATGACAGAATGAAATCTCAGCAAATAAGATACAAACAACTTAGAAGACAACAAGGAGGTAAGAAGTATCTGACATGCCAACAAATGAGATCAATTGGTGGAAATTTTTGTCTGAAAAAAATTAACAGACTTTGTAGATAAGACATGCATTAGGTGCCATACGATCTTGATATTAAATCTAAGAATATTGTCTTCCATGACATTTTTCTAAATAAGAATAAACTATTTTTATGTGTTTGATGAGCACAACTCTGGTGGAGTATTCATGTGTATTGGCTGTTCGCAGTTAAAAAGGAAGGGGGTACTTGACAGTATATCAGAATGATCTGAAGGTAGCTTTAGTCCTGCTCAGTGTTTTATCAGACATGATGGTGTAGTGGAAAATCTCTCTATTAAATTGGTAGGATGCATCATAAGGGTGCTAGGAAGACAGAGGAGGTATTCAAAATGGTCTTCAGTCAGAAGAATTAATCTGAAACAGTTGGATGCAATCCAAAAAAGTCAACACCCCTTCAGAAATAATGAAGTTCACAAATGCAAACTTAAGAGAAACTGTTCAGTTTTGTAGAAAGGATTAAAGGATCACGATGAATGTAATCAATCATATAATCAGAAATCACAGAGGCAACTGTGATAATCCTCCTCTCCTCCATTCCCACACAATTTCATAGCAGTATTGTTTCAGCTTTTGTCACTGTGATCTGAGAGAGGTGTGGTTCACCTAGAGTTAGTCCAGAGTCAGACCACGAAAAAAAGGAATAGTCAAAAAATCAAATCCTATTAAATAGCACTGAGCATCTTAGGTTAAAAAAATAATGTCCTAGAGGAAAGGATGAAGGAGGAGTAAGTCTCCAGGTATCTAAAGATACATGAAGGTAAGGGGTTGCTGTAAACCTATTCTGTATGTAGTCACTTTTTGTGGTATGATATGTGTATGTTTTGAGGGAATATGTGGAAGGGGGGAGTTATTTATATGAAGATGGGATTGAAAGCTTTTTATGAAGTGATGAGATTACCAGCAGTAGAAGAGACATCAATAACAGAGGTTTTGTACATCTTGAAGACTATGATCTCATTGCAGTGTTTAGGAAACTCTTTGAACTATGTTGAATGGAAGAAAATAAAAGGAAAATAATCAAAATTACTGTGTTAGCCCCCAGTTCATATTCACAAAAACATCAGTTGTATCTTGCAGCCTTGCAGTGTCTGTGAATCTTGGTGCATTGCTCTATTTTTCTCAGCTGTCTGGTAAGGGGAATAGGTGGTAATAAATAGAAGGTGATAAGAATGGCTTTTGTATAAGTGAATTATGAAATAAAAGATGTATTCTATGGTTTTGGGTTTTTTCTGTTGATGGTGTTGTTTATCTACCTATTTTCATTACCTTTAACTATTTATTCAATACCTCATAAATATTTTTAAGTGTTCTTTCTTTTTATTAGGAGTTGATGGCATCCTTCTGCTTAGAAACTCTTCTCATAAATATGTATGCTATTTTCTTAGCACCCTAATTTAGTTGCATATAACAGCAGAAATCTGTTGGAATTGTTAATGACTCATTTTCTTTTAAGAGAGGAGGTGTTTGAAGTTGACTTAGGTAAAATAATTTCAAAACTAAATGGTATGAGCAACACTGAGCATAATATTTTGGAGTGTCCTGAAGAGGTTCCTGCTGTAATATTAATCAGTCTTTTTTTTCTGAATTGTTCTTTGAAACTACTTTTCATTTCCTTCCTTCCTTTCTCCTTTTCAGTGTATTGGGCTACAAAGTGATTTCTTGAAAATATTCTTATATTCCTCTGCGATAGAAAAGCATAATTTACCATAACTTTTACTTCATGAAGATGCATTGTTACCACAAATAAGTGCCAAATAGATATTTGCATGTATTACAATATTTCAAATAGTGGTCTGGAATTCTTAAAGTTAGAGTAATTTGGCAGAAACATAGCATATCACTTTAGCCTACAAATGTGGCTGAAACACTGAAGATGTTGTATTAGAGTATGGTGTTATCCACCTTTCACATGCTCTGACACATCATAGTACCTTAGTTTAAATCTGCCAAACCTCTGAATACTTTTACTTCTGTTAGTCATATCCTGGAATGGCTGATCCAATGAGGAATTGTGAAGCAGTAGCTCATGTGCAATCAGCAGATATAATGCATGTACTAAAAAATAGTAACCAAAAAACAGTTCCCTGCTTTGTTTCCTTTTTTTCCCTCTACTTTTTTCTTTTATTATTGCTTTGTTTTGTAAAAGCCCAAAACTTAATGAAAATCAAGCAAAAGAAAAGCAAAGTCTGAAGGCTAGACATAGCTTTTGTTTCATTGCTGCTGGTGACACATAGACTATATCCTTTCTTTTCTGTTTGTATGCTGCAACAAGATACAGCAGCAGGTGAGTTGGATGCAATGAAGAACATCTGGCTGACTGGGTGTGCTGGATCTAAACTAACTTCTTTTCTACTAGTCTAACTGGACTTTATTTCGCAGGTTGTTTTCTTCTTTCTTCTATCCCCCTTTGCTGTCTATCCTTTGCATCCATGCATCAGCTCTTCTTGGTGTCTGAAGAAAATCATTCAGAGAGGAATTATTGCTCTGGTTGAAAACCCTGAGAACACAGCCCATACACACAAGCAGCAAAACTGATGAATCTTGACTTGCACTCTAAAGTCTTACATAGACTAATTTAGAGATATACTGTAGTTTTAGTGGATCTTGTAGAAATATTTCTTCATTGTTTCATAGATAGAATCAACACATTAAGACTGTTATGTTAAGACTTGGAATAATTTTTATGGAAAAGAGATGGAAGTAAGCAGTGTTTTGAATCTTTAAAATGGGCTTTGTTTTTAAGTGTCAGTGCACTGGCTCCTGTGCATTGGCAATAAATTCTCATAAGAGTTTTGAAGAACATGATGGCACGCTGCTGTGGTCAGACATAGAGAAAAAAAATATGTATACTATCTAAGAGACAAGATTTGTAGATGATTTATGATTTAGAGACATTTACATGTGTTTCTTTGGAGAGAGTTGACTACTTGACTCCTGATTTACCTCACAATCATTTAAACAGGTACAGTGTCAGTTTTCTAGACCCTCCTTAGAAAGAAAATATTTGTTCCAAGGCTTAAAATGTAGTTCAGTTGAGGAAAGCTGTTTGTTGTAATGTTTTTCATCTTCTAGGTCCAAGATACACTGAACTGAGTATGCATCTGAATATGAAGTTTATTATATTAATTATAATTTTATTAAAGTACTTAAATGCCTGAAGTATACAAAAAATCATTACCTAGAATGCTACTGAATAATGGTGACGATCACCTAGTTATTGCTACTGAAAGTTCATGAGATAATATTCATAACAGAAATATTGGTATAGATGGGTGCAATTTACACAGGGGAGCAATAGAGAAAAAGAAAACAGAAGGCTAATATTCTTGAGATTAAAATTTCACAAGAAAATGTGTGCTGGTTAAATATTTTGGCTACACATTATAGAAAATGAACAATTGCTGTGGTTTCTGCCTCAAGCTCTCAAAGGTAGAAAAGAATATCACAAACCACATTCAGAAGTCAAAATGAAGTCAGATTACTGTGGAAAACATAAAATTTTTAATCATATGTGGTTAACAGCCATGCATAATAATCCCAGTTTTATGATGACCCAGACAGTTTTTCTAATTCCATATATGATGACTTGGTAGTCAAAGAAAGTGAAAATCAGACCTAAAAGAAAAACCTAACTAACAATGAGAAGTGATAGGCTAAAATAAGGAATAAAAACTTGCTATGTGTCTGTCTTTGCACTCAGTGGTAGGTGATAATCTCACTTTACCTGGATACATAAAATTTTGTAGGTACAACGTGCAAAATTAATGGCATATGAAGTTGGCATATCCTGCCTGTGAGGGGTGTATTTATTTATCAGATACTGGAAGATGGTGCTAGTAGTACAACTACAGCTGATGTTAATAATGCAAGACCAGGACACTGTCCAGCTTCATGTCCCTTCCCGTAGAAAGTGGCACCTCTGCTACTGATACTTTCCTTTCCTGTTTAGCTTTTGCTTTGTAGACACATTCTTGTCCAATTTCTATGTTTAAGCCTTGTAACTCAACAGATAATGCATTTTCTGTCTTATTTTTAGTGAGAAAATATTTTTTAAAATGTTTGAGAAACTAAGAGCTGGTAGTGCCTATAATATTTACACATTGATTGGCATAGACAATGCATTCTATGAGTGTTTTAGGGATGTATGCAAACATTATTATTGATTGATTTGAACAGAATTAACATAGTTCTGCTGAAATTTGCCTTGCTATCCCCAGTGAAGAAATGCTATGAGCCACCAGTTTGGATACTGACAGATAAAAACAGTAGAATATCAATCTTGGAGAAAAGTGGACCAGTGTATCTGGAGACTGGTACTAAAATTCAGTTTCTCAGTGGAAATAACATAAAGTCACTATTAGTGAAACATTGTTGGCAGCAAATGAAATGTTTGCATCCAGCTTTGCTTCCAGCCATACTGGTTTAGACAACATTTATCAGGAGAAAAAGGGAGAAGGTTTCTCCTTCTTCTCAGCTGGAAAGTATGAAAAAGGATATTGCATTGAGTTATGGATGTTGAATATCCTAATTTATGACCCAATTTACTACCCCTATTTACTAAACCACCGCATACTATCAAATTCAAATTAGGACAATATTTCAGTTATGAGATAGGAGCCTATGTATTCCTGTTTTAGCACTAAAACTGAAACTAGCTTAGAGGACATCAGCAGAGAAGGTTTTGAACTGAGATATACATTATGTTATGGATATGGTTTCTTCCTTCAGGTTGCTGATATAAGAGACAACTGTAGGGTACAAAGACTTCCAAGCCCTTGGAAGTGTTGGAAGAAAGTTCTCAGAAAATTGGTTTCTTCCTTGCTTAACTAATTCAAGTAAAATAAAATGAAACCAAGTAAAGAAAACTTTTAATACTTGCAAAGTAACTGCTACATGTGTTTCAATGGCAATGTTTCCCAGACTAGATGTACTTCAGGAAAACCAATCTTTCTTTTCCTTACCCAAGCTCATGTGCCTGCACAGCTAAAAAAATACCAAGAAGAATTTCTGCAAAATATGCATCAACAGAAAGCTGTACCTTCAGGTATCCTAAAATGTATTCTGGACTATATGTATGCAAACATCTTAGACACTCTTCAGAACATATAGATACTCATATATGTTCCGGCATGTCCTTCACTGTATTTTTTGGTAGAGTCTTAGACTCTCTGAGAGAGTCTCAGTCTCTATTAGAGACTTAAAAGAACTATCTAGACTACCTCTAAAGAAACAAAGGAAAAGATTGAAGTGGATATGATGGTATGACCTTGGCTGGCCACCAGCTGCCCACCCAGCTGTTCTACCACTTCTCTTCTTCAATAGGAGAGGGAGAGAGAGTACTGCAACAGGCTCATGAATCAAGATGAGGACAGGAAGATCACTTATCAATTACTGTCATGGCCAAACAGACTCAACTTCAGGAAAAAAAAGGCAACTTACTGTCCATCAAACAGAGAAGGATAACGAGAAATAAGAACAAATCTAAAAACACCTTCCCCTACCTCTCCCTTCTTCCCAGAATGAACTTTACTCCCATCTCCATCCCCCCACACAGAAGCTCTAGGGGAACGGAAGTTACAGTAAGTTCATTTCATGTCTCTGATACTCTTTCTTCCTTACACCCTTCCCCTGCTCCCGTGCAAGGACCCACCCAAGGGACACAGTCATTCATGAAATTCTACAACACAGATCGTTCCCCCATGGGCTGCAGTGCTTCATGAACTGCTCCATCATGGATCTATTCCATAGGGTGCAGGTCCTCAGGAACAAACTACCCCAGTGTGTGTGTGCGTCTCCTGAGGCAACTAGCTCTGCCAGCAAACCAGCTTCAGTGTGGGCTTCCATGGAGCCACAGGTCCTGCCAGGAGCCTGCTCCAGTGTGAGCTTTGCACAATGTCACAGCCTCCCTTGGGCATCCATCTGCTCCAGCACAGGGTCCTCCTTGGGCTGCAGGTGGATCTCTGCATCCCTGTGGACTTCCATGGGCTGCATGGGCACACCCTGTCTCACAATGATCTGCACCATGGACTGCAGGGGAATCTCAGGTCCTGACCCTCCTTCTCCACTGACCTTCGTGTCTGCAGGGCTGTTTCTCTCATGTATTCTCTCCTCTCTCCCAGCTGCCATTGAATATTTTTCCTCCACATTAAAAAACTTAAATCCCAAAGCTGCCAATGAGCTCAGCTTTGCCCAGAGGTAGGACTGCCTTGGAGCTTGCTGGAAATGGCTCTGTCAAGACCTGGGGGCAGTTTTTGATGTCTTCTCACAGAGGTACCCTCGCAGTACCTCTGCTACCAAAACTTTGCTATGTAAACCCAATGAAGTGGATATGGCAAAAAGGACCTCTATTTAGGCTATGAAATGTAATGAAATCTGTTAAGGTGAAATTAGCATATGGTGCATTTTCAGGCCATATAGAAATGTATATACCAAGTCTAGTAAATTAAATTAATAAAGAAGGTGAAGATTCATGTGAGCAACTCTGTAGTTTAAGATTGCAAAGGATACCAAAGTATCTTCATAAAGAAGATCAAGTTACCTTAACCACATATAAAACACTGAAATATTGAAGGATTTCTGAGGAAAAGAATAAATGAAAAAATATCTTACCAGGTAATGTGATTAAGTTTTAATAATTACAGTTCAATAAATAAGCTATTTTATTAGGGAAGAAAAAGTAGTAGAGAATAAACTCTCCCACACAATTTTCTAGTCACAATCCTTCTGATTCATTGTACAGATTGAATAATACAGTATGAAATGTATTGATTAATTCAGATTATGTAATAGTAGAAGGTGAACTTGTAGAGTATTAACCTAAATAATGTTGTTACCAGCTTCATTTAACTATAGCTATTATTAGAACATTAAGATGAATATTATATAAAGATGATACATGAGAAAAATAGAAGGATACTTTATATTTTTTTAAACTGAATTAATAGGTTTTACCATCCTAGAATGGCTAGCAACTCCTGAATATCTGTGTGTGTCTTCATTGTTCTACCAAGTATTGAATAAAAATTATGGTTGCTATGTCTTTCTTTAAAAATACCTCATTACTGTAATAACTATCCTATGCAAAAATGTATCTCTGAGTAGAGCTGCATCTCTTTCTATTTTTAAACAAGTCTGTGCAAAGAAATACAGTGTTTTAAGCCATTTGGGTCCTTAATTGCTGATATGTAATAGCACTTAGTACATGATTGAGAGGAAAACATGGTGGTGATTAAAAGCATATATTTCCCTACGACAAGAAAAACAGAACATTTTGGAAAAAGCAACACTTAGAAAATTTGCAACTGGCAAATTATGAGATCGTTCCAACTCTTATTGAACTAAACCGCCATGGATTGGCCCCGGAATGAAGCTAATCAAAATGAAAGCAAAGTTAATTACAAGGACTATAATGATATTTTGGTATTAATTTGGGGGGGACATTGTAGACAATTAAACAGCAACACTAGGCAAAATTAAAAATGTTAGAGATTTTGCATATATGATTTTGAGACTCAAAGCTACAGAAACCTTATTTATATTTCTTACAGACTAGACTGCACTGAAATACATTCTCCTTTATTGTCTCTACAACCACTTGCATATTTGCTGCAGGAGAAAATGCCTTTTTCATAAAAATCAAATAGAACAGTTTTCTATTATTATTGTGGGGTTTTGTGGGTTTGTTTTCCTTTGTTTTCTTTTGGGGGAGCTTTTCTTTTAAACCACATGAAAAGTTCAAGTCAACAATACCAGACATTTCCAACCAAGACTGAATTGCATTTAATAGAGCAGGTCTTTCTCTTGGAAAAACCCTGATTTTGTTGGAAGGGCAGGACATACATACCTAGCATGAATCTGATATATCCATTTCTCCATCCCTCTGGTTCCTGTACACGAACTTGTCCTCCTCTTACAGCAACTGGAGTCTCCCATATGGCTAATCTCTCCGTGGCAGCCAGACACATACATGAAAGCCAGCCTTGCAGCTAGATTTTCTGTTTATGTCTCTTTTTGACTGTTCCTTTTACAAAAGCTAAAAGAAATTTTTTGAGAGACTTTAAAGCCAGTTGCATGCTCTCCGTTCCTTTTTCTACTGGTTTGACTGGTGAATTGAGCTGCCTATGATTAGTTATAAACTTTGTTAAGGTATGAAAACCACATCTCGTTGCCTGCAGCTGTATTAAATAAAATACTAAATGTATACCTAATATGTACCTGGTGCACAAAATAGATAAGGATTTTGAGGGAATGTGAATTTTTATGTGCTAAGGCATTAAGAAGATTTTGGATTTGTTTTTGTTTCTTCCTGTAAAAAAACACATTTTCCTTTACCTCATTTCTTTAGCCGTCTGAGGCATGAATGAAGTTGGTCCTTGATCCAGCATAAAATAGTCTGATAAACTGAAATTTTAAGATAGAAAATATAAATCAAAAAGTTTTATTTTCTCATGAAAGTAAGAAACATCAACCTGAACTTCTTCTCGACTAGAAGTTACGCCTCTTCAAATCATCTGCATTTTACAAGTTGTCTATTTTAGCCCTTTGGTTTTCTTACCAGTCAGAAAAGACCTAACGATTTTTGAAGGCATTAGGACAGGCTGTGGCATAAACAATCAGTCTTTTGGACAAGATATATAAAGTTCAGGCTTCATGATGAAAAGAAGTTGAAACTATGATTATTTCTATCAGTCACATATGGTTTTGAGTAAGACTAATTAAAAGAGAATCATTTGAAACTTTGACTGTGGGGGAATATATTTTGTCACTAACAGCCAATCATGAAATAGGAGGGTGACAGAGCAAATGTGTTCTTGGAGTGCTTCAAATTCTTGAGAGTTGCTACTAAACTAATTGGGAGCAGGATAAGACACCTTCCAAGGTTAACTGCTTTCAACTTCATTCGGCAAAATAAGTTAAGCACATATTTAAAGGAAAGTAAAAATGTACTTTCAACTTCATTCAATAAAACAGACAAGTTCTCTCTCCTTCATGTGTTTTCTCCATGCTGAATGCATATTTAAAATCATAGCTGGGCACTGATCCAGGCAAAAAATGTCTATCTAACAGAGAAAAGCTCCTTTAAGGTAGAAAAAAAATTTTTTGAAATCTGATATTTCTTTTTGGATGCATTTACCAAGCACAATATAGAATGTCTGCACTCATACAGGATTTCAAGTGAGGAAATTTTTCATTTGTTTCTTTTCAGACATTGTATTTAACAACTTAAACAATTTAAAATTGCATTTTAGAAACCCATATAAAGTCTGTGGAAGAGCTGCAGTTCAATGAGTTTCTGGCAGTTTGCAGAGATCAGTAAGAAAAGGGAAATTATTTTCATGACTCTTTCAAAAAGAAATTTCTTTAATTTTGATGAGAGCACTTGATCCTATAAAGCTTTTTCTAATTAGTCCAATAAAGCATATAATCTACTTTTTTCATTATTTACTGAACTAGCATGTTTATTACCGTTATTACAAGTGTTTATTGATTTTTTCATAAAAGCAGCTCACTGAAAATTCCTTGCATGTTAATTTATTGTATCAAATTCACCTAGAAATTACTGTCGTCCATTTTGAACTTCCAATTTCATGCAGCCACTCATGCCTCCAATATTAATGAACATGTGAGCATAAACAGTCATCATTAAACTGGTTCTTACAAATAAATCACTTCAGGTCACGCAAACTGAGACCATGATCATGGTAAAAGCAAGTAAATTCTGAACAATGCATAGCAAGATTTAATGTGCTCTGAACACTAAGTAAAACTGTCTACTACAGTGTAGTTGCACTGTTTTAGAATTTTCCTTTCTCTCTCATGGAGAATATAGATAAACTGTCCTTCTTGTAATCCCTGTGTTTTGTGTTAGATGTGTACAAGCCCTGACCAATAGCTCTTGGGAGGTGGATTGTCTTTGGCCAATAGACACTTGTTTATTACTGTGTATAAAAAGAAGTTCTTGTAAATAAAATTTGCTTCTTTGCCATCTTGAAGCCTGTCTTCCTGACTTCCCTACCTGCTTCCACAAATCCCACGAACAACAGAAAAGCAAACCATACTATAGCTTTCCAATGTTGTGTAGTTTCACTCAGATGTAACATAATTTTGAAGTAGCAGGCTATTGCATATTTTATACAGTATGTACATGAGTAAAAACATAGTGCATAGAACACAGTGTTAAATACATCACATCCCCACAGAAGAAAAATTGTCTCTTCTGAAATACATAAAAAGGATTGTGGGGAGCATTGTAGACAGGATCATAAAAGGATGCATCAAAAGGAGCCTGGCCAGCAGGTTGAGGGATGTGATTGTCCCCCAGCTGTGTTTGCATAAGACCTCACCTGGAGTATTGGGTGGAGTTCTGGTGACCACAAGAATAGAAGAACATGGAACTATTGGAGCAAGTCCAGAGGAGAGCACTGAGTTGATGAGGAATAGAGCACTTCTGCTAGGAAGACAGGCTGAGAGATTTGGGGCTGCCCAGCCCATAGAAGAGAAAGTTGCATGGAGACCTCACAGCAGCCTTGCAGTATCTAAAGAGGGCCTACAGGGAAGCTGGGGGCTTTTCATCAGGAGCTGCAGTGATAGAACAAGGACTAATGGGTTCAAGCTGAAAGAGGGGAAAAATAGGTTAGATATTAGGAAGAAATTTGCTGTGAGGGTAGTGAGGCACTGGAAGAAGTTACCTAGAGAGGTTGTGGATGCCCCAACCCTGTCAGGGTTCAATGGCTTGTCTGATGAGTCATTGAGCAGCTGGTCTAATGTGAGGTATTCTTGTCCATGACAGGGGGATTGAAAATACATGATCATTAAGGTGCCTCCCAACCTAACCTATTCTATGGTTCTATGATTTGAAATCAAAACAGGGGATTGTGGTAACCAACTTGGTTTACTGAAAAAACAGTAATTGCCATTGAAGTATCTCAAGACCAACCTTCAATATATTTTTTAAAACTGAGTAGATGCATGCAGTAGAATAACATTAACCTCCCTTTCCCTTGTGAAAGAGTTTTCTTTTTCAGTCCTGACTACAGAAAGATTGCTTTTGCAAGCAGTATGGAAAAGACAGGGTACCCTCTTCATTGAAAATGGTAATAATGAGGAAATTGTTTGACAAGGAGGAAACATTCTCATTACATATGGAAATAAAGTTAAAAGTAACATTTGAACATTGGAAGTGATCATTTCAACTCCTTCTGAGTTACAATACACTTTTTTTATTGAAATCATGGTTAAAAATGTTTCACAGAGCAACTAATCCAAAAAGTCAGCTTTCCCTGTTTGACTATTTATAACTGCGATATCCTGTGAGAGGAAAATTCAAGTGTAAACAAGCTGTCTAAATTTGTGAGAAAATCAAAATCCTCTTTGTAAACCTAAGTTTTAAAAGGTTGCAAAAGGTCTCTGATTCGCAGTGAATATCAGATCAATAACTCAAAATGAAAAAATTCTCACATAAATCCTGAGACTTACAAACACTTAAAAATATGGAACAATGCAAATATTTTCTATCCATTTTTAAGAGTGTATGTGTGGTTACTATTTCTATTTAGGCTAAAAATGATATTATTTTGAATTTTTTATGAATTAAAATAAGTTTTCCTTGCCCAGATCTTCTGTTTACTTGTCACCCAATATGATGTTCTTTTGCAGGGCAGCTGTGAGTGCAGGCATCAACATTTCATTGTAGTGTATCTTGAAAGCACTGGGGGTCATGGAGACCAAGGAGGAACATATATGGGAGTCAGTTTTTGCTTTTAAATTGTAAGGATTTCCAAGAATATTTTTAACCTCCTGTTCCAAAGCTCATAAACAGCAGTGCCCAGAAGTTCAAGATTGCAGACAGCTCAAATTGAACATTCCGTATTCAGATACTTATAACTCTATTCTTAGGTAAATAATTGATTAACAAGTCATTTTGAAAATTAAGACTTCGTTTGTTCCTTTAGACTCAATTGACAGAAAGACAATTGTGTGCTTATTGATAAATGTTCTTGAATCAAGGGCTGATGGTTTCCAAAATGTTAATTTATCTGCTGACACCGTTGATGCATGAACAAAATCTACCTAGATATAATGATACAGGAAGATCTCTTAGTTAAATATATTTTCTGCATGTTCCCACTAGCATTCCTGAGATTGAGACTGGCATTAGTCATTTTAGTGATGTCCAGATCTTGTAGCCTGAGGGAACTAGAATAAACCTTGTCTTACTTTTTCCATTTTCTGTCTTCTGGTGATTCGACACTGAGGCTGATGGACTGTCTTATCATAATATTTTGAGGTGAATGTAGTGTCTGTTCATTGTTTCAGATGATCTGTTTGCAGTGGGCTCTGTATTTCTGTTTTACCTAACCGTTGCTACTACACAAACACTTGGTTTCTCTACAGAAATACTTTTTTCACTTTAACTGCAGCTACATTTGACTTATGCAAGGAAAATTGCTCTCCATTCCAGACAATTTTTCTTAACATTTTCTTAAAAGGTGTCAAATATGTAATGATCATGGATACAATTTCACACTTGGATTTAGATCAAGTGTCTTCTGTTTTTAAAGCTTTCCTCCATTGTGACCTTTAGAAAGGCCAGTTAGGGCTCTTTTTAAAAAATGCTGCCCAAATGTAAACTTATTTCTTTGGGGGTGGTCCTGTGTGAGGCCAGGAGCTGGACTCAAAGATCCTTGTGGGTCCCTTCCAAACGCATCATATCCTCTGATTCTGTGAAAAGCCATTGCTTGACCTCTACCAAGGTTCTATTTGTATCAAAAATGAAGATTATATCTTTGGAATAAGTAATTTGAGGATTAAATACTGCATAAAAAATGCTTTGATGATTGTGTGTCATGTATGTACAAAATACTATGTTATGTATTTATTTACGTGTGTATATACCATTTTCTAGTCTCACTGCAGGAAAACACACTTGCTGATATAGATGGAGACTTGGACTCCAGATGCATTTTTTCTGGATTTTAGCTGTTTGGACAGAGAGCTTCCCTCCACAATCATTCTCTGTGAGCCTGTGACAGTGAGGTGAGGGACTGTAGAGCAAGCAGAATTTTAATGGCTATTCAGAATTAAAGCTCAGTAACATTAAGTAATCAGGAGCTGCCAGGTCAGCCACATTTCTAAAACAGAACTTGAAAAAGATAAATTCAAAGCAGTGGAATTTAAACATAGATGTATGTGCTGCAATTTGGAAATAACTCTGGAACTGCCATGTAGCCTAGGACCTAAGATGTCTAATTAACTACTGCTGCAAAAATGATTCAGGATTCAGTGTACGCACTCAAAAAACAGAGGTTTTTGGATGGTTATCTGAAACATATCTGAAGTATCTAGCTCATTGAACATTGCTAAGGTTGTAATGAACTTCATCACAAACTTTGGGGTTTTTTTCCTGTTCATGTATGGACAAATTTTTCTGAAAGTATGATTACACTTAGCAAACAATAGTATTTTATTTTTCAGCTTAATGTCCAGGTCAGAACCGTGCTGTGTATATTCATACTCCTCTCAGGAAGGTATGTATCTTTCGCTGTCTGACATTTATTTCTTGCCTTTTTGTAACTTTATATTTCAGCTATATGTTATTTTCAGGAACTTTTATTTATCATATTTATCTCTAACTTATTGGGAACTTGCTCTTGGCCCTTACACACAGGAACCATAAAGATACACTCTGACTTAACACTTGCAAGGATTTCAGCAAAGTGTGGGGTAGAATAATTGTAGGTTGGCAAGGGCCCTCAGTAGATAACAGAAACATTAGATATAATTTTGAAAGTATATATGGTGAAAGATGCTACAATTAAAAAGGCACTGAAAATAACACACAGCAGTGCTGTCCTCTGGTTTGTGATTTGTTCATAGTCCTCTCAGGCAATCTTGCTGGCTATTATATTCTCTTTTTAGTGACAGCCCCTCTAGTCATGTCTTTCTAATCAAAGCCTAATTGAAATTTAATTCATCCAGATAGGTGTCATTAAAATAGATTAATTAATCTGTTTGAATGCCAGGAAATTAAAATAAATTACAATTTTTTATTTTCTTTTCTTTTAAATCTATTTCATCCAGAGTAAGACTGCAACTGCAGTCACAACCAGTAGTTTGCATGCTGGTATAAATATTCACACACACAATATATGTGGACATGCACACACACCCAACTCAGAAATGGAAGCAATAACTAATTTTCCTGCAAATGGAAGTGTCTGTCTGATGTATGGATAGGTAAAGATGACAACTGAGAAACTTTATTTGTTTGCTTGCTTCTATACATTTTCTTTCTGAGTTACATTCATCTTAAAAATGTGGGAATACTGCATGATAGAAAAGGTACATTCAGCTTGGTATTCCATATCTGACATTAGCAGAAAACAGATTCTTGAGAAAGAGCTTATGCTGGAGGCATCTGATCAGAACTTCTCCAAGTATCTCCCAGCTATAATTTCTGGTGGATACAAATATCAGGTATTAAAGCTAGGATTTTTGAAACAAGATTTTGTGGTATTTCATGAGCCAAGGAAAAGGTAAATAATATTTAATTTTCTCCCACTACAGTTTTACAATTTTTTAACTGCAGCCAAAAAATACTGCTATTAACAATAATTTCTGAATATTTTATATTGAAAACTGACATAAGACTGGTGAATCAGAAAGATATAGATTGTAATAACAAATTTTGCAATTTTTTGCTACGGGCAAAATTAGTCTTCCTGTACTGTCAAAGGCTAGAAAGTTCTGCTTTGATATTCTCTAGAAATGTATCCTTTTGCTAAATCTAAGAAAGTAAATATTACTCTACTAGAATCAAGCTAAATGAACTTTATTGATTTTGAGAGGATTAACCTATTTTGAGCATTGAAATATAGTTGGGAATTTTACTGTGTATTTTAGGCAAAAATTGTTAACTGAAAGTTAGAAAATATTCATGCCTATAAATATAGTTTAAGACTGAATTTCTATTCATAGAAGACTCTTTTGTCTTGAACCAGCAGTGTTGGTAGTATTTTCAACTTTTTTTTCAGAATTCATTATTTATTACAGGAATTTCAAATTGAAATCAATTCTAAAGTGTCATTGGGGCAATAGCAGAGTTATAAATGTTTTGTTTCTTGATTAGCTGTGCAAATTTGATGAACTTAAATTTTGCAATATATTAGCGTAAAAGAAAAACAACATTAATGGACTTTGGTAGGAACAGATTTGAATTTTTTGCAGCACAATCAAATCTAATACTTAAGATATATGAGTTCATATTTTGCATAAAATTCAGCCCTATTGTTGCCTGGCAAAGTTTTTTCCTGAGATATGTATAAAAATACTTGTTCTGAATTGCCTGAATTCTAGACTTCATAAAAAAACACCAAGAAGGAAAATGGCTTTGGCTACATAAGAGACCAATCTTGCCTGCCAAAAAATAAAACATCTTCTGGTTGTACTCAATCTTATATAACACCTTTATGTTTTCATTTGCTATGAATAGTGCTGAAAGTGAGTTCAGGAATGGAGTTTTAAGTGGACTGTTGTAGAGTTTGCTGATGATGTACATAGAGTTACTGCCTGATTTCTTGAAAACCTTTCTTCTTTTAATATGTGTTAATGGGTGAGCATATCATGGGATGTGAAAAATGGTTACCAGACTGTGGTCTACTGCTTTAGTAGATACACATCGGAAATCAAATGTCTTCTTGCCAGATAACATATATCAAGTAGTTTAATAAATATATTATAAGATAACATATATCAAGCTGTTTGATATATGCGTTTTTTAGAAATTATATTTTCTTATTAATTTACCTTAAATTCAGTTCTAAATTCATTTCAAGAGTCAGAGTCAAAATAGACAGGAATATTAAGTAGTGAATAAACAGATGGACCCTATAGTATCAAAATGAAGAAAATATATTACTTAGAATTAGTTTTATCTGTTCCTAATGAATTTTAAGAAAATAAAAAAGCAGTTGTACTTCAAATAATATTTAAATATTGAAACAAAATTATTATTGGGAACAAAAGAACATGATAAAGGTAAAATAGCATACTTTTTCATAAAAAATGTCAATATTTAAGATGTCATGGTTGTTTCCTCAGAACTCAGATTCCTCATCTGGAATGGTTTTGACAGGAATTTATTAGACAAGAAATCATTCATCAGTTAATAATCAGGTTACAGTGATTGGAAGAACTAGTTTAAGTTCTAGATGAAATGGATAAGATATTACATGTTTCCTAATGAAAACTGTCTGATGATATATTATAAGTCAATCTGATTAAAACAAACCAGTGAATGAAGGGAATAAGCACAAATTTTTAAGAAGCTATATTACCTTCAAATTTTATATCTGTAAATGCACTTTACTTATATCCATGTATGCTCATATTAAATGTTGAATAGTGTAATCCCTAGGTTTTCATTCATTGCAAAGAAAGATGTTTCAGTTCAAATTGCATTACATTTGCCTAAAGTCACACTGTGGGTTGTGGAGTGAACAAATTTTATTTTTTTTGTGTAGTATTTCCTTTTGGCTACAAGCTGATTTGTTTGTTTGAATTGCTCTTTATAACCCTTTGTCTTGTTGTACAGTATTGTTTCTGGGCCTCATTATTCAATGTCTTTTATCAGATGTAAATTCAAAAAGGAGGAAGAAAGATGGTACCTAATAAAGAAATTACAAATAACACTACTTTTACATGTAAATACCTTCTGAGAAAGTCCTTAATCAGAATTTCTTATTCTCTATTTGCCACAGTGTAAATGTGGCCAGTAAAACTAGAATATTTGCCAAAGTTTCATCTTAGCCTTGGAAACTATGTGAGCTATAACCTTTTTTTTTTTTTTCCCCAATCTGCTGTATGCTATTCTCTGCCCTGAAATGTTCTTTCTGCTTTTATGCAGCTGTGTGCTTTAATACATCATACTGTTTGGTCATGTTGCACAAAGTATTTCCCTCTGCAGAAGAAATTTTTCAGACTGTTCCATTCAAGCCTGTTTCATATTCTTCAAATCCTGTAGGTTCTACAGGATTTGAAGCAGTTGGTTCTACATACAATAAATATAATAAAGCCTGTAACTACCTTTTTTTTTTTTTTTTTTTTGATGGGGGCATAGGGTAGATCAAAGGGACATAATCTTAATTAATTTCAATTCTTTTATGAACTCAGTCCTGTGAACTTCTCAGTTGTCCTTAAACTGAGACAATAATCCACTGCAGCTCATCTGCATTAAAAAACAGCAGCAGTTTTGCCTCAGGGGCCCTCATGGACAGAGGCCCATGGGGTATTGGCTGCTGCTTCTCATTGTTAAAGGAGAAGCAGCTCACCAAGTATCTGCAATCACGTGGGGTAGTTTGGAACAGGTTTCATTTCAGTTTGAAACTTCACCAGATGGGATGCAAATAGCAGATAAATTACAAAAAATTAAAAGTTGAAACAAGGTAGAGGGTGAGGATTTTCCTTTGAGGGAGAGAGAACAAGCTGCTGCTGTTGCTAAAGGAAACTGTTCCAAAATAGTGTTTTTGTTTGTTCTGTCTCATTTACCTCTTTCATCAAATGCCTTTATGATATCAGACTGTGTTTGCATGCTTGCCATGTATGGAGTGTGACTGACTGCTCTTACTCTGTGTTAGCAGCCTCACAGTGGCTCACTTGTTCATCTCCTTGTATTCTCACTGCTTGGACTGTGCTACATTATTTCTTGGGCAGTCAAAAAAAGTCCTTTACCTGGATTGATTTAAAAGGTCAAATATCTATTTCCTGGGGAGCTGCCCTCACCCCACCCCTGCAGAGAACAAATAAGTGCTCAATGTGATATTTAAAAATTTGTTGTCATTGTGGTTACTTCGAGAGTTTTCTTCACTTGACACTGTAGATATTAAAGTAAGATTTTAAAAAACAAACAAATGACACACTTCTGCCCCAACAAGCTTTACTGCTCCGTTTTTGATTTCATAGGAATATTGAAGTTATCGATCTCTGTCCATAATAACTTATCCTGTTTCAGTGAAAGATACCACTGCATAACAATTTTTGTATTATAAGCATAGCTGGTTTTAACTAAATTTGTAATGGTAATTCCATTCAATCACCTAATCATTCTCTTTGCCAATAAAATATTATTCCCTGCTATGTTTTTAAATATTTTTTTCCAAAGGCATATTTAAAAGTTTGGTTCATGTGTCCTGTCCATAACAGTTTTTTCTTCTATTTTTTTTTCTAAATAACAGAATTTACTTCTGATGTAGCAATTTTCTATTATATTGCAACAAGAGAATATAGGGTGAAGCTATTGGAGTGATGATTTTTCTTCCACTGCTTTATAAGACTGCTCTATAGCTGAATGTATTTCAAGGGTAGGGAATTATACATTGCCTTGTAGTTCCCCCTTTATTGCATTTATGCCCCCTTGGATGACTTGAAGTAATTTTTCTCACTGCTTTATATTCATACTTTTCAAAGTTTTCTCTCTTTGACATATATTAGGCAGGATATATAAAATTTTTGCCTTACTTTGGTTCCTTGCTCAAAGGTCAGATTGTACAGAATCTCAGTCTGGGTTTTTCTATTCTGAATTCTTCATATTTTGTAAATTTTGAGATGCCCACAGCTCAGCATTATGGGCTAAGCCACAACTCTGCCATTTAGGTAGGTCTTAATATGTGTCTGGTCTATGATGGGTGCACCTCTTTTTGCACCTAAAATCATATCAAGGTTATTATTTTTATTTTTCTTCTTGCTGGCATAGTCCTTGAAGTATCATAGTTGACTTCCTATTATCTGCTGCTTCAAGACTTTTACAGCACTTTTGCTTTTTGTATATTTCTGTGTTCCAAGACAATTTTTTCTTTACAGCCACAGGTTTGCACTTTTCCTGGTATCCTCTTCCCTTTCTTTCTCCTTCTCTCTTTTTTCCTTCTTTTTCTTTACCCCATCTAGCCTCTTTCTGCTAAATAAGTCCCCAAAAGAGGAAGATCATCAGTTTTTCAGCATAGTAACAGTAGTTAGTGGGAAGCAGAGACAGACTGCAAGGTTTCAACATAGCCTACTCTAAAACACCTTGTATGTCTCTATTTGTATGGACTCTCCTAAGGCAAGCAAACACAAAAATACTGTGTAAAGTTTTCCAGACCCATATCCATAAAATAATCCCCCACAAAGCTTTAGTACTTCTTGACAGACTTATGAGAGGCAGTGTAGTTCTCCTGAATTTATCACCACGTCTGTATGAGTACCCAGCAGCAGGAGCACAGAGGATCATGGTGTAGAGCTGGACTTCCTGGAACAGCCTGTACTTTAGCCCTTGTCACCCAAAGATCCTCAGGCTGGCTCAATAAGCACTCACAAATGCCAGCATGGAGCTTGTTTCAGGCAGCCTTATAGAAGTGGTTGCAACTTTCTTGTGCACAAAGTCTGGGGGGCAAGGTGACAGGGATCTTCCTTTCACCACAAAGGCACTTCGTCGTATTTTCTTTACTTTCATTCTAGTTATTGATTTTTTGTTTCAAGAGTTGAATGACAAAAAGCTACCAACTGAGGTGCCAATTTGGAGATTCATAAATCTAACCTTAAGTGTTAAAGTTATTTTTATATTAGGCAATCATCTTTCAAAAAGTTTACTTGTGTGTTCAAGCACATCCCAGAGATCATCAGTAGATTTTGACATGAGACCAGACTTACTGCTGCCTCTTGTGATGGTTTGATGAACTCTTCATCATTTTTTGTTTTGTTCATACACAACAAGTATACATCTGTTCTTGCCCCTACAATCTGTGGGAAGCTTTATGGCCTTATATCAAATACCTCTCTGGACATCCATTACAGCAGAACCTCAGCTTCCTTTTTATCGGATGTTCTGGTATATTAGTTGAAAATAATCCTTCCTTTATTTGTGGTCTTGTTATTATCTACATATTTCTTTCATTGCTAGTTTTTCTATTTTATCAGAAAAAGCCTAAAATTTGCAGGATACTCTTTGTCCTCTTTTATAACATACTGCCACACACAGTCATAAAAGCAAGTTGCAGAAATGGCATTTAGATTTTACAGGTGATTTCATGTGTACATACAAGTGTGTGCAGATTTATATAATGTATTTAATTGTAAAACAAACATACCTTACAACCATCAATAGTGTGATTTAGCACCTGTATGCAGAAATAACAGAAATAACTACAATGTGGTAGCACTATAAATTATGTTATATTCTTAATAGTCAAGTTTTACTTCATTAAAAAAACCACAATTTCTAATTATTCAATAAAATTATTGTCTATCTTACTTAAGACTTTTTCCATTTAGAGATAAATTCTATTAATTGCATATGCTTCCAAAATTTATTTCTGTTTTCTTAAAAGTTTATCATACATAGATAATTTTGATTACCTAATTTCTGCCTAGTATAGTATTTTTTAATTTTCTTTCCTCTCTTCTGACCTTAATTGTCACTGTCACTTTTATGCCATTTCATCTAGTATTCTGCAGTTACTACATAGGTTTTATTTTGCTTCAGATATCTGAACAATCCCTTCAGGAGTTACTGCAAGATCAAGTACAATAAGCAGATGGGCTGTGATATTTTCTGTTTTGAAACCTACGTTTAGGTTTCTATGATGTTTGGTAGGAAAAAAAAAAAGTAAAATGCAGAGTAGTCAAGATTGTTCTTTCGGATTATTTAATGTCAGGTTAGACATTAAGTTCTCAAAAGAACAAAGAGACCAGTTTTCTAAGTAGTCAAAAGTTTCAAATATCCCTGGCAGATAGCACAGGACTGGTAGGGCATCTCCTGGACTACCACCAGCTTTTTGGTGGAAAGATTGATAATACATAAAGAGAGGGACAGTCTTTTTATCTGAAAATTATCATAGGTAGCTTCATACAATGATTGAAAGCTTCATGTGAGTTTCAAATGACATTCATTATATTTATCCCCACCTGGACTTCTGGCTCCAGTTCTGGGCTACCAAGTACAAGAGACAGTCCAATAAGGAATTACAAAGATGATTTAAGGGCATCTCTCCTATGAGTTAGGGCATCTCTCTCCTTAGCTGAGAATTTTGGGATGGTTTATCCTGGAGACCTCAGGGAGATCTTACCAAGGTGTGCAAACAACTGAAGGGAGTGAAAAAGAAGATGGATCCAGACACTTTTCAGTGTGCAGGGATGGGAGGCAGTGAGCTCATACTAAAACACAGGGTCTTCTACCTGAACACTGGGAAGCACTTTTTAGGCGTGAGGGTGACTGAGCACTGGCAAAGTTTGCCCAGAAATGTTGTGGTCCCTTTTTGGAAATATTCAAAAGCAGTCTGGACACGGTCCTCATCATCCTGGTCTAAGTGACTCTGCTTCAGCAGGACAACTGGACCAGATGCACTATGAAGGCCCCTTCCCTCCTCAACCCATGCATCCGTGTTTATTTTTTGCCTTGTATAAAGGCAGAGAATCTGACAATAAAATATGATAAATCACTTTGTCAAAATATGCATGTTTAAATAACAAATTTCAAACACATTTATTGTAAATATTACGGGCTGTTAGTCCCGTAGGCTATTTTCATCTAGTTCTAAATTAAACATCTATTCCAAACCAGCTGCTTAGCTTCTCTCATCCAAAAGAATGGAGAGAAATGAGCATTGTCAGAGGATGACTTAAATATCTTTTTGTAAAATACATTGAATTGTTCTCTGGAATTGTTTTCCCTGACTGACCTTAGAGGGAGAGAGGGAGACAAATTTAATCAGCAATGAATGGAGCAGCACATATTTGGAGAACTGGTAATTAAAGTTAATTTTCTTTGTTAGGGTTTTTTTGATGTGGGTTTTTTTTGTTTGTTTGGTTTTTTCTTTTTTAATTTTTTTTTACTAGTTTCTTTGCCTTCCAGAAATAAGAATACTGTCTTTGGAAACAATCTCCCATCCATGGACTGTCATGCACTCCAACCTCTCTTTCTGAATATTCTTGATCTTCATTATAACTAAAAACTCCATAAAAAAACTTGGCTATTATTCATAGCTGAGTTTCTCATTATTGAATGCAATTGATTTAACCACATTCTATCTTCTGATGATAATCACTATATAATTTATATCAGAACCCATAAACAGCTTTTTCTTGGTCCCAGTAATATGTCACTTAATTTCCCATGTTGGAATTGACTGTGATTGAATCTTACCATCTGTAAGACTTCCTTTTGTCTTCTGTGGCTCTTCGAGGTAGTGGAAAGGGATATGGCATTTTTCCAGTGAATCCTAAAGCAATAGTTTCAAAACTGAATAGCTTATCAGCGTTGGATGAAGCGGAAGTGGTTGTAATGAGGGCTGAATAGGAAACAGAAGAGGTCAGCTCTCTACTTAGGCATCCCTAGCGGGAGTGGTGGTGTCGCCAAGATTTTTACTGTGTTTCTTGAGAGGACCCATCAGGTGTTTCTTCTCTCTGCCTTTTCTCATCCTCAGCAGTTCTCAGGACTGCCTAAACCATAAGGCGTCTCTGACCATGTTTTCTTCACTGTCCTACTATTTATATAGAAAATAATACTCCTTCCCAAAATGAAAGTAATCTTCCTGGAGATGTTGGTATTTGCTGGTATCTTTGCAAGGATAGTTTAGTCATCATCACAGCAAATTTTTGAATTAAAGTCCCAGATATAAATATTACTCAAATGATGACACATTGATGTCATTCGACGTCTAATTCTGACTGAAACTTAAGTTACCTTAACTTGCATTTTAATTCCTTATTCTTCAGGTAGCAATGTATTTTTGAAGATATACAACAGCAAACTGGTTTGAAATAGCCAACTGGCCTCTTTTCTGTCAATCCAAGTGTGTATTTTCAGCATTCAGAGAATTTTACCAGTGTAGGTACTATCCCATTCAAGACTGCAGTAGGAATAAAAAAAATCGCCTTGAAGTCACTTGTTCTTGTGGACATTCATAAGCTAAGGCAATAATAATATAAGTAAGAATAATCATATAGTTGAAGAAAAAGACACAAAAAGTACAGATAAATTTAATGTATAGCACAATAGAACCATAATCTAGCAATGAGAATGAAGATTATAACTCCTCAACATTATAATAGTGCTATATGCTAATATATTTAATGGGACAGGTGAGGGATTAAAAGTATATGCACAATGTATAAATTAGTCTTGTTTTTATTCCATCTATTATTTCCAATCAACCAACCTTGTAAATTAGGAGTGTTAGTATTTGTGAAATTTTATAAGTTTTACACTGCAGAAGAAATTATTTTCTTACATTTCATTGAGGAACACCAAATAAACTCGATTTATTCTGTAGGTGTTTAGTGATTATCTCTCCTTGAAGCACATGACCACAAACTGTGCTTCAGCATGCAGGATGAGATGCAAAACTGTCTGCAGAATTCAGGAAACTGCTAGAGCTTGAAGAAGGAGAGGGACAGAGAAGAATGGACAGCAAGAGGATTTGGAAAGAAAGCAACAAGCCGGAAGTGATGTTGGCCATGCATTCTGTCCAAATCAGGGTATTGATCTTCTCTGGCCATCTGCAGCTCCAAAATCTCAACAGGAACCATTGATGGCCCTACACCAGTGGCTGCCTCTCTTCAAGGATGGGCCTTGTCATATCAGCTACTTTAAGCCTTTCCTGCAAAACCCTTCTGAGTCCTTTTCCAAATTATCTATCTGGCCCACAGCAGGGGGGATAGATTAAATTATCTTTAAAGGTGTTTTCCAACACACGTCAGTCTATGATTAGGCTTCTGTGAACTTGCCACTTTTTCACCAGCACTTTACTGACTTATTCTCACGTGGCTTGAATTTTCCAGAGCACCGACAACTGTGGTAACAAAACATTCTCTCTCAGTTGCTATGCAACAGACATGAGGCAAAATACAGACAGATCAATAAAGTTTCCTCTGGTTTTATTTTAAACTTTGATTTCACAGTTCTCTCTTTTCTCCAGATTAAATCTAGCATATTGGTAGCTAATATGAAAAATTTGTTTGCTTCCCATCAGTTGTTGGAAGGTTTTGTTCTCCTCAGTTTTCTCACTATTTATATTTATGATCTTAGAAAAGCTTTGCTTTGTTTAAGGCTTTTCTGCTGTCTACTCTATTTTGAGGAAATGAGAAATCATAGATATACCAAAAATATCTTACAAGCACAAGGAAACAGCAAGAAATTGCCACAGTACTATAGTGTGTTGTGCTATGGTGTTGGACGAGCAATCAGAGACAGTTGCATTTGACTGTTATTGCTTCAGCAAAGAAATAATCTCTCACATAACACAATCCATAAAACTGACCAGGCAAAATTATACACCTTGCCATAAATAGAAGTCCTCTAAGTAAATAAAATGAAAATGAGAAATCCTAGGTATGTCAACTATTTTAAGTGTCCAGAACAATCAATGTTTTATAGAAGACATGATGCGCCACATCTGAAATCATATGTAGTATTGCTTAGTGATCTTGCATTCTTGGATCCAAGGAATCTGCAGCATTTGATTGCTCCTGTGCATAGATACTTGAAACACTCAGAGGACTCAGATCCAACAAATCTTTGCTTTAATCAGCTAAAGAGATCCTTATTAAAAAGACTACCTGAGACAGCTGGAAGTGGTAAGAAGTCTTAACATCACAAAAAAATGTATTAAACTAAAAAGTAGATTTAGATAACCTGAGTTAGACAGTTAAAATATAAGTCATGATGGCTGTAGGAATGGTGGGTGCAAATGAAGTGGTAATGAACACATAGCAGTGTTCACCTGCTTGGTCTGTAATCCTTACTAAAAATCGTTTGTTAAGTCAGTGTCTAGAAAACAGTACAAGTCAGAAAAGCCTTTTTTCCCCACCCCCCCCAGAAAAACACCATGTTTATTTACCCTAGTTAGAAGGCAATCAGATAGAAAAGTTAAAACAATTAAGTTTTTTTAACTCAATCTTCCCTAAACCTTGGGTTTTTTTCCTGGAATGGAGTCTTATACCTGGCTCATCTAAGCAAAGAGGGTGTGGTCTGGAGGACACAAAATTATTTTCTTTAGCATCTGTTTCTCATGGATGGAATGACACACTTTACTTGTAAGTAGCAAAAAGTTTATGGATATAAAACACTGATATAGAACAGTGTAATAGTAAGTGCAACAGTGGTTTAACAACATTGAAGGACACAGCCAAACCAATGCCTTTGCAACTATGTCTTTTGAAAGAAACTAGTTCCTCTCCCGTGGCAGTCATGTGCCAGGCAGTCCCTATTAACAGTCACATCCCTTGGTCCCAGGTTGCCGTTCCTCTTTCCCCTCACTCTGAAAAATACCTGACAATTCTGTGAGTTTGGAGATTACCAAACAACCCAATCCACTGTTCTTCTATGGGCACAGGATATTTTGCTAGTCAGTGTGTTATTGGTAATCACAATTTAATCATGCTAGAGGACTTTTTGATTTAACTCCAGAAAGTCAAATGAAAGAATAGCCAGCAGGTAATATGAACATTAATTAAAAAAATAATATGTTATTCTCGTTCTCCACAACAATAGAATTTTAAAATTACTATATACCCTCTGAGCATAGTAAGAGATCATGCATGGTTCTCTCATTTATTCCCCTTATCAGGAATGAGAGCCATATGGCAATAATTTATTGTAATATGACTACTACTACCACTCCTATTATTTATTTAAAAGTCTTGAGGGGGAAATGCATTTTATTTGGAAATTATTAAGCTTCACCATTATAATGAGATGTGAAGAAATCAAGTTTGTGGGTGTTTTTATGGATTTGGTTTGTTGGTTTGTTGTTTTTTTCCCTTCTGTTTCTATTCTTTGGGACTGGCCGTATAAATTATTCTTGGAAAGAAAAAAAGAATAACAGAGAAAACAATAGCCTACAGGTGCTTGGGACCAAAATATCCTGGTCTTTGATGATAAAGCCCCAGTCCTTGACTATAATCTACTATTTATGTAGAGGGATCATATTGTCCAGAAAACCAAGATCATTTCCCCTTATGTTTTCCTTTTCTATAGTTTATGTGTGATTTCCCTTTTGAGTTTGGAATTTATTTTTTTTTGGTGGGTTCTTAAATTAATCTTTTATTTTAATAGAAATCTCAGCCTCATTTACTACTTCACCCTTCAAGTCATAGTTGTTTGGTTTGGGGTTGGATTTTCTTTGTTTTTCATTTTGTGGGGGATTTTGTTTTGTTTTGGTTAGTTTGTTTGGTTTTTTGTTGTTTTTTTTTCTGGCCAATTCAGCAGCCAACAAAGCTATATTTGTTATTCAAGGTTGCTATTGATGGAAGATTTTACTCACCTATTTTTGATCTGATAAACCAATGGACATGAATAAATATAAAAGTCATTGGGGTTCAGAAAAACTGTGTTTTTGGAAGATACAGTCTATCACTTTGTGTGTCTTTGCTTTGCTCCTCTTTCAATCATGTCATTGAGTTTTGACGAGGTTTTATATTAAATCTGCTTTTCATCTGAGAACTGGCAGATACTTAGCAACAACAACCTGTGTTGAAGTTAGATGCTATCTGCTGTTTCATTATCTTTTACTCATTTACTTCTAAACCCATTACTATAGCTAGCTAAGAAACAGAGCCAAATCATTGCCATCTTCTTTCTGACATTTGAGCACCTTCCTGAAGGACCAATATTGCCCTATCTAGCATTACTATAAATTCACAGCCTAACTGGATGTGGTTGAGTATTTTTAAGTTTAAAAGCCTAATTGGTCAGGTTTCTTTAATTCTCTTTCAGTCTTTTACTTTTGCTCATTCACATAATGTAGAAATCATGTTTAGTTTAAAGACAGAGATAAAGGTGCATATCTCTAAGGTTTTTATTAACAGTATTTGTGTCAATACCTTCCATGTGGTGTTTTGAAAATGTAGCCAATGAAGCTGGTCAATTTTATTTTAAATATCCCCACTGTTGAATTTCATGTCCATTTACTGTAGAATAATGTTCTCTCCAATGGAGATGAAGAGAAGAGTGCTAATTTTTATTCATAAGGCAAATAAATTTTTTCAAAGCACACATCTGCTATAGGCTGAAATGGTTATGAATGAGATGAATTGTGAGTTTGTTTAGATATTCAGTGACATTTATTTGTGAAAAGAGGTATAAGCATTTTGGGTTTTTATTGATTATTTTGATCTTTGATTAAAGTTGTGATATAGGTGAAATATAAAACAAATGAAACCATACATGGGCAATTTTTATAATACTGTATGCTCAGAAAAGAAAGCAGTAAAAATGTTCATTATGCATTTTGATATTTTCATTTAATTTTACTTAGGCCATGTTTCAAAGCTCAGGTGAATTCTTCTGCACAGTACAGCAAATAAAATAAGGAATTTAGACTTGATATTAATTCTCCCAGAAAGATAATTACTTTAATGCCATTTAATACCCTTTAATATCATTTAATACTTTTGTGATACTTCAAAATAGTTCTGTTTTACTTGAAACTGGT
Organism: Pardalotus punctatus; assembly: GCA_013400915.1. Classification (NCBI taxonomy): domain Eukaryota; kingdom Metazoa; phylum Chordata; class Aves; order Passeriformes; family Pardalotidae; genus Pardalotus; species Pardalotus punctatus. Next base: position 385,464 of record VZTX01021909.1, on the reverse strand, counting down.
TGCGATATCTGAATTTAGAATCATATCTTTTGATGGCTGTTCCGTGGTGTTTGTGCAGTACTGGACTCTTTATATCCCTACATGTTGGCAGTGGCACTAGTCGATAACATCGTTGGTTGCCAGTGTGCTTAGCATAAAGACAAAGCCAAAAAGTACCTTGCAATTGTTTTAATTGCTAGCTCCTTAAAAAGTCTGCACAGCAGATATTCGTAGCTTCTTGGTGATCCTCCCCCATATTGGGAGCAAACATGCTTGGGACAATCAAGGAACACAAGATCTTGTTTATCAAATCAAGCATGACAGTAATCATATAAAAAACATGATTCAATTTTTCTCAGCCGCAATAATGCTTACAAAGCATACAGCAGAATAAGCATTTGATATCTGTGTACACCCTTTTTGTTTTGCTCTTAGTTTGTAATGAAACAGAAAGCAGAAAAAAAAGCTTGCACGAGGATTTATATAATCACGTTTGTTTTCTATTATAATTCTAAGTAATATTTGCTTCTTTGGCAATGAATGGTTATTTCTGCCTCCCTCCTCATTATAATTATTTTCATTTGTGTTTAGAAACATCTCTTTTGATGCAGATTGAAAATTCATAACAGACTAAGAACAGCATCAACCATTTGGAAAAAAAGTCCTCATCTTACATTAATAGGGTTTATTTCAAGATGTACTTCTCCTTAATTTTAGTTAATAAGGACTAATAGCACCTCTCAAGAAACTGTGTATTCTGTCCATGTGTTTTTTAGAAATATTATTGTATTTCTTCAGGATTACAGAAACAGTGCTCAGTCACAAAGGTTTCCACAGTCACAGTAAGATTTGGGGCAATGACAGGATTCTTATGAACACAGAAGCAGACACAGGGATAAAGCTATGCCTTATTCTGCATTATCCTTCTATATTATCTTCCCTAGCTGATCCTTTTACCAGTTGTTACCTTAGCTTTGCTCTGGGAAAGAATATCTTCATCTGTACTTGATCACAACCACTTTTTTTTGCAGGACCACAGATATGGTGAAGAAGATGGTATGAATTAGAAGACTGTAGAGAAAGAGAAGAGAAGAGAAGAGAAGAGAAGAGAAGAGAAGAGAAGAGAAGAGAAGAGAAGAGAAGAGAAGAGAAGAGAAGAGAAGAGAAGAGAAGAGAAGAGAAGAGAAGAGAAGAGAAGAGAAGAGAAGAGAAGAGAAGAGAAGA